>CM051265.1:40974183-41001683 GCA_027921565.1 Artemia sinica
GTGTCCTCCTCAAAAATATATTTTCTATCTGGAAATCAACTACGCTGAACAAAATGGCTCTCAAAATTTTGATCGGATGCGTTTGGGGAATGATGGACGTGGGGGGGGGGGGGGCTAGTTGCCCTCCAACCACTTTCGACTATTAGAAAGGGCACTAGCCTCTCCAATTTTCAATCGAAAGAGCCCTTTTCGAAGTTTCTACGACAACTCCTTCGATACGAAGTGCCCGGGTATGGGAAAAAAAACACACACACATTGTGCCCACATCGTTCTTTACTTAGGCAGCGCTAGCGTGCTGCCTATGATAAAACCTAACAGTGTTTCCTTGAAGCAGCTCTTCAACTTATTAAGAATTAAATGAACTTGTACCTCTGTCCTCTGAAACTCTACATTATGTCCATTCACCACTGTTAAAATGTAACCAAGGAACACATAATAAATTTAAAATCATTGCTTACTAGTGCGTTGTAAAGGGCATTAGCTGATGGTATATTATCTGCAAGATAAGATCGAAAATAAAGTTTAACTGCCCAAATATTGCTCTAGAAGACGCTAAGCCACACTCTCCATCGTCAGCCATCTTGTTTTGCTAAGGAAAATCAGACAGTACTCAGCTGTATCAAGAAGTGCTTGACACTGTCTAAATTCCATTTTCGATTTTTGGCTAAACGCAATAAGACTAAAAAATATCATGACTAAACTGCAAAACAAAAGAGTCTAAGAAATCACATCCAGCAGCTGAGATAAGAGTAAACGAATGACAGATAAAACCGAAAGTTGCAGGCCATGGATGGTCATCCTTCAAAAACTTTGCCAAGCCAATTTTGGATTCTAGCATGATACTCCTATTGTCCGAAGCAAAGGCAACAATGCTTGTCAGCGATATTTTTTTCTTTTTTTACTGAATAAATCTGCAATTAAGTTTTTCAAACCTTTAGCTGTTGCATCTAACAGTGAAAAAAAACTACAATTAGTTTCTGTTCTTCCAGAGAATAATAGCGAACAATTGTTATAAGACATTTCGTCGTTGTTCTGTCTGTCGATTCATCAACGAGGATTGAGATCTTGGTCACCTTCGATACTGCAACTATCTACATTAAATGCTTTCCAAATTACATTTTTATTATTGCGGCTGTGTTTGTCCTTGCTGAGGCCATAAGATGAACGGTAGATTTGTCTTTTCATTTTTTTCGAGTGCTTCGTTTATTTAGCTTTTACTGCAACTGGTGTCCTCATCCATGTGTCTTGCTTTGCAAGTCAGTGGCATTTTCTTTCCCAGAGGAGCCTTAAACAATCCATCGGACTTTTCAAAAGAGTTAGTATAATTAACACTATTAATGTTGAAATCACTTTCTGGTCCAAAATTTTCTTGAGTATCTGTTTGATTTAACTACATCACAACCTGGGTTTCTTATCTGTCCTCTTGTGACAAAATTGATGGAGATATAGTGTTTGAACTAGAAATCTTTAAAAAAGAAGCATCCTACGTCACAAACGTTTGAACACTCACATTTACAGACTTTTCTTCAACAGAATGAGCTCACTCTGTCACTTCTCAACAGCCTCACTTGCAGAATTTTCACCAAGCTGTTCATACAAAGTTGTGCTTTTAGAAGGAACAATATACGGGACTGGGATAGAATGCTTTACTAGTTTTTTGAATAGTTTTCTTTTCACCTGACTAATTCTTAGTTTAGCAGCAAGATATTTTTATATTATTCCGAGCTTCAATTAACTTCCCATCGACTCTACGCTCAACAAGTATTTTAGATTTAGGGTTTGGAATACAAGTATTCCTATTTTCAATCTGAAGTCTGGGCCTTCAAAATGCTTCAAGAGTTTGAAGCAAACTACTTTTAAACCAGACTCATCTCAATTTTCAGACAAGTTATGAAGTAATAACCTGGAAATGGGAGCTAGAAAACACCTCTCCAGGGCACACTTTAGGGTCTGAGTTAATTCCTGAAAGTTTGACTCTCCTAGTGCAACTATTTTCCAAGATAGTGAAACGCCCCTCAACAAGAATTACACATCATCCAGAGTATTGCATATCTCTGCTTATTATAGTAGTTGATGGCTAGAAATATGTATATAACCCACCTATTTAGACGTTAGGATGTAAATATAGGCTAAAATAGAAAAAAAAATGTAATATGTTTCCCGCACTTGCAACAAACTTAAAATTGAGCCGCGTGTCGCAGATCCTGCAACTGCTCTCTATTATATTTTCCTTAAATTTTGTTCTTTATAAATATAGGTTGCACGCTTTATAGTCATCTTCCCTGATCGGCTATTTGATATGCCATAAACTCAGTATCCAGTGTCGATCAAGTCTGTAAAATAGCATTTTCATCAGAATTTTCCTCACTGAATTCATAAGCTGGAACGCAGACTTGATAAAATAACCAAAGTTTACGATAAAATCACCAAATTTTAGGTACCATATTAGCACCATACGAAAAAAAATCACCAAATTTGGTGTAAACCACCAACGGTGGCAACCCTGGTCGTCGCGTCAGTTTCCCAGTGAAATTTAAATACTAATAGTTTTCGTACTACAGAAATGATTAGCCTACTTGAAGCCAGGGTTGCCACCAGCTCAAAAATAAAATCCCGCTTTTTCTTCTAAAAAACCCGAGATTTCGAAAATAAAAAATCCCGGAACACGGTTTTTAGACTATACAACATAGGGCTGTGCAGTGATGACGCAAAAATCAGAGCACGTAATCCGAAGTACGGTGAAACGTGGTTTCTACTTGTTACTAACAACTGATTGTCAATATTCCTAGTATTATTTCGACATGAAAACGTTCCGGTGGATTAGTAGGATCTACGACAAATATTTTAGGCCAAAACAATTCGCAAAAGTTCCGACAGAAATGATCAGCCTACTTGAAGCCAGGGTTGCCACAAGCTCAAAAACAAAATCCCGCTTTTTCTTCTAAAAAACCCGAGATTTCGAAAAAAAAAATCCCGGAACACGGTTTTTAGACTATACAACATAGGGCTGTGCAGTGATGACGCAAAAATCAGAGCACGTAATCCGAAGTACGGTGAAACGTGGTTTCTACTTGTTACTAACAACTGGTTGTCAATATTCCTAGTATTAATTCGACATGAAAACGTTCTGGTGGATTAGTAGGATCTACGACAAATATTTTAGGCCAAAACAATTCGCAAAAGTTCCGAGAAAACGTGTCGACGCATCCACGTTTCATCGTTATTTGAATTTCCCGCCCAAGAATTTACATCACGCTTTGCAGCCATATAGCGCGTCCAGACTATCTGATTTCTAGAAAATGGGACGGAAATCTGGAAAAAGGAATAGTCGTCCAGACTAAGCTGTTTTTTCAAAAACTTTATGTTTTTTTTCAAAAAGATATCTGTACAAATTATCAACGCCATCCTCACCAAATCTGTTTTTTTTTCTGAGCAAAAACCTATAGAAAACAAATTTAGAGCCTCAGTTAGACAATTTACCTTTTTTCTATTCAAAACCATCTTAGACAACTGTTTTTATTTATCACTTATCGTGTCTAATCGTCTCCTTCTTCTGGCATTTTTTTTTTTTCAAAAAAGCTGTCCACACTACCACTTCCGTCCCATTTTGCGACCCTCTGATTCTTCCTACCAAGAAAACGGAAAAATGGGACGAAAGACCTGTCTAGATTCCAAGATTTCCGTCCCATTTTTCCAGAAAATGGATAGTCTGGACGCGCTAATATTTAATATGGCTTGGCAAGCGGTAAAAATTGTTTTTTTTTTTTTTTTTTTTTTTTTTTTTTTATCACATCTTCACACGTCTCTTTCATGCTTTAAGTTGAAGCAGGATCTTAAATTTCATGTTTCCCGTCTCGCGTTTATTCAGAAACGAGCAAAAAAGACTGTTTCTCTTTTATTAATAGACTACAGCTATGTCATATACCATACGAGATTAAAAAATTTCCATAATATTTTTCTATTGCTGCAAAATACTAATTATAAGCTATAAATTTTTGTACATAAATTTGTGAGTGTACATATGAGTATTCGTAGATAAATTTATTTTAAATGGCATCATAGTCAAACTTAATATTATACTGAAGAATTTTCAATCTACTATTGAGATGCAAACCATTTTGATTAATAAAACCTATTATGTTGAGAATTACTTTTTGTCTACTTAAAAGTATATAAGTGTTGATAATTTCAACAATTTGTTGGACTTCACACAGGAATCACAGCTTCAACCAAAAAATTGGATTTTTTACTTGTCTAAATTCCAGCATAAAAATTCATTGGAAATCCAGTTTTATTTTTTTTTTTTTTTTTTTTTTTTTTTTTTTTTTTTTTTTTTACAGTGCATGAAAACATACAATATGCTTAACATTTTCTTGCCTATGAAATAATCTTTAAGAATTTTTGCCTGTTATTGTTTTTTTTTTATTATCTCAATTTAATACGATAACGCTGTATGAGTGAATGAATGAATAGTACTTTATTAACAAGCAACCTCTCACAAAATAAAAACTGCCGAACTTGTTGCTTTCTGTCAGCTAGCCTACATCTAACAGTTCGTGGTAACGAACTGTAAGTAAGGAGCGACCCGGCTCAATAGTAACTGAAACTCTAAAAAATGGAATTTTGATACCGGTAGATACATCAAAATAATCAAATTTCTTATGCTGATTTCAAATATATAAGTTTCATCAAGTTTAAGCTTACCCATCAAAAGTTACAAGCCTGAAAAAAATTTGCTTTATTTTTGAAAAAGGGGGAACATCCCCTAAATTTGATAGAATCTTCATGAAAATCAAACCGTCAGATTCAATGTAACAGAAAAGCCTACTGTAGATGTTTCAACCTCCTATCCGCAAAAATGTGGAACTTGTATTTTTTTTTTTGCCGGAAGAAAGATCACGGATGCGTGTTTTTTTGTTCTTTTTTTGTTTTTTGTTTTTTTCAAGGGGTGATCATATCGATCCAGTAGTCCTAGAATATCGTGATAGGCTCATTCGAACGGAAATTAATAGTTCTAGTGCCATTTTCAAGTGACCAAAAAAGTTGGAGGGCAACTTGGCCCAGTTCCCAGGTGAAGGGCTGCAAGTTATGAATTTTTTCCCATTGTTTATATATAGTATTGGTTATTGGGAAGTATACAGACGTTTTCAGGAGAGAATTTTTCTTTTTGGTGAGGGGGTCGGAGTAGGGGGTTATGTGGGAGGATCTTTCCATGGAGGATGTTTTCCTTGGGGGGAAGGGACATATCTATGAAGGGGGCGCCGGATTTCCCCGCATTATTTAAAAAACGATCAGAAATTAAATAAAAAAAATAGTTTTTTTCAACTTAAAGTAAGGAGCAACATCAAAGCTTAAAACGAACAGAAATTATAACGTATGTGAGGGATTCGGCCCCTAGTGAATACCTCGCTCTTCTACGCTAAAGTTTTTTTCCTTACTTTCGAAAGAGCTATCTATTCTAATTAAACGGCCTTGGTGATTCAGGGATTTGTGATTCGAACAAAATTCGAACTTTAGCGTAAAGACCGAGCTATTGACTAGGGGCCGAACCCCCTCATATACGTAAACATTTCTGTTTCTTTTAAGTTTTAATGTTTCTGGTTATTGCATTAAAAATATTTGATAAAGGTTTTTGATAACTTATCAGGGAATGCTTTTACTAAATCAATTGGAATATCAAAGAAGTATATTGAATGCACCCTTGATATTCCGTCAATGTTTCACCAATATTTTTACAATATTATATTTTATAATATTTTGTGATTTATAAAAAAACGTAAGCTAAGTAAAAAAAATATCAGTTTACCGCACCTTCATACTCGCTAAATATGCCATTCCTTTGCTAATTTGCCAAGCAAAAGAGAGAATGTCCCTCGGAGAGACAGGGTAATCAAGCTCAGCTGCATGTCCAACAGCTTCTAGTCGGCTTTTTCTTAAATAATTCCTAGGTCAAAAATAAAAAGGTTAATAAAGATGATTAGAATCCTAAATCAAATTTACCAATTCTCAGTTTTCCTGGAAATTGCAAGTTGGTCTGTGTCTGAGGTGGTCAAGTTTACCAAGAAATAAAAATAATTTCTAGACCCATTTTATCCGTCTCGCATGTAGTGTTGGGCGATAATTTGATTAAACGACATATCGATATTTTTACTTTCGGTATTCGATAGTCGATTTATCGATTTCGATATTTCTGATCAGATTTTTTGCTCCATTAACTTTTGGTTTTGGCAAAATTCAATGACAACATTTGCAATTAAAAAGCATTTTGCACATTTTTTTTTCCAAGTTTTGAATAAAATACAAAAAACTTCTATTACATGAACGAATATTACAAAACCATGATTTGGAATTACTCGGGCTCAGGGTAGAGAAAAATAAGCTACTGGATATTTTTGGCTATTCAAATCAGTGACATGTCAATATTTCCCCCTGAGAGCCGGTTCAGCCTTTCACTGATTAAATTAATATCTGTTTTTTTTTTCAGCTGAAAGTAAGAAGCAACACTAACACTTAAAAGAATAGATATTGTTCCGTATATAAGGGGGTATTCCATCCTCAATACCTTGTTCTTCACGCTAAAGTTTTTTTCTTGTATTTTTTACAATGTCCTTACTTTAATTAGACAGTTTTTGTGGTTCAGGAGTTATTCTTAAATACTGGGACAAAAAGTTAAAATTAGTGTAAAAAGCGAGGTATTGAGGAGTGGGATTTGTCCTCATATACGGGATAATTTCTGTTCGTTTTAAGTTTTAATATTGCTCCTTACTTTTAGTTGAAAAAAAAAAACATTTTTTTTTTTATTTGATTTCTTATTGTTTTTAAAAAAAAATGTCAGAAAATATACCTTTTCGCTCCATGGGAAATCCCTCCCAAGAAAATATCTCCTTTGAAAGCTCCTTCCACGTAATCCCCTGACAATCCCCAGGCAATTCCACCCCTGCTGAAAATTCCCCAAGAAGAACTTTATTTTTAAGCCTACTTTCGTAAAAAAAAAAAAAAATACTTGTTTTTCATTTAATTTCAAATCATTTTTCAAATCATGCCGGAAATCATTCCTCCGTGGAAAATTTTTTCTGGAAATTCTCCCCTCTCAATGTCTCAATGAAAAGTTTCTCCCACGTGAAATTCCTCCAAGGAGAGTCTCTCCCGCAGAAAATTCCCCCCACGCCAAAATTCCCTACAAATTCTCTACTCCTTTGAAAATTTTTTCTGCGCAATTTTCCCGGAATATCTCCACATGTAAAATTGATTTGTCAAAGAGAAAGTAAATCAAATAAAGAGAATTTTGTATAAGAATTCTGGTAAATTCCCCCGTCCCCGTGTATTGCTTCTCTTTGAAAGTTCTTACCCAGAAACTTCCCTCACCCCGTTAAATTCCTCCCTTGGAAAATCTCCCCCGTAGAAAATTCCCCCACGTAAAATCCACTCTCCCCAAAAATGTTTGTTTACTTCCGAATATCAAATACTATATGTAAACACTAGACAAATTTCGTATCTTACAACAGTTTTTCTCCAGGGACTTTCAGGGTCGTGTCATCCCCAGAGGCATGATACTAGACCTTTCAACTATCCTGATCAAAATAGCTATCTGAAAACTTTGCTCGGATGACTTTGGGCAAAAAGGAGCATGGGAGGGAAGGGGGAATCTAGTTGCCCTCTAATCGTTTTGGTCCCGAAAAGGAAAAACTAGAACCATAATTTCCGTTCGAACGAGCCCTCTCACAATCTTATATGACCACTGGTTCAACACGATCACCCTGGCAAAAAAAAAAAAAAAAACGAACAAATAAACACGCATCTGTGATCTTTCTTCTGGCAAAAATTACCAAATTTCACATTTTTGCGGATGGAAGCTAGAAAACCTTACGGTATGATTCTCTGATATGCCGAATCTGATGGCGTGCCTTTTATTAAAATGCATTAGGGGCGTTCCTGCCCTTTCTAAAAAGTCATACGGATTTTCTCAGGTTCGTAGCTTTTGATATGTACATGAAACTTGATGATTTTATATGTCTGGAGTCAGAATAAAAAGCCAGTTCATTTGATGTATCTATTGTTATAAAATTCCGTTTTTAGAGCTTCTATTGCTATTTGGCCAGTTGCTCCTTGCTTACAGTTTGTTACCACAAACTATTTAATTAGCTATTCAGGCTTGGGATCCACTCTCAGAAAGGATATTGGTGGCAAGCATGGATATCAATTTAATAACAACCTTGTATAGGTATTTCTTAGACCCATGTTACAACACATCCATGACTTAAGTGGATAGTTTTTTTTTGAACTAAAGGCTTCCTACTGAAAATCCAGAGTGCCGTGACAAATACAGCTGTTGACGAAGCTTGCCTGACATTGGCTTGATTCTATAGTGACTGAACCACATGAACTGTCACGGCACTTGCATCTACTGAAACAGATTTCAGAAAGGCCCAGTCCATACAATGCGGATTGCGGATTTCTAGAAATACGGATTGAGGTGCGTGGCAATTTTGACGAGTGTGATCTAAACAATGCCTATAAGCCTAGGAGGTATTTTATCTATTCAGGCATTTTGAAGGTTCTCAACAATATTTGAGAACCCACCCACACTAAACATAGTTTGAGAACGGGTTTTGCCATCTTATGGATACAGCTATGCATGCTGTGAATCGGCTTATATGAGTCAGTATCTTGAATAGACTATTCTTCTTCTCTGCCGTTTGCGAAACAATTTTTCTATGTTGGATCTTTTCTGCTGGACACTCACCAGTAGATACCAGAAAAAGACGAAATAATGTCGTTGTCGATGTCGATATTTAAATTTCGATATTCAGTATCGATGTTTCGTGCGATATATCGATATATAGATATCGATATCCAATATCGCCAAAGTCGAAGCTAGCGTTTTTGCATAACTTTTTCACATTTCTTTGGGAGACGGAGGAAACCTTAATCACGGTAGACTGCGTATGGCTTTGAATCTAAGCTGTTGCTAATAACAACAACGTTGCTTTCAGGGTTATTAGGCAGGCAGGGTTCGGTTTTGTATTGCTAATTTTACACAAAAAAATATATATATGTTTTCAGTTTTTCTTGTAATTATCGTTGAAAGAGGTTACGGCCTCTAAAGATGTCCAGGATCCTTCTTATTATGTACTTAGACTCAGTTTTAGCCAAGTCAATAAGGCCATATGTCAAACACTTCGTGATAACTGTAAGTGACAAGCATAGTAATAGAAACTGAAAAAAGGAATTTTGATAACAATTAATATATCAAAAGAATTTAATTTTATGCTGATTCAAAGTATATACAAGTCATTAAGTTTAATGTAACCCGTTGAAAGCTAAGAACCTGAGAAAATTACTTGGTTTTCGAAGAAGGAGGGAAACACCGGTAAAAAGTCAAAGCGATCTTAAGGAGAATCACAAAATCAGATTCAGTATGTTAGAGAACCCTACTGTCGACATTTGAAACTACTGTCTACAAAAATATCGAATTCTGCAGTTTTTTCCCCCCAGAAAAATGGTAGTGGTCCAAGTAGGTCAAAGTAGTGGTCCAGGAAGATCAAAGAAGTCTCATTAATGACCAAAAGGATTGCTCTCCGGGAAAGTGGCGTTTTTTTTGGGCATTTTGTGGCACCAACAGGGTTGCCACCGTCAGTAGGATTTTACTAGATCTAGTAAAAAAAATCTAGTTAATTTAGAGGATCTAATAAATTTCCCGAAATCTAGTAAAAAGTCTTGATTTGTAGTAAACAAAACTTTCGTTATTTCCCATGAATTCAGAGAAAAAATTAGGGTCCATTCATTACAAAATCTGATTTCGATTACGTTAGATATTACGGCTACTATTGCTTTCATTTTTGCGATTTCGCGTCAACCCTAGCGCTTAAAAATCTCCACTTTTCTCTCGGCTTCTTCTTGATACTCGCTTTGAAAGGCAAACTATTTAAAATCAGGACTGGTATGCCGGCTTAATTTGTTTTCAGAAAATTTTCCCAGACTCTCATAACAGCTTCTACGTTTGTTAGTTAGCCTTGTCCCTTTTTAAAGACGCTGCTGGAAACGAACTTTTTCCATACTTGCCCAAGTTCTTTCTGACTCTCTGCAGCTTGCCCCATTCAAGTACTGGAGCAGAGAGACAGTTCTTGATTTTGTCGGTCATCAAAACTAAACACTGGAATTGGCTAAATGTCTCGAGTGTTTCGTCCCTGATGAAAACGAAGCAACTTGTTCTCAGGTCGTCAAGTGGAGTACATGACTGGGTGATCCCCAGCGATTTGGCTCGGGCTATCAAGAAATGGAAACAAGTAGATCCCTTCAGTCAGAATTCGACACCTTTAATTGTGACTACATATTTTTCTTCTTACTTCTCAATTTGTATGATTTGCCTGACCTGAAGAATATTCATACTATGTTATTTTTTTAAACTAATTATTGTATGTTATATAAGTTTTCTTTTTCTTGGCAGCCCTAGTCCAATTGAGGCCCACTTTTTAATTTACATATTTTTACAACTAAACCGGTAGCCCATTACGTCATTTCCGTTTTGAAGTGACATACATTGTATTGCTTTTTCATTCCCTTGAATATGACGAGAGAGAATCCATAAAAAATCAGTTCAAAAAAAAATCCTAAATTAATTGCTTGAAAATTTGCCAGAAATCTTTGTAAGCAGCTTATCCCTTATTTAAAGACCAACCCAATTAGCGTTTTTAAAAGTGGCAAATTTCCTCTTAAAAATGCAAAATTGAAGGGTTTAGATTTCAAACCTAAAAACGGAAACTGGGGGACAAATTTCTAAAGCCATCACTTTCAAACACACCTCAGATTCTAAGCACTCCATCACCTGTATTGCTTCGTGAATATGAGTTGTAGCTGTTTTTCTTCGTTGATTGTTTTTTAATTTTTAAATATATCCGAATTTTATAACCTGGAAACCATTGATAAATTTAAAGCCGGGCTTCACCAGCAGGATTTTTAGAATCTAAGATTCCAGACTATTGTTTGACGTCTTGGATACACCGAATCTGGAATATGAAGCCTATCCAGTAGTACATCCAAATAATAATAATAATAAAAAAAAGAAGAAAAATAAAGAAAGATTTTTGAGCTTATAGGCTTCCGGAATTTTCAATCATACTATGAAAACGAAAGAAAAGAGGAAAAGAAAAAAAAAAAGGAAAAAGGAAAAAAGATTGTGGAAATCCTACTGATTATCCTCCTATAGCAAAATTCGATGCTTGATGGTGCGTGCGCGGTGGTAGCCGCAGGTGCAAAAAAATTTTTTGAGCATTTACTAAAAATTGATGTGATTTAGTAAATTTTTCCTCTCAGATTTAGTAAATTCTTCCAGGCCAGAGTGGCAACCCTGGGCACCAAAGTACAATTTTGCCCTAAAGAGGGCCACAATGACCATTTATTGACAATTCTGAGATACGGAATCGATTCATTGGTATCAATAAACTATATATTGAGCTTCTCAGTTGAGGAAAAAGTAATGCCGCACGGTGAAAAATTCCGTAATCTCCTCCATGTCAGATAAATGGTAAATAAAGACACTTATTACCTTAATCCTCCATTTAACTGAGTTTATTCACTTGATTTTTCATGAAATTATGTTCAGTGCTATATAATTGTGTATCAGCTATTATGAACGATGGATGAAGGTTCAATGCGAAAGGGGGGGGGATATCAAATTCCCAAAAGAGTACTTTTCAACACACAAATTGTCTAGGTTTCCATGAACCTTCGCATATATACAGAAAAGTGTTTTTACGAGGATGGTGTAGGAATTAATCTCTCACCTCCCTTCCTTTAGACTAAGCCTGAATAAGACGTCTTCAGGCTAATAAATCCTTCTTATTAAAGAAAATGTTTCTGACATTTATTTTAACGCTTCCTTTAGCTAAACTGATTTGCTTCATAATGCAGTGATGTCGTGCGTATCAGCTATTATGAGGGAGGGGTAGTTAGGACAAAGTCTGCCAAAATGATCCATGGGTAAAGAATGCAACCCTGCTTAACTCCTTATCACAGTTCATATAATTATCCAGTAAGCTTATCGCAGATCATTTCTGGTTTTCGTTCTTGGTGCGAACAAAAAGCTCCTCCCACTTCTTCGTGCAGTTATTAATAGCGGGTTTCCACTTGTTTCCGATTGTTTCGCGTCTGACTTGTCTACCCGTGAAAAGATCTGACGCCGCTTATGTTTCTACGTTCTCTGGAGCACTCGCACCCCGGTCCGGGTTTTTATAATGGGTGAGATAGGGAATGATCATGCTCCTGATTTAATACGAAACCAACTACGAACCTCATTCCCTTAACCGCGGCAATGTTATTCTCGTATAAAGCACTGATCATTTTAACGTATTTATCTGGTATACCATTTAAGGATAGAACCTTTGCTAAAGCACCTGAATGAAATGCTCGCTCATAATCTATAAAACTGAGGACTAAAGGTATTTGATAATTCAGGTACCTCTCAATTATGAGCTCAAGAGGTAAAATTTGTCGACGCATTCTCTACCCTTCCTAAAACCATACTGATCTTTTCTTAAAACTTTATCTACAGCATTTCTATGTCTAAAAAGTATTGCCATACTAAGCAATGTGCTTCTCACAGAAACCAGGCTAATGTCTCTACAATGACCAGACTCACTCTCATCCCATTTCTTGTGGAGGGGTTTAATTAAAGTTGTTGCAAAATTGCTAGGTATTTCCCCTTTTTCAAAAATCATATTCCTAATCTTCAGTAGCCTATCTCTAACATCACAACCGCCATATTTATAAAACCCATTTACCGGACTATCGGCACCTTGGGCCTTATTGTTTTTTTATCCTTTTAGTACTATCACTGATTCTTGTTCCCAAAATAAATCTCCTTCCCCGTGCAAAGTATCACAAACTTGTTCTTTCTTTTATATATCTTTTCCTGTAACTCTACCACTGTTTAGCACATTTTTAAAATATTCTGCCCATTTTTCTTCGGCTCTTTCCTTATCACTAACTGTGGCCTCGTTCATATCTTTAACTGGGACAAGTCAAGATTGACTATTTCCACTCAAATTATTAACATGCCAGTACATTATTTTACTATCATGCCATCTGGCTGCATCTTCCAGATCTTCGGCAATTTTGTCCATGGCCTCAACTTTACACCTTTTTGACTCATATTTTATTACTTTATCCACTTTCTTTACATTCTGTTTATTTTCACAGATCTATCACTGAAATAATTCTTAAACAAGCCCTTCCTCCTCTCTATTAAACATAAAGCATTTTCAGCAATATTCCTAGCTGAGTTTCTAACTTTCTTCCTGTAGACACCATCAGCGACCTAAGGAACTATTTTCCTAAAATTATTCCACCCATATTCTAAATTGTCAAGTTTAAAACTCTCCTGTTCCTGGAAAGTTTCTCTCCAATTTTCAACCTGGAAAAATTTCAGCTTTAAATTAACCCTAGACACTAGGTGATCTTAACTTTTAACATCAATAACAGCGCTCCTATATACCCTAATATCTTAAACCGATCCTTCCAGTATTTGATTTACAATAAGATCAGACAGTTCGTGGTAACGAACTGTAAGTAAGGAGCGACCCGTCTCAATAGTAATCGAAACTCTAAAAAACGGAATTTTGATACCAATGGAATTTTGTGGAGGGGTTTAATTAAAGTTGTTGCAAAATTGCTAGGTATTTCCCCTTTTTCAAAAATCATATTCCTAATCTTCAGTAGCCTATCTCTAACATCACAACGCCATATTTATAAAACCCATTTACCGCACTATCGGCACCTTGGGCCTTATTGTTTTTTAATCCTTTTAGTACTATCACTGATTCTTGTTCCCAAAATAAATCTCCTTCCCGTGCAAAGTATCACAAACTTGTTCTTTCTTTTATATTAACTTTTCCTGTAACTCTACCACTGTTTAGCACATTTTTAAAATATTCTGCCCATTTTTCTTCGGCTCTTTCCTTATCACTAACTGTGGCCTCGTTCATATCTTTTAACTGGGACAAGTCAAGATTGACTATTTCCACTCAAATTATTACATGCCAGTACAGTATTTTACTATCATGCCATCTGGCTGCATCTTCCAGATCTTCGGCAATTTTGTCCATGGCCTCAACTTTACACCTTTTTGACTCATATTTTATTACTTTATCCACTTTCTTTACATTCTGTTTATTTTCACAGATCTATCACTGAAATAATTCTTAAACAAGCCCTTCCTCCTCTCTATTAAACATAAAGCATTTTCAGCAATATTCCTAGCTGAGTTTTTAACTTTCTTCCTGTAGACACCATCAGCGACCTAAGGAACTATTTTCCTAAAATTATTCCATCCATATTCTAAATTGTCAAGTTTAAAACTCTCCTGTTCCTGGAAAGTTTCTCTCCAATTTTCAACCTGGAAAAATTTCAGCTTTAAATTAACCCTAGACACTAAAACATAATGGGTTTTATAAATACATCTAAAGAATTGTATTTTTATGCTGATTTCAAATAAATAAGTTTCATCAAGCTTAGGGTTACCCATGAAAAGCTACGAGCCTGAGAAAATTTGCCTTATTTTCAAAAAAGGGGAAAACAACCCCTAAAAGTCAGAGAATGTTAATGAAACTCACACAATAAAATTCAATGTAAAAGAGAGCTTTATTGTAGAAGATTCAAGCTCCTATCTGCAAAAAAGTGGAATTTGGTATTTTTTGCCAGAAGAAAGATCACGGATGCGTGTTTATTTGTTTTTTTCTCAGGTGTGATGTCACGATCCAGTGGTCTTAGATTATCGCAAGAAGACTTATTCAAACAGAAATTAAAAGTTCTGGTGCCCTTTTTAAGTGACCAAATATTGGAGGGCAACCAGACCCCCTCCTGCACTCATTTTTTCCAAAGTCACCCGATTAAAATTTTGAGACAGCCATTTTGTTCAGCATAGTCGAAAAATATAATAACTATGTCTTTGAGAATGAATTAGTCCCCCACAGTCCCCGGAGGAAGGGCTGCGAGTTATGAACTGTGCCCATTGTTTACATATAGTATTGGTTATTGGGAAGTATACAGACGTTTTCAGGAGAATTTTTCAGGGGGGGTCGTAAGGAGAGGGGGTTAGGCGGGAAGATTTTGCCATGGAGGAATTTTTCATGGGAGAAGGGAATTTTCCATGAAGGGAGCGCCGAATTTCCCAGCATTATTCTAAAAAAACGATCAGAAATTAAATAAAAAACTAGTTTTTTTCAACTGAAAGCAAGGAGCAAAATTAAAACTTGAAACGAACAGAAATTATTGTGTATATGAGGTGATTCGCCCCCCGTCGTCAATACCTCACTCTTTACGCTGAATTTTTTTTTAGTACTTTCAAAAGAGGTATTTATTCTAATTAAACGACCATTGTGATTCAGGGGTCATTCTGAAAGAACTGTAACAAAATTCCAAGTTTAGCATAAAGAGCGAGTATTGACGAGAGGGCAAACCCCGTCATATACGTAATAGTTTCTGTTTGTTTTAAGTTTTAATGTTGCTCCTTACTTTCAGTTGAAAAAAGTTTTTTTTTATTTAATAATCAGTAAGGTTAGCTGTCTTCCTATCATGGGAATACTATGTTAACTTATGGGTCATTTATGACCAATTACTATAATGCTTATAACTAGATTGTTATACCTCAAAATTGATTCCGTCTGAAACCATTATTGTTTTCTTATCGTACACCAAATTTACCTAGACTAGCTTCCATTGTATCTTGTCTTAATAGCTCCTTCTTTCCTTCTCAGGGTGTTCTACTTCTTTGTTTTTTACCTTTTTGTTCTGATTTCCACAAGGTCTGTTTTTTTTATGACATAACATCATTCAACATTAAAACGTGACATAACAGTCTTAGTTTTTCTTTCATTATCAAGCAGTTCGTGGTAACGAACTGTAAGTAAGGAGCGACCCGGCTCAATAGTAACCAAAACTCTAAAACACGGAATTTTGATACCAATAGATGCATCGGAAGAATCAGATTCTTACGATTATTTCAAATATATAAGTTTTAACAAGTTTAGTCTTACCAATCTAAAGTTACGAGCCTGAGAAAACTTGCCTTATTTTCGAAAAAAGGGGAAATATCCCCCTAAAAGTCATGAAATGAAATCAAGTCAAACGAAAATCAATGAAATCAAATCAAACCTTAATGAAACTCAAACCATCAAATTCAGCGTATCAGAAAACCCTACTATAGAAGTTTCAAGCTCCTATCTCCAAAAATACGGAATTTTGTATTTTTTGCCAGAAGATCATGGATGCCTGTTTTTTTCCAGGGGTGATCGTATATAAATAGTGGTCCTAGAATATCACAAGATGACTCTTTTGAACAGAAATTAAAAGTTATAGGGGCCCTTTTTAAGTGACCAAAAATTGGGAGGGCAACTAGGCCCCTCCCACGCTTATTTTTTCCCAAAGTCGCCCATCAAAATTTTGAGATAGGCATATTGTCCAGCATAGTCGAAAAATCTAATAACTGTGTCTTTGAGGATGACTTAATCACCCACAGTCCCTGGGTGAAGGGCTGCAAGTTATGAACTTTGCCCATTGTGTACATATAGTACTGGCTATTGCGAAGCAAAGGCGTCAGCAGAAAATTTTCCAGGAGGGGGGAGCAGACGCCAAACTAGCAGCGGTGGTTGGTGACAAGGAATATATTTCAGGAATTTTTTCTTGGGAATAAGTTTATTTTTAAAAAAACTTTTGGAAAAAACTCCCAAATAAAAAGAGCAATTAAATTGTATGCAAACTGAAACAAAATACAGTAAATTTTAAACGATAAGGATTCCTGGCAAAGGGATTAATTTATTCAATCAATAATATATTTAATTATTATACATGTAATCTAAAAAAAAAATAAAAATCAAACTCAAACCAAAATTACATTGCAGATTTACTTGCAGATTTATTGCTTCCTTAGATTGTAAGAGGAAAACAATAAGAATTCCAAATAGAACAATAGTAAGATTGTAAGAGATGCAGGCTTGTCTTAATCAATTTGGTACGCCTTAGATTAGTTTACAGAATAGTAGAGACACTCAAAGATCACACCGCCTGCACAGATATCACGTTTTGATTTTATAACGGCCATGTAAAATGTACCTCTTTCATAACAGGAAAATTCTCCTCCTCAAACTTAAATTCCTTTTTTATTTAGACATTAAAAAAATATATATAGAATAGCGAAAGAACACAAAATTTAAACTTAAACTAGCCAGCTGTCAAATTGACCCCCCCTTTTTTTTATTGTCCTATTCAATTAAATAAAAAGAACATGTTCCAAAAAAATTCGACACTAGAGAATCTTATCAAATAGTTTGTGATATAAAACTGGAAGTCAAAAGTGACTAGGACCAATATTCACCAAAACAAAAAATGGAATTCTCATGACAATTGCTACACGGGCAGTATTGGTATTTTATGCTGATTCTAAATATAAAATCTTTCACTTTATTGTTACTCACCCAAAACCGAAAATCTGAGAAAATTTCCTTGATTTTTGAAAAAAGGGGATAGTCCCCCAAAAAGTAAGTGATCTTATTAAAAATACTTTTCTTAGAAACATCATCATACCAGAGAATGCTACTGTAGAGGTTTCAAGCTCCATCTTCAAAATGTGAAATTTCACATTTTTTTTCAGAAGAAACATCGTCGATGTATGTTTAATTGTTTTTTTTTTTGTTTTTTTTTTTACCAAACCGAATGTCTAAGATAATTGAGAGGGAGCTCATTCAAACGTAAATTTAAAGCTCTTTTTTAAATGACAATAAAGATTGGGCCAGGGAAAAGTATTGTTTTCTGCCATTTTAGGCATCAATCTACGACTTTACCCCAAAGAGGACGAATTTGCAATCAATCTAAAATTCTGAAAAGCTAATTGATTTAAAAGTGTCAATAGCTATATTTTAGGCTTCCCAGTTGCAAAAGAAATAATGCCACGCGGTGGCAGTACTGGATTCAACCAAATTGATTCGCTTTATTTGTAATGAAATTAAGCTACGTTTGGTGACCTGTAATTGCATATTAGCTATGATGAGGAGGGGGTTGAGTCATTTTTTAGATGGGGGTAGAGTAGATTCTTAAAAAAGTACCATTTTAATGGACAAACTGCTTGCTCTTCATGAGGATTCAGATAAATGTGAAAGAGGTAGGGGGGGGGGAGCAGGAATTAATTAAAATATTTCTCTATGTAGCTAAAATGTCACATACCCAAATCTACCGGCACAGAGGTGGAAAAGACAAAACAGGCCATTATCAACCCCGCCAGGAAATTTTTTGGGGTGGCAAATACTGCTAGGAACTTAGTTTTCAGCAATCTTAAATGATAATATTTTTCATTTTCTGTTTATATGAAGTACTTTAATGTATTTAAACAAATGTATGTAATGTATTTATTGATAACAAAATACTATTGTAGAGGTTTTGATGGCTTCAGTTATGTAGAAGATAACAAGTCTCAGAGAATTTCCATCCATACAACAGTAATACTCCTTTTCATCCAACCGAAGGACTTTTTACCAAAATTGCTATTCATCGCCAATTCTTAAGTATATTCAAACTTTATCCAAAACTGAAATTGCAAATTTAAAAGTAGTTAGTATAAAATTATTTATTTGTACTAGTCAACATACAATTATTGATTTACACATTTTGAAAGCAATTAACAAGGGATTTAAGGAACCGGTACCTCAAATAATAGCTTGGCTAGGCCTGGGTATGATTTGGAAAACAATCAGAAATTAAACAAAAAAGGAAATTTTCAAATGAAAGTAAGTAAGTAAGTAAGTAAGTAAGTATGACGGCACTAGACCCTTAAGGTCCAAACCGGCGGTGCTGATCTCCGTTTCGTGGCCCTTCAGCCAGGAAGTTCAATGGGGGGCTGGGGGCCAGCCATCCTGTGCTTTAGCACACCCTTCCTGCTTACCTTCCCCAGATTTCTCCAGGTACCCATTTAGAGCTGGGTCGACTCTGGCTAAGCTTACAGAGTCACACCACTGACCCGCGTCCAAAACCCAAATAACTGGCCACGCCAGGGATCGAAACCGGTGCCCCTTGGACAAACCCAGCGCACGTCCATTTAGCCAGGACGGCTATATTTTCAAATGAAAGCAATGAATAGATTTGAAACCTATTTGAACAGATTATTTTTAAAATGAAGGGGGCTGTCTCCTCCTTAGCTCCTTTCTCTTTACTATGAAGTTTGGCTTTTGTCAAATTTTTTATGAAAATTTGCAATGGGATTTTTTTTTTTCAAAGCACTAAAAAACTTTTGTTTAATGAGCAAGGTGTTCAGAAGGGGCAGTCCCCCTTATATACAGAGTAATTTCAATTTGTTTTAAGTTTTAAACTTGATCCTTTCCTTAGTTGAAAAACCGTTTCTATTTGTTTAATTACATTTCATGAAACTGTAAGGTTTTATGAATATAATACATTTGGTAACGTAGAAAAAACGGTCGATATTTCAATGATCTCTGTTTGGATTTTGATGGGTAATCAAACAGTTCGTGGTAACGAACTGTAGGCAAGGAGCGACCCCTGCTCAATAGTAACCAAAACTCTAAAAATCGGAATTTTGATACCAATAGATATATCATAAGAATTGGCTTATTATGCTGATTCCAAATATATCATTTTCATTAAGTTTAATCTTACCCATCAAAAGCTAAGAGCCTGAGAAAATTTGTCTGATTTTTGAGAAAAAGGCGAAAGACCCCCTAAGAGTCATAGAATTTCATTAAAAATCAAACCATCAGATTCATCATATCAAAGAACCCTACTGTAGAGGTTTCAAGCTCATATCTGCAAAAATGGGGAATGTTGTTATTTTTGCAAGAAGAAAGGTCACTGATGCGTGTTTACTTGTTGTTTTTTTCCCAGGGGCGATCGATCGTATCGACCCAGTGGGCCTAGAACGTCAGGAGAGGGCTCATTCTAACGGAAATAAAAAGTTCTCGTGTCCTTTTTAAGTGAACAAAAATTTACAGGGCAACTAGGCCCCCTCCCACGCCACTTTTTCCCAAAATAGTCCGATCGAAATTTTGAGAGGGCCTTTTTGTTCAGCACAGTTGAAAGGCCCAATAAATATCTCTTTGGAGATAAAATGACCCCCTACAGCCCCTGGGGGGAAGATTTTGAAGTTATAAAGTTTGCCCATTGTTTACGTAGAGTATTTGTTATTGTGAAGTATGTATACATTTTTTGGTGGGGAGGGAGGATGAATTTTCTGCTGGGAGGATTTTGCACGGGGAGAATTTTCCATAAAGAGGAAAGTTATCAGGGGTTAAAACTTTTCAGGGGAAATTTTACACTGTCCAGAGGATATTTCTATGGGGAGGGAATTTTTTTCGTGGAGGTGGAACCAGATATCCTGGCATTATTTAAAAAACGATCAGAAATTAAATAAAAAACAAGTTTTTTCAACTGGGAGTAAGGAACAACACTAACACTTAAGAAGAACAGAAATTATTACGTATATAAGGGGGGATTCCCTCCTCAACACCTCGCTTTTTATGCTTAAGTTTAAATTTTGTCCCAGTTTCTTTAAAAACGACTCCTGAAACACAAGGTTCGTCTAATTAGAACAATAAGTAACTTTTTTTAAGTGCCGAAAAAACTGTACCGTGTAGAGCAAGGTTTTGAGGATGAGGCCACCCCCCTTCCCATATACGTAATAATATCTGTTAATTTTAGGTTTTAATGGCGCTTCTTACTTTCAGTTGATAAAACTTGTTTTTTTTTTTATTTAATGAAGCTTAGAGAAAAAAAATTTTCTAAAGGCAATGGAAAAAGTATGTCAATTAAAGTAAAAGTATATAAAAATTAAAAAAAAAGTAAGTAAATACAAATAATATAAAAAAACAATAGCCTACTTACAAAAACTAAGATATAAACTCCCAGCATTCAGTTCTGTTGAGCAATGCCGAAACGTTGGACAGATTTTTTTTTAACAATATCGACAGTTTTGAACTTGGTTATCAAACACCAAAATATTTAATGCCTTTAGACTCAGTGTTTGTGAAAAGTAACATATTATCAAAGTATATTATCATATTATCAAAGTAAAACATATTATCAAAGTAAAACATTAAAACTAAGATTAAGAAAATCAAATAATAATTCTTAATTCAATATTTGAAGTTTAATTTTGAATGCAAAAAAACAATGTTTTGACACCTTTATACTTCATAACTGTAAAAAATAAAATCTTTTTTCAAAATAACAACTAGATAAATACAATCACTCCTGGAAAAGAATTAATGATAATAAAACACAAAAAATGTATCCATTCAGGGGGGGGGGAATACAGAGATTCCCAGCATTCCGTTCAGGGGAAACATTTCTGATTATAGTGGCTTCATAAATCAGCTTATATGTACTCTTGCAATGCAAGCAAAAGTTGACGGCATTTTTTTTTTTACCCAAATTGCTCATTATTAAGTTGTTTTCCTTGTGTTTTCTGTAATTATACGAACTTTCTTGTGTACTAAATAACTGCACTAACTACTAATAAACAAATACATATTTAGGATCACCATAAAAATCTGATTTTGATTTAATGTTTTCAATAGTTATGCTCTTATACTTTCGTTATTGACAAGAATCGTTATTTACTTAGCATTCATTACTATCAAGAATTTGATTTTTTTTTTTTTTTTTCTTTTTTTTACTCCAACCAAATCATACAGAAAAAAATGTTTGTAAAAACAGGAAAGCGGTCACTCTGTCACAAATTATAACTTATATTTTCCTTATTAAGGGTCAAAATCTATTGGTAGGCAGCCAACAATAGGGCAACACACATTTTTTCCATGGTTTTTCCTTATTCTGCTCTCCTTCCTTTGGTTTCCTTATAATTACTTTATAGCCCCAAATTTTCCAGGGGGCCATGGCCCCCCTGCAGGCGCCTATGTTGGGAGTGTATAGACATTTTCAGGGGGGATTTTTTCTCTGGGGTCGGGGGATGGGGTTACGTGGGAGGATCTTTCTATGGAGGAATTTTTCATGGGGGATGGGAGTTTTCTATAAAGAGGGCGCCGCATTTCTCAGCATTAAAAAACGATCAGAAATTAAATAAGAAAAACAAGTTTTTTCTACTGAAAGTAAGGAGCAAGATTAAAACTTAAAACAAACAGAAATTATTACGTATATGAGAATGTCCGCTCCCTAGTCAATACCTCGCTCTTTATGCTAAAGTTTTTTTTTTACTATTTTCAAAGGAGCTATTTGTTCTAATTAAACGGCCTTTGTGATTTAGGGGTCATTCTTAAGGAATTGGAAGAAAATTGATACTTTAGCGTAAAGAGCGAGGTATTGATTAAGGGGCGAACTGCCTCATATACGCAATAATTTCTGTTCGTTTTAAGTTTTAATGTTGCTCCTTACTTTCAGTTGAAAAAACTTTTTTTTTTGTTTATTTACTGAAGAAAGTGAGGTTAGTTCAGTTTTACGACCGACTTATTACATGGTATTCGGTCTTTCCAGCTAGTGGTTAAAACTATCCTTGGCCAGTTTTTAAAATTATCTAATATATCTTCTTTGACCTTTTGAAGTACTGACTCTTCAAAGCCACGTACGACCAATGCCATTACTGTCACTTTTCGTAGCCTAATATTAGTTTTATGAATGACCTTCCTATTATTTCAAAATTTTTTTCTTTGATTAAAAATAAGCAACCAGTCTTAGCTATTACATTTTACGTTATTACTGCATCCATCATCTTTACTAATAATGCTACCTAGACGTAGCAAGTGAAATAACCAACTCCATCCATATCTTTAATACTTAACATCATATCTTAATCCTCAAATTCTGATTTTCTTAATTCTCTCTTAATTCTCAATTTTGTTGAGGGAGAGGGGGAGGAGCTAGAGGCAAACAACAGGTAAAAAAAAACTTTTGATCTTTGATCTGTTCGGTACCACAGCTATAAGCCCTTAGGCCACGAGGAACCTATTTTACAAAAAAATTATTTCAAGGCAGCCCCCCCCCCCTAAGAAATGGGGCTCAAAGATGAACCAAAAAACCTTGGCCAGTCGGATCAGATCTATTATCCCTAAGTCCATGGGCTAAGGGCTCCAATGCAGAAAGAAAAATAGAAAAGGGGAAAAACTTACCTCTCGAAATAGAGGCCCGACTAAGTATGGGCACTGTTCAGTTTTTCTGAAGGAACAGGAAAAAATAAACAGGGCTTGAATGAAACAGAACAGAGACAGAACAGGTCAACAAAAAAAAACAGAAAACCTGTTTCTTTTTCTGTTCTGTTTTTTGGTAAAAACAGAAAACAGCTGTTTTCGTTCAAAAGACAGCTGCTTAAACATCTGTTTTTCGAACACATAAAGCTTAAAGAAGAACAAATTTGTAAATGATAAGTTTTGGTTTATTATCAGTACTATTGCAGCATTTTCCGCCAAAAAAGAACAGTTTTTCAATAAAGGGGCGAAAAACTCTCTATGCACACAACATCGCCATCCTTTTTTATGGTTATTTTCTTCCATTTTCCCGTTCCTTTTTTCCAAAATTGCGCTTTATGTTTATACAGAATCTGTTCGAATTTCCCGGAAATGCATACTAATTATTGAGACATTTTGAAAATAAAATAAATTTCATCGTCAAATTGCGCAGTCAGCTCAAAGTCATTAGTGTTTAAGCAGAGCCCATAGTTGCTTTGGCGGGGGACAGTCTCCCCTCCAGACCGTGCTTTCCCCTTCCCCCATTTTGATGTTTGGAAGCCATCTGAAACAATGTATGAAAGAAGAGAAATGCACGGGAAAATGACACTTTTTACCACCAAGTCAAAAATTTTCGTTGCCACGCAGCTTAAAAACAACTGTTTAAGATTAATTATTTCCTAGCCAATTTGCGTGAGAGACAAATCAAAAGAAAAATTCATGGTTTAAGGGTACTTTGTATATTTTTACGGCGCTTTGCGCTAGAAAGTAATGTTCTAGGCCCTCCACCGGATTCATTCTTATGTAAACATGTAAAATGAAATTTCTTAGATTCTGAATTTCAAAGAAACTTAGACCCTTTGCTACGCAATACTTTCGTTAAGCATTCTCTTCTCTTAACAGGTTTTCAAAGGAATGCAATATAAAAACAATTGCACTTTTTGATAACTTATTTCGAAAAATTCTTTCGCTTTGCGGCAGAAAATACTTTCTCCAACCCATACACTTGCTTCATTATAGAAAGTGATTCTACATCAAACTTTTGTTTTAAGAATACGAGTGGACATGCTTTTGATTATTTAGGCATGTTTTCATGGTCCATTCCCAAAGGAAAAGGGGGTAGTGACAATATCGACTATCAATGTTGAGCAAGTGTAACGTGTCTTTGGATAGCCTGTGTTGCAACCTCATTTTTTGACAGACTCCCAGCTCCCCACTCTTTTTCTCCATTACTTTCACCGCCCTATTCTTTAGACACTGCATCAGTTTATTCAGATTCTTCAGCAAGCGTATCTTCATTTCCGGAGTTTTCAGAACAAGGAACAGAAAGACCGTCTGAATCGTTTTCAACAGTTGGATCGACATCTTCGACTTCATCAAAGGATTCCAAGCAATCTTCTTCAGGGATGTTATTGGCTAAGCTTCGAGTGGAAAAAAATCCAAGAACGCGTGCAACAGATGAATGAAGACAATGTCAAAAACATGAAGTTCAGGAAAGGGCTCATATCCTACAGGCTTCGGCGACATTGTTCCCAGAATCAGTCACAACGTGGAACATCTTATCTGTCATTGAAAACTTCCTGATTGCAACTTGGACTGCTGAAAGGATGTTAGTAGTTGTATGAGAATGCTAGTGCCTCTTGAAATGTGTAAGATAGTAGTGCAACCTCTACTTTTTTTTTCATCTTCATGGGGTAATAGGCAGTGGTACCTATAAAGCCAGATCCTTTTGCAGACCAGCAATGAAAAGTCAAGCTAGTCTGAGTGGTAGATGTTAAAGCAGCCTTCTTAACTTCTTTTTTTCTGGCAGCGAAATTCATGTGACGATGGACGGTTCCCCCAAATGGTGCTGTCAAGCCCCTGTGTTTTTTTTTTTTTTTAATAAGCTGTTTCATATCTGGCTTATCAAACACAGAAAGTGGCAATTTGTCCTTAAACAGGGTTTTGCAGCAGAGCATCCGCAGACCAGCTTGTTTTGATCGATTGGAAATAAAGAACTGTCGTATCTCTGCTCTTCTTATTCCAGATTTCACTAATCCATTGCCCTATGTGTCACTTGCTTTACTATCTGGAGCTCTCTCAAGGGAAGCAGCCTGACTTGATATATTTTTTTTAGTTAGTTTGGGTTTGTTATTTTCTGCACCAGCCGCGTATACTTTATCTTTGTGCATATCAATTGTGTGCATCCTTTTAAGATAATATATAAATATCATGGCAGAGACTCCCTTAGCCTTCAGAGACACCCTCAGAAGTTGCACCAAATACTTCCTTTGCTTCCCTTTTTCCGTAGGGTACCCAGAGAGATGTCTTGGAACATCCAAGTCGTCATCGGAAAATGACATCATGCTTGTCTTAAAGCAAAGGTTGATTTTATAATTTTTCACAAAATTAAAAGCAGCTTCCAGTAGCCTACCATTTTGAAAACTGCACCTCCAGCCAAATATCTGCCCTCTTCTACCTCAGTGGCATAATTAGGGGGAAAGGGGTTAATTTCTCCCTGAGCGGTTTCGTTTGCGCAATGAGCCAAGAAAACCTGTCGGCAAATACAAGCAAAACGTCAGCTCCTAACTACGGTTTCCTTAAAACTTAGAGAATTTGCAGCACAGTAATATAATATACAGTATTATAAGGTTATTTTCATTTATTATTTTTTTGAAGTGTATTGTGTATTAACCATGGCCCAGTAGGACTTTTAGTGTTAATCAATCATATCATATCATATTAATTTTTATGGTAATTTGCTTGTCTATAATAGGTATTTAAGAGACAGATACAAAAAATAATATACTGCTTAGTGGCATTTTCTTTTTATGTAGTATTGTGCTGCATGGCAAAAATTACCGTGTTCACCGGAAGATGTGTTATTCTACAGAATGAGAAAAGTGTATCAGCATTTTATAAGATTTTGGCCAGCTAGGACAGAATCAGCTAGTTAGGCCACTGTTTCAAACTCTAGGCTTTTCCCTGAAAGGGTTTCCATTGATTATATTTAGAGATGGTAGAAAAAGTATATTTGGCATCTTGAAAAAGTATATGTTGTTATGTTTTATGCAATAAAACGTGCCAGTAAAACATATATATCTACTGGACAAGACTTCAATACATTTACATTTCTCTCTGACTAAACATTTAAGAAAATTTGCAATTAATAATCGGGTAATTATCATGTTCAGGCTAGTATGGTAATCATAGTAAATCACTGTTATCTAGCAGCATAAATTCCATAAAGACCGTTGAACTAAAGTTTTCCCGGTTAAAGGTGCAGATTACTTCCATGTAATGTAGGATACAGAGGCCCTACCAATAGAACCAGAATATACAGTAATAAGTGATTTGTTTGAATCCTGCTTCTCCTAGACAGTATCTATGCAACTTTGCTGATCAATTGACTGAATAATATACACTAAAAAATAAATTGTTTTAGTGGAACAAAACTGCACCTTTACCGTTCTCTCATTTACACACCTGCCTACTCTCATCTGACTCCTAAGCCCTAATTTTGCCTAGCTTAAACAATCTAGCAGCACATTTGATAAGTTAGACACACTGATTGCCATCATTTTACTTACTTCTACGTTATATTAACGCTCCGATTCCAAAAACTGCATGCAGCATAACCACGCTTCTTAAAATTTCAAATTACGATTTAAGACACTATTTTATAAGTTCAAAATTTCTTAATATCTCATTCTCGAATCAAAAAAGTAAAATCAAGAACAGAAGAAAAATAGCTATAAAAAAAAAACAGAAACAGGCATAATAGTTATTATAAAAACAGAAACAGAACAGAACAGGTAAATAAAAAAACAGGTCATCAGTTTTCTGTTCTGTGTCTGTTTTTTTTTGTAAGAAGAGAACAGAAAACAGGTACTTTAAAAACAGAACAGAAACAGAAAACAGAAACAGCGCCCATGCTTAGGCCCGACACACGGTCAGAAAAGTGACCAACAAAAAAAGATTCCAAAAAAGGACCACATTTTTTTTCCAAACAGATACAATTTTCTATGGGTAAATCCGAGGGCCAAGGGGACCCTGGTGTGCAAATACATTTTAAGTTCTGGTATTAGTCCCCAAAAAGGGTTAAGTATATCTTCTCGATCGGCTTTGGCCTTATATGTGCAAAATAAGAATGAGCCTTCTAAACCCCAATGCAGGAAAAAAATTGAAATAAAATGCTGCGGACATCCGAAAAGCGGGAAAGGAAAAAGGGTCAAATAATCTTTTTTCTCCCGATTGGCTTCGTGTCAATATCTTTGTTATTCAGCGAGAGTTGTAGTCCCTATCATAGATAGGATAATTTTTTTTGACGCGACTTAATACTTTAATTCG
>CM051265.1:41006683-41399183 GCA_027921565.1 Artemia sinica
GCTACCAAAGGTATTGCCAAATGATATCTTTGCCTATCTCTATTTGTTCTTTTAATATAAATGGGACCAAAGATAAGGACATTTGTATTGATAATCTTCTTGATACATTTGATGTAGTCCTTTTTCAAGAACATTTATTGCCGGCTGTGAGCGTAAATTTCCTTCGACGTAGCCCCAGTCACATTGTTTTTTCTACAAATGCCCGAAGAACTCGTGGTCGTCCCTCCGGTGGGTTGGCTTGCGTGCTGAATCGGAAACTCTCTTCCCTTTCCCCCACAGTGTTACGGATCTGATGATATTTATTTAGCCGTCAGGATTGGTGATCTTGTACTAGTCAATGTTTATTTGCCGCATAATAAGAATAATCTTGCGTCATTCACCCATTTTGTTAAAGCGTGCAAAAAACTGAAAAATTTGGTATCGGGTATTGAGAAAACTTGGTTATGATTGGCTACTAATGGGTGACATGAACTGTGATATGACAATGTCCTCCCCCCGATCCGATTCACTGCTCGAGTGCCTCCCCCTTGGTTTCCGGATTCTGACAAAAGATCTTCCATTTACTTACATACATGCCAGCGGCTCCCGGTCTAACCTTGACCACTGTGTATGCTCTGCTGGTGTTACAACTTCAACTGTCCATGTTGATGAAGATGAAAGAGATTATGATCACATACCCATATCTCTGTGTGTGTCAGTCACATCTAAACTAGTAATAATTGCTCCCCAATCCGTAGAAAAAAAAGTGGTTTCAACGGCGAAATTGGAATCGTTGTGATTGGCCTTTATATGTGGCCACGCTTGCAAGCCTGCTGAGTACCCTTAATGTGCCTTATAACCTCCTCTGTTGTGGAGTTAGCTCACCTAGTGCTCGTTTGCAATTGAATACGTATTATCATCAAATCATTTTATGTTTGAAAAAAACCGAACAAGTAGCTGTCCCAATTCAACGTATTCGGTCCAACACGCGAAAGTTTGTTTGGAATTATGCCCCTCTTTTTGAAAAAAGTGAAAAATCAGGCCAAGCTATGGTTACGTATTTGGATTGCTTGTGGGCGTCCCTCTCGTGGTACTGTTTTTGATATTAAACGTAAAACGAAACGGCTTATAAAAGACAACTGCGGTCCGTTCGTGAAGCTGGAGTTAATTTTCCAAACAGTTCGAAAGAGTGGAAGTTGTGACGAATTCTTCTAAGTTTACTGATTATAAGAGTGATAATATTCCGCAATCAGCTTGGATCCAACATTATTCTAATATTTTTTCCCGTGTTAATTTCACTGTACATAGCCGATATTCCCAACTCCTTGCTAAGTGCCTTCCCGGAAAAAAATGCAACAAAAGCACGTCCTTCCTGTGTCAGCTGATATAATTACTGAATCGATCAGGCGGCTGAAGTCTCAGTCTATTGATATTGATGGTATAAGCGTTTTTCATTTACGGAAAGATTCTCGGGAACTAGTAAAACATTTGCAGCTACTTTTTCAAATGTGTCTTTGTTGTTCTTTAGTGCCTGATAGTTTCCTATGTGGTACTGTTACCTCAATTGTAAAGAGAGGAGAGGAAAAAGACGTAAATAAATGTGATTCTTATAGGCCTATTACTGTCGCCTGCAATATTAGCAAACTTTTTGAATATGTGCTTCTTCCTTATATTATTGATTTGTGAATTATGATGCTAATCAGTTTGGATTTAGAAAGGGGATTTCTTGTCATTATGCACATCGGGTGCTTGCTCTCCTTTTTAAGGATGCACAAACGAAAGGTCAATCATTACATATATGTGCTTTAGACATATCTAAAGCTTTCGACAGTGTTGTGCACCCTCAGGCTTTTTATTCTTTACATCAGCTTGGTATAAACCCATCGATTATTTCTCTGCTACGTTTTTGGTATTCGAATTCATATGTTAGATTGAAATCGAATGGATGTGTTTTTGGAAATATTCCTGTTAAAAGCGGGGGTTAGGAAAGGAGGAGTTCTTTCGCCTTATATTTTTAATGCTTGTATTTCGAGTGTGATTAATAAGATCCCCTCCAGTTGTTTTTTTGGTTTTTCGGAAGTGTCTTATTTAGCATATGCTGATGACCTCCTCCTGATTAGTCGTTCCAAAAGGAGGCTTGAATGGAATGTTAGCATGGTGGGATCTATGCTTAGTGAAATAGGCCTATCATTAAATACTTTGAAATGTGAATATTTACTCTTTAACGCTGTTAATCCCCCTGCTACTCCCCTTGCTTGCAATACCTTTACGGTACCTAGGGTCCCTGTTATTAAATGGCTTGGTATTTCCATTTGTGAGTCCGTAGGAAGTATCCGACGTAAATTTATTTGTGATTCGAAGGATAAGCTTAAAGCTGGTTATGGGAAAATTGTTCCAAACCGTGGACGTTTTATTAGGCATGGTCTTGCTAAACTCTACTGTAGTTTCTGTGACCATGCGATTTTATCCGCTTCTGGGCTGTATCCGCTTTTTACTAAGCATGATCTGAAACAAATGAAGGTTAATTATTTTAGATATTGTAAGTTTCCTATTATATTTGCCGCTTGCTGTGCGCAATAGGCGCCTTGTTGGTCGTTATGGTGCAACAGAAATTCTGTCCTCGCTTGAAATGGTGCAAGCGAAGATCAGTCAGGATGCTAGTTTTCGGTTGGGCCCAGATCACAGTCTTATCCGTTTTTTTTATTAGTGTTTATATTTGTGGTTAGATTGTCGCTGTTCTTTTTCTTTTTTATGTTTGTATTACTCCACTATTTTACATTTATTGTACAGTGGGTTATAAATAAAATAAATAAATAAATAAATAAATAATAAACCTAATCTAATCTAACCTAGGTACCCCAATCCCCCCCTAAACCCCAAAAACCACAGTTTAATATCGTATACGCAATGAAAACCACGCTATCATTGCCTACTCTATAGCGGTTAGCCCCAAAGGCCTGCATAATGCAAGAGTACCAAAATGCCAGTAGAAAAGGGGGGTACCAGCCCGGTACGAACATAATTTATGCATGTTTTTATGGTTTTTGTCACTGAGAATGAAAAAACAGGATTTTTCTCACTTTGATGTATTTTCATGGTTTTATTGATTCTAATGGGGTCAATGACACCTCTTTCAAGGTCGATTTATTTGTTTTTTCCAAGTGTATTGTCTCTGGGGCGAAATTTGCACATGTGCATTAACGGTGGGGAAGAGATATATTGATCTAGGACAAGAGGGGGGAAATGGATTTCAGAGAAATTGATTGAATAATCGACTAGGACAAGTGAATTTCTGAGAAATTGATTGCGTAATTGAAGGGGAGAGGATTTCCAAGAAATTGATTGCGTAATCGAAGGGGAACTAAATTTCTAAGAAATTGATTACATAATTGGTGGGGGAATGTATTGATCTGATAACGGGAAACAGGATCACGTGCCTCCTTCTAAGCCAATCAGGGAGCCGGTTACATAAGATGTCTTTCGCTAAGCCAATCAGGGAGCCGGTTACATATGGTTTCCCATTACATCACAATTTGCCCTTGAGATTTTGTATATAACGGACATGCGTTGTGATTAAACATTCAGAAAATTCCACAATGGATAAAACATTGGATATTATCGACCTTGAAGCTTCATCTACAATGATTAACAATGTGAGCTCTGTTTAGTAAATTTTCATAGTTTATTTTCAAATAAAATCATTTACATAGTCACCCTCCAGTAAATTCAAATTCAGATACCCCCCCCCCCTAAACAATACAAACTCCACTATATATTGTTTATACTCGCTAGAAAGCTTAAAATATGTTCTTTGTTACCACGTAAACCTCCCCTCTCCCCCCTCTCTGTTTATGACTTTAATTCTTCCAATAGAAATAACTATGTTTTTGAACTCTCCTTTGACAGCCAACTTTCTGTCAATCCCTTAGCTATTAAGCCACTATGGTTTGACTTACAAATTTCTCGCAAAGTATTAAATAGCTGATAATTACTGACACCCCACAATTTCACTTCCTGCTTGTTAATCCTTACGTTAGTGGCTTAGTCAAAAGGCTTCACTGAAAAAAAGGATACTTTTGATCAAATTAACATCATAGCTTCTTCATCGCAAATTTTACTTTTGCTTTACTGAAAAGGGAGAGGGACTTTCTTCGGTAAAAAGGGGGGGGGGGTTAGGGTTGCAATGCCTCGCTTCTAACACCTTCAGTGTAAAGTGAAAACAAAATTATTTCTTCGCGTGAAAAGTAAGGGGCCGGGATTTCTAAGAAAAAGGTACATAACTTTATTATGTGTAAATTGAATAGTATTTGATTTCTCGCAAATTTTTACTTTTTGCTTTGCTGAAAATGGGGGGAGGGGCTTCTTTGTGATAAATGCTTTCTAGACAAAATTATAGTTAGGGGGTTGGGGTACTAATTTTTCTTCTGTAAAAAAAAGGGAAAAATTATTTCAATACTAAATTTTTTCTTCTTTTTAAGGACAATTATGAAGAATGTGTGCCTCCTCCTGAAAAGAGAGTAAGGGTAATAATAAAAAACCCCTATGAAGGCGACAGTTGTGCAGTATGGTCGCTGGCCGAGGCTCTCCAGACAAGTGATGCCTGCCCAAGTCGAATCCAATCAGGAACCAATGCAGTCTACCAGTGACATCGCCGTCACTGCATCTGTGCAAGCCCGTGACATCGCTAGCTCGACTGCACAAGTCCGTACCGTCACTGGCCCTGCTGCACAAGCCGCAGCCCAAGCTGCGCAAGAGCATAACGCCGCCGGTCCGTCCGCCCTCCATCATGTTTTGCCAGGGCCTTTAAGAGCTACCCCACCTACGCAAGGTCCGGAGGTTGCCCTCCAGCATGCTTCACCCGTGCCTTCAGGCACACATGTCCAGCCGGAATATAAAAATGTAAGCATTTTTACCTGGTTATAGAAATATCTAAAAAAAAAAAAAACCATTTTTCATCACTGTAAAAAGTGTGTCAGAGATATTAAAATGTTATTTTCTCTATAATCCCCCTCCACACCCCTTGTTTTAAATTTCTCTGCTCCCCCCACCCTCAGAGATACCTAAATATAATGTAATTTTTTTACCTGTCAAAGAAACCGCTCTTTTTTCTATCACCTTATTTTCTCTGCCTACTGTAGACATCTTCGCTATCTTTTCAACCTCATAATAATATTTTTAGCTAATATCTAAGTAAAAGCGTGTCAGAGATGTTAAAAGACATTTCCCCCTTTTAAATCAGATCAATTATTGTATACATTCAGTCTGCTGAATTCTCATAGTGAAGCAAAAAAAGGCACTATATCCCGGACATAATTTCCTCATAGCAAAATCTTTGCGTTATAAACTGCGTTTATTTAAAAACAATTTTCTATCGGAAAGAGTTAGGCTATCAAGTAAAGACCGCGGTTTTTTTCAAAGCAGATAAAGAGTATTAATATGACATTTTTTTGATGGGTTGTTTGAAAAAAATCAAAACCTTCTATGTCATCTTTTAGATTGTATTAAGTTGGAACTTTCAGAATATATATAGAGTAGGGAACTAAATGCTATTAAGCGCGTTTTTTTTTAATAATAATCCAATTTTTAATAATAGGAATGATTTAGACACTTTGAAAATAAGCTATTTTTCTTTTATAGGTTGTTCTGGTTCCTTATTCGCAATCTCCTTCCTGCTCGTCAGTTGGAGAAGAAGACGCGCCTGTGGAGTTTTGTGACAATGAAATGTCTTGGCAAGGTATCATTAATGAAATTCCTGATAATATTGACAATTTTTTAGCTGATTATTTAATGTAGATTATAGCGCAGTTGAGCAGGGAGACTTGAGTCCAAACACCTTATAAATTTTAGAGGATTTCTCCAATGAATTAACAGGGAACCTTCCCCCCGCTGATTACATTTCCCCACTTCAAAACAACTGAAGTGGCTTCCCATAGCCCTATTATTGAAAAATGTAGGGGAGGGGGTGGTGATAATATACAAGAGGGGAGGTGGGGGAGGGTAATATCCAATTTACATCATTTCCTGAGTTTCAGCTCTCAAACACAATTTTAAATACAATAGTTGTCTACACTGCAACTTTTGGTGACCCTTTTAATTCGCTTTTGGATGGTAATTTTGTGTTTGACGCTGTAGAAATTGTTCATGAATATGTAGATAGAATTCGTGCACTGCTAGAAAACCAAATTCAGTTGTGGGGGGATGTAGGGATTCAATTAAGGTTTCTATTGTTTTAAAGGTGTTTTATTTAAATGAGGGAAAAATGAGGTTTATCATCATTATGTACATTTAGATGCGAGTGGTCTATCCCAATTTAGAGAATTTTGAGGGTGTTTTTTCAGAGTTGATAGGCCATATCGTTACGCATCTCGAGAATTATAACGAAAATGGGAGCGGGTCTGTAGTTTTATTTTTTGAAAATTTAAGCGTTAATATTTGTAAATTTAAGGAAAATTTTATTTTAAGAGGGGGGCAGGTGGGGCGGGGGAAAGGTCTACAGTTGTTAAAATATAATCACGATTTAGAAGGTTGTAAATGTGTACAGCGAATCTGTTTTGAAACAGATCAAAAATGTTTCAAGTACGCTTTTCATCCCCCTCCCTCGCTTGGGAAATCTCTCATATCAGCATTCGAGCCTCTAGCACGTGACGCTACCAAGACGCCAGGGGAGTACAATAAAATATCACTGAGTGATTTTTTTTCAAACAGTTCGTGGTAACGAACTGTAAGTAAGGAGCGACCCGGCTCAATGGTAACCGAAACTCTAGAAAACGGGTTTTTGATACCAATAGATAATCAAAAGAATCAGATTTCAATGCTGATTTCAAATATATAACTTTCATCAAGTTTAGTGCTACCCATCAAAAGTTACGCGCCTGAGAAAATTCGGCTGATTTTCAAAAATAGGGGGAAAGACCCCCTAAAAGTTATAGAACCTTAATGAAAATTGCACCATCATATTCAGCGTATCAGAGAACCCTACTATAGAGGTTTCAAGCTCCTATCTACAAAAATGTGGAATTTTGCATTTTTTGCCAGAAGAAAGATCACGGATGCGTGTTTATTTGTTTTTTTGTTTGTTTTTTTTCCCCCAGTGGTGATCGTATCGACCCAGTGGTCCTAGAATATCGTGGGAGGGCTCATTGGAACGGAAATTAAAAGTTCTAGTGCCCTTTTTAAGTGACAAAAAAAAATGGAGGGCAACTAGGCCCCCTCCCACTCTCATTTTTTTCCCAAAGTCATCCGATCAAAATTTAGAGATAGCCATTTTGTTCAGAATGGTCGAAAATATGATAAATATTTCTTTTAGGATGACTTAATCCCCCGAACTCCCCGGGGGGAGGGCTAAAAGTTATGAACTTTACCCAATGTTAACATATAGTATTGGTGATTGGGAAGTATACAGACGTTTTCGGAGGGTTTTTTTTCTGGTAGTGAGGGGGGGGGGGGTGGGTCGAGGGTTATGTTGGAGGATCTGTCCATTAAGGAAGTTTTCATGGGGGAAGGGAAATTGCCATGAAGGGGGCGCCGGACTTGCCAGCATTATTTATTGGTTATTGGGAAGTATACAGACATTTTCAGGAAGGATTTTTTTCTGGAGGATGGGGCTGGAGGAGGGGGTTATTCGGGAGAATCTTTCCGTGGAGGTAGTTTCTTTGGCGTAGGGGACATTTCTATGAAGGGGGCGCCGGATTTCCAAGCATTATTTAAAAAACGATCAGAAATTAAATTAAAAAAAAACAAGTTTTTTTTTTTTCAACTGAAAATAAGAAGCAACATTAGAACTTAAAACGAACAGAAATTATAACGTATATGAGGGGGTTCTCCTCCAAGTCAATACCTCGCTCTTTACGCTACAGTTTTTTTTAGTGCTTTCAAAAGAGCTATCTATTCTAACTAAACGGCCTTTGTGATTCAGGGGTTTGTGAATTAAATTTGTTTTTAACTTTTAACGTAAAGAGCGAGGTATTGACTAAGGGGAGAACCCCCTCTTATACTTAATAACATATACGTAATAAAAAAAACAATAAAAAAACAAGCGATACGGCTCAATAGTGATCGAAACTTAAAGAGGGGGAAACATCCCCTACAAGTGAAAGAATTCTATTGAAAATCACACCGTTAGATTCAGCGTATCAGAAAAAACCTGTTACATAGGTTTCAAGCTCATATCTGCAAAAATCTGCAACTTTGTATTTTTTGCTAGAAGAAAAATATACGAATATAGAAGTTAGTTACGTAAGTTAATTTGTAAATTACGTCATAACCAATTTAGAGACATCCATTTAGCAAAAGAAAGTAAAATTTTTTATGCAAATTTTGTTTACTTATTCAATGACGGTGAGCCAAAATAAAAGTTGCATTAACTAAAAAACGATCAGAAATTAAATAAAAAAACAAGTTTTTTAAACTGAAAGTAAGGAACGACATTAAAACTTAAAACGAACAGAAATTATTCCGTATATGAAAGGGGCTGTCCCCTCCTTAACGCCTCGCTCTTTACGCTAAAGTTTGACTTTGTCTCATAACTTTATTTTTTAAAACAATAAAAAACTTTAGCGTAAAGAGCGAAGCGTTGAGGGGATAGCCCCTTTCATATACGGATAATTTCTGTTCGTTTTAAGTTTTAATGTCGCTCCTTACTTTCAGTTTAAAAAACTTGTTTTTTTTTATTTAATTTCTTAACAAAAACTGGACTGCTGTGATTTATCGTCAAATTCCATGGACATTTATAAACTGTCTAATGACTCCCAAGAATGGCAGCTGAGGGTTCGGTATCAAACTCTCTCTCTTTTCATTACTTTTGGGACATCAGTTGCGTTCTGTATAGTGCTTCCACTATCCCTGAATTTTCTGGGATTTCCCCAAAAATCTCGCAAAAAAAGGAGCGGCTGAAAAGCTTGGGCCTCGAAGCGTCAAAGCTTTAAATTTGGCCCTGGATATGAGCTTCTTAGTTAATTGACAAGTTACAATTTTTTCGGCGAGAAAATTCTTTATTTCACATGCATTATTCAATAGCTTTCAAAGTATTATTGCGTGAATGGTTCCCTCTCAAAGTTGATGAGACAATTGTATCATAGCCAGCACAATAGCGCTGCCTAAGTAAAGAACGATGTTGGCACAATATATTATTTATTATTTTTTTTTGTATAGAACAGGGCACTTCGTATCGAAGGAGTTGTCGTAGAAACTTTGAAAAGGGTTAATTCGACTAGTAACTGGAATGGCAAGTGCCCTTTTTAAAAGTTGAAAGAGATTGGAAAGCAACAAACCCCACTTCCACGCCCACCATTTCCCTAAACACATCCAATCAAAATTTTGAGATAGCCATTTTTTTAACGTAGTTGATTTCCAGATATAAATTATCATTTTGAGGAGGACACTCCCCCACAGCCCTAAGGGCAAGGGTTGTAAGTTATGCCATGGGGGCATACAGGTTTTTATAGAAATCTTTGTCGTAGAAACTTCAAAAAGGGCTCATTCGATTGGAAATTCAAAGGGCTAGTGCCTTTTTTAATAGTCAAAAGTGATTGGAGGGCAGCTAACCCCCCTCTCACGCCCACCTTTCCCCCAAACACATCGAATCAAAACTTTGAGATAGCAATTTTGTTCAACGTAGTTGAAAGTTCTGGAAATTAGGTCTTTGAGGAGACAACCCTACACAACCCTCAGGGCAAAGGCTGTAAGTTATACCCTGGGGGCATATGAGGTTTTTATAGAAAGCATTCTCATAGAAACTTCAAAAAGGGCTCATTCGAATGGAAATTGAAATGGCTAGTGACCTTTTTAATAGTCGAAATTTATTGGAAGGCAACTAACCCCACTTTCACGCCCACTGTTTATCGAAACACATCCAATCAAAATTTTGAGATAGCCATTTTGTTCAACGTAGTTGAAAGTTCTGGAAATTAGATTTTTGATGACGATAGCCCCCTCAGACTCCTCAGGACAAGGGTTATAAGTTATGCCCTGGGGGCATACAAGGTTTTTATTGAAAGCTTTGTCGTAGAAACTTGAAAAAGGGCTCATATGATTAGAAATTCAAAGGGTTAGTGCCGTTTTTAATAGTTGAAAATGATTGGAGGGCAATCAACCCCCCTCTTACGCCACCGTTTCCCCAAACACATTCAATAAAAATTTTAAATAGCAATTTTTTTAAAGTGGTTGAAAGTTCAGGAAATTGTGCCTTTGAGAATGACAACCCCCCCCTACAGCCCTCAGGACAAGGGTTGTCAGTTATGCCCTGGGGACATATAGGTTAATATAGAAAGCGATGTTGTAGAAACTTCAAAAGGGCTCATTCAATTAGAAATTGAAAGGGCTAGTGCCCTTTTCAATAGTCGAAAGTGATTGAAGGACAACTAACCCCCCTCTCACGTCCACCATTTTCCCAAACACATTCAATCAAAATTTTGAAATATTCATTTTGTTCAACGTAGTTGAAAGTTCTGGAAATTAAGTCTTTGAGGATGGCAACCCTCCCCATCAGAGCCCTCAGGGCAAGGGCTGTACGTTATGCCGTGGGGGCACATAAGGTTTTTATAGAAAGTTTCGTCGTAAAAACTTCAAAAAGGGATCATTTGAAGGGAAATTGAAAAGGCTCGTGCCCTTTTTAATAGTCAAAAGTGAATGGACAGCAACTAACCCCCCTCTCACGCACCCCCAAACACATTCAATCAAAGTTTAGAGATTGCCATTTGTTCAACGTAGTTCAAAGTTCTGAAAATTATGTATTTAAGGATGACAAGCCCCTCAGAGCCTCCAGGGCAAAGGTTGTATGTTATGCCCTAGGGGCATGTAAGGTTTTTATAGATAGCGTTGTAGAAACTTCAAAAGGGGCTCATTAAATTGGAAATTGAGAGGGCTATTGCCCTTTTAAATAATCGAAAGTGATTGGAGGGTAACTAACACCCCTCTCGCGCCCACCATTTCTCCAAACACATTGAATCAAAATTTTCAGATAGCGATTTCGTTAAACGTGGTTGCAAGCTCTGGAAATTAGGTCTTTGAGGATGACACCCCCCAGAGCCCTCAGGGCTAAAGTTGTAAGTTATGGCCTGGGTGCATATAAGGTTTTAATTGAAAGCTTTGTCGTAGAGACTTGAAAAAGGGCACAATCGATTGGAAATTCAAAGGGCTAGTGCCCTTTTTAATAGTCGAAAGTGATTGGAGGGCAACTAACCCCCCTCTCACGCCTACCTTTTCCCCAAACACATCTAATCAAAATTTCGAGATAGCCATTTTGTTCAACCCCGACAGCCCTCAGGGCAAGGTTGTAAATTATGCCATGGGGGCATATAAGATTTTTGATTGTGAATTTTTAACAGTGAAGTACAAATTATATTCTGGCTTTTAGAAAGCTTGGGGCTTAGAACCCTACTCATATTAATTTATGCTCGTTTTGAGTTTGGCTCCCATTTATTTTAATTTCTGTTGGTTTTGTGTTGCATTTATTTATTCATACTGATTTGTGGTAGTTGTATTCTTGCTAGATCATTTGATTTTATTTTTGTCCATTTTGGTTTAATGGAGCTCTTTACTTTTTTTTCAAACTTATTTTGTTGAAAAAGTTTTTTTAATTAATACGTCAAAAGACGAAATAAGACCCTTTTGGCTGAAACAAAATTGCATTGAAGAAGAATAAACTTGAATACAATGGGTAATAAAAATATCTTTGATGGTCGGGAGAGGGACACAGGGGGGGGGTGGAGTGGGAGCATTTAGAGAAGGTGAATGATAAATATTGTAGAAAGAGAGGGGCAGATAGAATATATTTATTCAATAACTTAAATTACAGAGGAGGGATAATTTTCCCATGAATTTCTAAGTCATATATTTTGTAATTTGATTTCATCAGAGGGAAATCCCCTCTTGAGCTGGATAAAAAAAGTAAACAAAGACGTTTGGTATGCAATGAGTTCATCTTATTAATGAATTTTAAAAAACTTTTAAGTTCATTGTCACACGCCGCCACAATTATCTTGTCATAGAGCTAAATATGAAATTTATTATAAGATGGGAATTTTAAATAAGTGTTCTAGTTTGGTTTGCCCTGATGCTAGTCTGGTTGGTCCGAAAGTTAAGCGGCAGATTTTTAAACAAGATTTCTAGTTTGGAGTAGCCCGTGAGGGTTGTGACCCCTAGGTGTCAACAACGTACAAAGAATTCATTAACCATCAATTATAAGTGCTAAGTTCTCGTCAGAGTTGTTGTCACATGCATTTAAAAGGTAAAGTTCACGGTCAAATGTAACATTCAAGTCCATACTGAAAGTTCATTAAACGACTTTAGAGGGGGGAGAAGAGCTCATTTCCTATTGCCACATATATTAACAATGTAGGAACTACTTCTCTTATTTATGCAAAATTGTTGTCATTGAGGTCAACCTGGTTCACGGTACACCAATCTTCCTTAATACTGTTTATCCACAAAAACTAACAGCTATAGAGTTTTGCACAATTGCGCACCGTCTATTAGGGTGTTGGCCAATATACACGTGGATGAAATACAGGATTAAGTGTGCAGAATGAATGCCTAGAGGGGAAAAGCTCCCCTTTTATTGTAGAGACAAACAGTTTATTTCGAAAATTATATTTCATTTCGAAAAGCAAACACATTAAATGAGCTTTGAATTAAGGGACGCGGTTCGAAGGGGTCAAATACCTTCTCATACTTAAGCTATCTTGAGTACTAAAAACCAAGTTTCTTCAAATGAAATTACAGAGCAATATTAAGCTTAAAATAATCAGTAACTATTCCGCATATGTAGTACGCTATCCCTTCTGTAACCCCCAACTCTTTACGCTAAGGTTTCACTTTTTACCCCAATGCTTTAAGGACGATTTCTTAAACACAAGGGTACTTGGAATAGGACAAAAGGAAGTTTTCGTAATGGCTCAGAAATGGGAGATCTAATTGAGGTGCATTTCTTTTAAAGAACAAAATTTTCTGTTCAAATATTTCAAATGCAATCAGTGAGTAAAATGTCTGCAGGCACAATTAATAAATTTGTAGCATTCATAGATTCTATCAATAAAATACTATAAGACTGTAAAGTAAAGAGTGGGGGATTAAGGACCGAGTAGCCTCCCTGAACTACGGAATATTTGTTTATTTTAGGTTCTTAGGTCGCTATTTACTTTCTATTGAAAAAAATCGTTGTTTTTATTTAATGAACAAGAAACAACGAGGATAAAAAGTAACCTTTATCAGTCAGCAATCTAGCTTGCATTACTTTTCCAAATTCGCCTTCCCCTAGAACTTTCTCCAGCATAAGATGTTCACGGTTGACCGTCCATTTCTGCTCAATTACCTGCAAAAGTGTAAGAGCCTCATAATACAGTCGCAGCGACAGCTGCAGCGTAGTAAAGAATTAAAAAAAGTCCATGGTAACAAAAAATAAAAATAGTCTTTGAAGAAACGGTCTAGTGAAAAAGACTTTCCAGCGAATGCTTAGTTGGAAATTGCAACTATTATTTTGATTCAAAATCACGATATCTTATAATGAGAAAGAACATATTTAGGAGAATTTTGAAAAGAAGCCTGAACTCCTCAAAACGGCATGAGACGGCAAAAAAAAAAAGCCAGAATCACCATAGTCATTAACTTGCTGGGGAATTATTTTATACCGTCTCAGGAATCGCAGTATAGAATCGGACATGGCCAATCATATTTTAGCATAGTAACGCTGATTATTTCCTTTTTCTTTCTTTCCTGCAGCAACAATGGCTTATGGTACACTAATTTCTATTTCTGATGGAAGTCAAGACCGAAGTTAAAACTTGAAACGAACAAAGTTATTGCTTTGTAGTTTATGTATTTACAAAACTAGCTCAAACAATCTGACTTGGGATATTTCTCTGAAACACTGTGGTCTAGTGAAAACATAAAACCCACCCAAAAAATAGGATGTTATCTCAGGAGCAGAAAAGTCCTTAATTAGCCTGTAAAAACAAAATACTAATTTGTAAAACTCTCAGTAGCATTCCACCGAACATGATATCGAGGACTTTTAGTATACAATTAATTTTTAAGGAACAATGTTTTTTCTGATGAAAGTAAGAAGTGAGGTTGAAACTTAAAACGAGCAAAATTTACAGCTTCACTGTTTGACTTTTTTTTAACATTTCAAATAGACTGGTTAGTGATATTTCCCTATACTGGTAGAATTTTCACAAACTAATACTTTACTAAAAACACAAAACTGACACGACAGAACAAGATTAAGAGTAGAAAATCCTAAGAGTAGGAAATCTCTCAATAGTCTTCTACTGGCCTTGGAATCAATAATATTTATTGTACACTTCTATTCTCTAAAAAAAACCCAAGCAAGCTTAATTTTTAGTAAAAGCGCTAGTAGTTCAGAGTTTTACCAATAAGAGGAAACATTAAGATCCAGTTTATTTGAAGCCTTTTGAAAAAATATGCTACATAAACTGCGAAGCAGTACTTTCTGTTCGTTTTGAGTTTCAACTTTGTTCTTTACTTTCATGAGAGAAAACTTTGCTTGAAAAGAAATTAATTTTGGTCCTTTTTTAGCTTTTAAAAATCTACAAAGTAAAACTTGCAAAAAGATCATTTTCCAACACAGGCAAAGAAAGTTATAGCAGTCAAGACGAATTTTTGCTAAAATAAGGCATTAAATATAGGTCTTATTCCAAATTCTTTTAAAAAACTCTTCCCCCTTAAAAACACTTACTCTTAAAAAACAGCAATTTTATCACTTAAAAAATCTATTAATTTGAAAAACAATCCTGACTAGTTTGTAAAAAAAGCCCAAATAGATCATTAAATCTCAGTAAATCCCTACTCATTCAAGAGGTACCAGGAAATTAATAATAGTACATTTATCATTAGGCAAATCAGAAAATAGTTAGCAAATAAACAATCAAAATGTTGATAATATAGTACTATTAGTCAAACAGTTCGTGGTAACGAACTGTAAGCAAGGAGCGACCCGGCTCAATGATAACTGAAACTCTAAAAAATAGGAATTTTGATACCAATAGATACATCAAAAGAATCAAATTTTTTATGTTGATTTCAAATATATAAGTTTCATTAAGTTTAGTTTTACTCATCAAAAGTTACACGCCTGAGAATATTTGCATTATTTTCAAAGAAGGGGGAAACCCCCCTAAAAGTCATAGAACTTAAATGAAAATCACACCATCAGATTCAGCGTATCAGAACTCTACTGTAGACGTTTCAAGCTCCTATCTGCAAAAATGTAAAATTCTGTATTTTCGCCAAAAGAAAGATCACGAATGCGTTTTTATTTGTTTGTTTGTGTGTGTGTGTGTTTTTTTTTTTTTTTTTTTTTCCAGGGGTGATCGTATCGACCCAGTAGTCCTAGATATCGTGGGAGGGCTCATTCGAACGGAAATTAAAACTTCTAGTGCCCTTTTTAAGTGACCAAGAAATGGAGGGCAACTAGACCCCCTCCCACGCTCATTTTTTCCCAAAGTCACCCGATCAAAATTTTGAGATAGCCAATTTACTCAGCATGGTCGAAAAATATAATAATAACTATGTCTTTGAGGATTACTTAATCCCCCACATTCCACGGGGGAAGGGCTGCAAGTTTTGAACTTTGCCCAATGTTTACATATAGCATTGGTTATTGGGAAGTATACAGACGTTTTCAGGGGGGATTTTTTTCTGGTAGTGGGGGGAGGGGGGTCGGGGGATTACATGAGAGGATCTTTCCACGGAGGAAGTTTTCATGGGGGGAAGTACATTGCTATGAAGGGGGGTGCCGGATTTCCCAGCATTATTTTAAAAAAAACGATCAGAAATTAAATAAAAAACAAGTTTTCAACTGAAAACTTTTCAACATCAAAACTTAAAACGAACAGAAACCATTACGTATATGATTGGGTTCGTACCCTAGTCAATACCTCACTCTTTACGCATAAGTTTTTTTTAGTACTTTCATAAGAGCTATTTATTCTAATTAGCGGCCTTTGTGATTAAGGGGTCGTTCTTAAGGAATTGGAAAAAAAATTAGAACTTTAGCGTAAAGAGCGAGGTATTGACTAGATGGGGGGACCCCTTAATATACGTAATTAAAAATATACGAATATAGAAGTTTGTTACGTAAGTTAATTCGTAAGTTACGTATATTTATTACTAATAAAAACGTTCGTAAATAAAATTAAACAACTTTCAAGAAAGCCCTTTAGCCAAAAAAAGTAAAAGTAATACGCAAATTTCGTTTTAATTATTCATTTACGGTGAGCCAAAATCAAAACCTGCATTAATTTAAAAACGTTCAGAAATTAAATAACAAAAAACTAAGTTTTTAACTGAAAGTAAGGAGCGACATTAAAATTTAAAACGACCAGAAATAATTCCGTATGTGAAAGGGGCTGTCCCTTCCTCAACGCCTCGCTCTTTATGCTAAAATTTGACTCTGTCCCACAACTTTATTCTTTAAGACAATAAAAAACTTTAGCAGTATCTGAAGTATCTCAGGAAATGTTAAGGGTTTTAAGTTCTTAACTTTCAGAAGATGTTTAGGTGATATCACACTAAATCAAAAGACTAAAAGAGCATCCAGGTTGTCGAAAGAGCATACCTCGGTGTATCTATATCACAGTTTATATAATATACCAGTAAGTTTACCGCAGATGATGATTTCTGGCTCTTCATTCTCCGTGCGAACAAAAAGCTCCCCCCACTTATTTCTGCACTTATGTCCACTTATTGGTTGAGCCGGCCAAGTGGTTTGTCAGTACTTGTTCGTAGGTGATTATTCTTTGTCTACCCGTGAAAAGATCTAATGCCGCTTATGTTTATATCTGCAAAAACGTACTCTGGAGCACTCGCACCCTGGGATGCCAAATGGACACTTTAGTGGCTTTTGGACACTTTTTCACTCTGAGGGACACCGGGACACTATTGGGTCAAAAAAGACAGCTTTTTGAAAAAAAGGACACTTTTTGGATATTTTTCCAAATCAAAAACCAAATGTCTTTATTTTCTTCATTTTTTTTTGTAAATACGACTGCTTTTACTTTGTATTTACTTTTAAGCTTTGGTAACGTCTTGGGGATTTTTCTTAGATGTTTTTGCCCCCTGCGCGAACATTATTTATCAACCGAATAGGAATAGGACCTAAAGTCTTAACCAATGTGGTATGCTAGAGCTATCTTATCCATCTTTTTCTTCTATCTTACGGTTGACGTTTGTCATCAAGTCGGTCAACTTCAAGGACCCACCTACTGCTGGTGGTAAAGTCACCAAGGCCGCTGAGAAGGCTGGAAAGAAGAAGTGAATGGCCATTCCCAGCTGGCGCGTTCCGCGTAAATCCATGTGGCGTGTAGCCGTGTGCACATGGCTATTATTACACTTATGTCATAGAAAGAAAGGAGTTTCGCAGAAACTCCTTTCCGAAATTATACCGAATTATACCGGTATAATTTTAAACAAAACACAAAATGACGCAATAGGCTACAGAACTCTTACGACCTGGGTGTAGGGAGTGGGGCAGTAGCGAAAACTCTGCTTGTATTAATTTTGTTTGTTTTAAGTTTGACTTGAGTATTTAATTTAACTAATTTTGAGATTTATTTGTAGGAAGGGCAGCTAGAAAGGTTATTGCCCTCCAATCAGTTCGGACCCTTAAAAAGGACACTGTAACTTCCATTTTCGAATCGACTGAGTCCCTCTGAATTTTTCCTTGTAAAAAAAAAATGAATTTTGCATTGAAGCTATATAGAGCTTTACTTAGGCAGCGCTGTTGCGCTGCTTACGATAAAAAGTAGCAATTTAGGAGCAAAGATCAGTCTTGAAATTTAAAGAACATTAAAAATATTTACAGCATCCGGAACTAATCTCTGTGGTATTAAAGCTGCAGTTGTCTGATCCCCTGAAAGACCACGTTCTCTTTCTTCTATATAATCAGACGGGACCGCTGAGAGGGAAATAGTACTCCCAAGATGGCGAGACTTCGTGTTCATTGCAGTTCCATGCCTAAAAGATTAAAGTAGCGTAAGTCATGTTAACGAACCGAAACTTTTGCAAAAATGTAAACTTGCAACATCCGAAAAAACAATACCAAAAACAAAATGAAGAATTTATGTCCCAGGCCTGAAATGAAAACTACCAAACCTAGTCTACTAAATGAAGGACCATAAATGGCATAACGTTTACACTACTACCGTTACCGCTTGAGACTAGTCACTATATCGAACCATGTACGATTGACTCACTTGCAAAAATTTTAAAAGTCACCTTCAATCAAATCGAAGTGAGCTAAAAACTGCTTCGCTATTGAAATGAAAAATTTTAAACCCCGTCATCAGGGCAATGAATGTGTTCACGCAAAGTCGTATCCAGGATTCTTTTCGGAGGGGTTTTTCACAAAAGGATTCTTTCGGGGGGGGGGAGGTACACAAAAAAGCCTCAAAAAACGCATACATTCATGTTTTTTACATACATTCATATATTCATTTTTATTAAGTTTTTACGGGCCAGAAAAAATTTCGGGGGGGAGGTTCAAATCCTCTAGCCCCCCCCCCCTGGATACGGTCTGGGTTCCACGAGCCTAACAGAAATTTTAATAGAATACACCAATCTCACGATTTTGGATCAAGAGTCACAGAAGAATTACATGAGAAGCCACAGTTCCAATGGCTGGGCCGGTGGCTCTCAAATTCAAAGGAAGTGCTTAATTTGATAGGCTGAAAAGTCCCAGACATACTAATATGCCAGTTTCAGTGAGTTCAATTAAAATTTGAGTAGCTAATTAAATCGTAGAGCAAACTATCACTCGTTAAAAAAAAAAATGCACAGGGTAGACAACCGTTTACCGGACAAATTTTTGTTAATATCTAAGTCGAAAGTGCTTGCTGTGGGCGAGTGAAACTTTCCGAGAGTTTCAGGGGTGGATTTTCAATCAAGATCAGTTTCAAGAGTTGAGTTGATTCTTAAAAGCTTCATTTAGAATGATCAACTAATTTCTTTGAACTATTGAAAAACTTGATTGGGACAACAAAGGGTTACCTTTTGCTGCTACTTAATTATCTAATGTTTTTTTTTCTAGTGTCTAATATCTACACATCGTTAGTAACTTGAAGTTTAGTAGATTTTTGAACAACAGCCTAGAAAAAACTATTGCTTTCCGGATCAACTATTTTCCTTATTTCAAAGAAAGCAGTTCGACTATGTAAATGAAACTATAAGGAGTCAACTGAAATATAAATTCCCAGAATTCTCCGAAAGTCTTATACATCCAGATCACGCATTTTCTTCTTAAAAAAAATTCGGGAAAGTGTTTGTTCATCTTCTACGACAGTGCTTTTTGTCTACCTTATTAGAGTCGTTCAAAACAGGGGGGGGGACCAGGTCATCTGCCAAGGGCACAGCAGCTGGGGGGGTGGCTGGGAAATTGATTACTTTGATCAGATTTTCCACTTTGATTTGGCTTTTTTGGCGTTTGCTATTTTTTTTTTGATTTGGCTTTTTTTGCTTATAATTCAGTTGGAAAGTGGGCGCTATAATTAATTTTCCCTCAGGCGTCACCAACTCTAGGAAAGGCTCTGTACCTTATTTTTGTCCAAAAAGTGATTGTACGCCCTACAATGCCATTACCTACTAAAATTTCTGCTTACATATCCCTATACTTGCCTATTTAGAGGATTTTTATATTTCTATTGGCTAAAACTATAGCCAAAATTAGCATGTCTATAAATAGCCATACTTTCATTCCATCTAAAAAGCGACTGTTGAAAATATAAAGAAACGGGAGACAAAAGTGAGATGAATTATAAGTCCTCATGAAGAAGATTCTTTCTGAAAATGATGGTCAAACTGAGAATTTTTGAAAAGAACTATAAGTGGTGATTGAGAAATAAGAAATTGCCCCCTTATCCACTTGACCAGGTTAAATATATAGCAATCTGTAATAATTTCTCTTATATCTCACAGCTTTACATCTCAGAAATAATTCTAGCATTCAATGTGAGTTATGTTTAGACAGTTAAGTGGTCTTCTAGCTCCAGTGGCAAACTTTAACCTCTTTTCTAGCTTTCCTAATATCCATTATCATGTAGAAACATGTATCCTTTTATTCCATAATATGTAAATAATACAATTCTCTAGTACACCTTCCTCCCAACTCTTCAAATATAAGTGCGGGTTTTTTCATTATGTAGCTTCTATGTAAAGGCCTCTACATGCCTGGTGGGATTGCTGATTTAAATCCAAATTTATTCTCCGAGAAACCAAATCCTTAGCAATGGTGGCAATTCACAAAAATGTAGGAGGGGACAGGCTTCGCATTTGGGTAGCCTATGGTAGACCTTCCTCCGGTAAAGTATTCGATATAAAACAGAATACAAAATCTGCTTATAAAAAGCAGCTTCGAAAAAATCGATTGTGTGGTAACAATTTTCCCCAAAATCGGAGCGAGTGGAATCAAGTGCTGAACAGCTCCAAGTTCGAAGATGAGAATGTCAAGTGTAATATATCTCCTTCACCGTGGGTTTCGCATTATTCAAAGATTTTTCGAACGTAAATTTCTCACTGCATGCGGTATATTCGAAATTACTTAACAAATGTCTGCCAAGTTCTCTTTTACAGCGAAATGTTATCCCGATTTCTTACAATCTTGTAGTCAAGTCAGTTAAGCGTCTTAAATCAAAGTCTATTGATATCGATGGTATTTGCGGCAAAAATATACGGCCTGATTCAAAAGAGCTAATTTTTCATATGCAGTTGGTTTTTTAGATGTGTTTGTGTGTTCCCATTGTACCGATAGCTCCGTTCGTAGATCGGTTACATCGGTTTTAAAGCATGGAAAGAATGCTGGAGATTGCAGCTCATACCATCCTATCACTGTCGCGTGCGCATTTAGTAAGATCTTTGAATATGTACTTCTTCCGTCTGTGACTGAAGATGCTATTTTTGGTGAAAATCAGTTCGGTTTTGCTCGAGGAGTTAGCTGTGCCCATGCTCAAAGGGCACTCGCGAGAGTATTTCGCCAGGCTGCCGACAATAATGAGCTGATTCATGTTTGTTCACTAGACGCATCTAAAGCTTTTGACAATATTGTCCATAGTCAAGCTCTTTATTCACTTTTTGTAAATGGTGTCAACACCTGTGTTATTTTTGTTTTGAGGTATTGGTATAGTAATGCCTATTTGCAGTTAAAGTTGAACGGGATAATGTCCAAGAGAATGTTCGTGTTCGATGCAGAGTACGCATCCTACTTATTAGTAGGAGCAAATTTTCTTTGTCTAAAATGGTGGATAATGTGAGAAAAGGTTTTTTAGATATTGGAAATAATTTAAATGTTGAAAAGTGCGAGTATCTTCGTTTCAACGGTAACGCTACAAATTATCCTTTGGAATGTATTTATTCTTCCATATGTTCAGTTGATGGTCTACGCTGGCTTGGTATTACTCTTTGTAATAATATGTTTTGTTTTCGTCAGTCAGCTGTTAGGGACGCATGTACCAATATTAGATGTGGGTATTTCAAGATTGTTGCAATCGGTCAAAGTATAATCGCAAAGCTTTAGTATCGCTGTGCTCTGTTTTCTGTGACCATGCTATTTTGTACCTTTCAGGTATTTACATTTTGCTTAGGAAGAATGACGTATCTAAATTAAGTAAATGCTAATACCGGTATTGCAAATTCTTGTTGTATGTTCCGTTGTCATTTCGTAATCGCCGTATTAAAAAAAAGTATAACGCACCTGATGTAATTGAAAAACTTAATGATTTACATATAAAACTGCCTGAAAATGCCTATGAAAAAACTGTCTCCTCACTATGGTCTCATTCGTTTGTTTCGCTGATTTTTCTTTTGATTTGTATATCTATTACTTTAAGTGCTGTGTGTGTTTATTTTTTTTTTCTTTACTCCACTATTGTTCACATTGTTTATGCAGTGGGTTATAAATAAATTATTATTATTATTATTTATTGTTAAAAACCTAAGGGTGGGGAGGGAGGAGGCAATTTCGTTGTTTTTTTTTTTCAATTTTTGCAATGAAAATACTAAAAATTTGCACTTTGAATGAAATATTAAAAAATATATTTTTCAAAATCTAGGGAGGGACAATTTCCCCTCCCAAATTCCCCCCTGATCCATCTTTGACTATCACTGAAACTATCTGTCTTGGATTTACTCCAATTACCCATGGCTCTCTAGTGTCTTTCATCACTTCCACCAAGTTGATTTTAATTCAAAAATCCTTCTAAACCCAAAAATCTAAGAACCTTCTAAACTTTACTTATAACCAGCCCTTGGAAAGTTTTTGGGGCCAAATATTAAACGTAGTTTTTTCAGTAGACATGTAATATTCCCTTCAATTATCACAAGGACATATAGTAATTTACTCCTATTTTCTAAGGATATCCCTTTTAAATAAAATATGTTGAATTCCTTCATAGAAGGGATATTAAACTTAACAAATACCTTATTAAGTTAATAATTTAACTTCATAAAGCAGACGCAATTAAATTAAGAAAATGACATACCTTGCTAGTATTGTAGCAACAGTTCCAAAAATAGTCCCTATAAAGCCAAAACCAGCCAAAAAGATGAAAGTGTAGCAACCAAGACCGCATTTATCGTCTAAAACCAAAATACTTGATTAAGTTAAATTCAATAAATATCTCATATTTAACAACACAGATCAAAGAAAATCGCACTCGATGAGTTAATTTTACTTATTAATTGAACAAAATGTGACTAAGTAACTGAATTTCCTTCTAAAGAAAACTTGTTTTAATCAAGCACTTTATTTGGCGGTTCTATTTGCTTCTGAAATAATTAGTGGTTGTCACAGAAACACAGCTGCTTAGCACAATCGAATACTTTGTTGCAGAAGCTAGTAAAATTCTGTATTACTTTTGAAAGACCACTTTTCCAAGATTCCTAGTTTTATTTTGAGTTAAGTAAGCCTACATGGACTCATTGGAGAGAAGGAAAAAATCTGAAGAAAAGGAAGCGCTAAATATCCCTCAGTCAAGTGAATAATCAAGTGATTATCGGAATGTGGTTAGGATAATACACAAATAGTAATAATACGAAATTAACATGGGATTTTAAAGGGTCAGATAAGTGGAGCTACCAGCTCCTCAAGCCCTCGCACCTCTGCACTGCAGTCATGGGTCCCCCCTCTTAAACGGTTACCCCCTCAAGCGGTTACCCCCTCTTAAACGGTCAGGTGTAATATGCTTGACATAACACTATGTTGCATCAGGACCCAGGGGAAATCGCCGCTTGTAAATTAACGACACACACACACCTTATGTGATTTCACGTAATGAGTGCGCAACAATCACGTAATACTTTGTAACATTTTATTTTTTTCACGCGAAACGTTCAAAGCATTTTTTTTTCTTTCTTATAATTTAATGACAGCGCACGCTTTATGTAAGGTCAGAACGGATTTTAAAGGGTCAGATGAGTGGATCTACCAACCCCTCAAGCCGTCGCACCTGTGCAATGCAGTCATGGGTCCCCCTCTTAAACGGTTACCCCCTCAAGCGGTTACCCCCTCTTAAACGGTCAGGTGTAATATGCTTGACATAACACTATGTTGCATCAGGACCCAAGGGAAATCCCCGCTCGTAAATTAACGACACACACACACCTTATGTGATTTTACGTAATCATTGCGCAACAATCACGTAATACTTTGTAGCATTTTATTTTCTTCACGCGAAAAGTTCAAAGCATTTTTTTCTTTCTTTTAATTTAATGACGGCGCACGCTTTATGTAAGGTCAAAACACACTTTTATGTAATGAAGACGCGCATCATTGTCGCTTAATACCTTTTTTGGCATTTTTTTGCCCGAAACCTTCAAAGCGTTTCTTTTTTTATTCTTTAGTTCTCTGTCCTCGCTAAGACTCGAAAGGTCAATTCCCTTCCAATGGAACAGCGCTCCAAGCAAGAGGACTAACAAGCCATTCCCAATATTATGTCCTACTCAATACTTTCAAGAAATTACACATTCTCGTGACGTTGCAAGCCACACCTCTGTCAATTCCATAACACACCTGGCAGGATTCCAAACGTAAGCCTTTTTTTCCGTTCACCTGCGACAATTGGCACGAAGACGGGGAATATTTATTTTCAGGGACAATTGCACTAAATTTATTTCTAGCAATAAAGACGGAAGTGGTGCTTCAATTATGTAAACTCTTTGATCGTATGTAATTATGTAAATTGTTTGATCGTGCCAAACAATAAATCTTAAAAACACAGACTTTGTAAATCAAGTATTTTGCAGTAGGCATCAAGACATGGCTAATTGTAGAAAAAAGCCAAGACAGATAGTCCGAGTAAATCAGAGGCAAAAATGTTTAAACGGCACGGGTAAATGGTGGGAGTTAAAAGTTAAATGAACCTAACTTAAACGTAGTGATTTTTATGCAGTTAAGAAGTTTTGCAGCAGATAACTTGTTAGCGTAAACAGAAAATTCTTACTTCTAAGAAAAATTTCTTATATTTGATGGAGAACTTGCTGGTATTAAAAAAAAATTTGTCACTATTAAGAAAAAATCTGTTACTTCCAAAGACGTTTTAAGTAAAACTTTTTAGTATTAAGAAGAAAGTTGGTACTTCGAAGAGAAAATTTGTAAGTGTTAAGAAAAAACTTGCTACTTCTAGACAGAAAATTGTTACTTCTAAGAGAAATACCTTATCTTTGACATAAAACTTGTTGCTAATAGAAAAATTTGCTACTATTAAGAAAAAACCTATTAGTTTCAAGAGACATTTGATAGTACTAAGTAAAAGTTTGTTAGTATTAAAGAAACAGTTCTTACTTCGAATAGAAAAATTTTTAGTGTTAAGAAAAACATTTTACTTCTAGCGAAAAACTTGTTATCATAAACAAAAAAAAATATTACTTCTGAGAGAAGTATCTTATCTTTGACAGAAAACTTGGTGTTATTAGAAAAACTTTCTTACTATTAAGAAAAACCTGTTACTTGCAAGAGATATTTGATAGTATTAACTAAAACTCCGTTAGTATTAAGGAATAAAAGTTTTTACTTCGAAGAGAAAATTCGTTAGTGTTTAAAAAAAATTGCTTCTTCTAACAGAAAACTTGTTAGCATAGACAGAAAATTGCTACTTCTAAGAGAAATTTGCTATCTTTGACGGAAAACTTGCTGCTATTAGAAAAAAGTTGTTACTTGAAGAAAAAATTTGTTAGTAATAAGAAAAAATTTGCTACTTCTAACAGAAAACTTGGTAGAATTCACAGATAATTGTTACTTCTAAGAGAAATTTGTTATTATCTTTGACGGAAAACTTGTTGCTATTAGAAAAATTTTGTTACTACTAAGGAAAAAAAAGATAAAATTTATTACTTCTAAGATAAAATTTGTTAGTGTTACGAAAAACTTACTTCTTCTAACAGAAAACTTGTTATCATAGTCAGAAAATTGTTACCTCTAAGAGAAAAAATTGTTATCTTTGACATGAACTTGCTGCGTGAATGAAAGGATTAAAATTGCGCAATTACTGGATACCTGAACTGTCATCTGAAAAGTTTATTCAACCAATTTTTTTTCTTTTAACAACACTTTTTTTGGATTTTTTGGGGGATAGTCAATCACCCTCCTTGCGAGTAAGTCTTGTTTAATGATGTTTTTAAAAAAAAAATTGAGTTCGGGCATATCGCCAAATTATATAATGAATATTCCAGTATCCCAAGCCAAGTTCGACCAAGCTAATGAGCTCCAAAACGGAAAATTAGACTAACTACTTAGTAAGCAGGGTGATTTAATAACTGCAGTTAACAATTTGTCTTCTGAAATACAGGAGTTAAAGAATGAGGCTTTAGAAAAGAGATAGAAAAATAGCCGAATTGGAAAGGTCACTTGAAGAGCAAAAGCAGAAGAAACTCGTTGCTCGAGCGTCAAATGCTACTAATTGAAGTGAAAGAAAGAAGTTCGAACTTGATCATACACGGCTTACCGACGGATATTAACCCGAATCAATCCCTTGAAGCTAACGTTAAGATCTACTTAAGAATACTTTAAAAATTGAGTCATCTGTGTCAATTAACAAATGTTACCGCTTAGGAGAAAAAACTGTCAATATAACGAATAGACGCCGTAATCAAAGTCAGTCACGTAAACCGGCAGTTAATCCAGTACTTATTAGGCTCAGGAATGAAGCTGAAGCTTATGTAGTTATGCAAAACGTATCCAAGCTTAAGGGCTCTGAAATATAAATTTGCACGGACCTTCCTCCAGCACTTAACGCTTTACGCACGGGATTCCTCACTAAAGCAAAAGAGATGAAGGAGTCTGGAATGATTATTGCTTCTCGGGTTAAAAATGAAGGAACCCATGTATGGCTTGAGATAAAAAAAATGGTTCGGTGATATGGGAGAGAGCTGACCAATAACTGAATAGGATAGTAGTAATCTGAGTTTATATTTATAAGATTTTGTGGAGTATATTGTTTATTTTGTGGTTAGTGCTCTGGTTGTTAAGTTAGTTGATAATTTATGATTGTTTGAGGATTATGATTATCCTATTTTCGGAGGCCCGTTCGCAAAAGTATCATAATGAGTATTATGTGGTTTTGTCTTTCTTTGTTTTTTTTTTTGTGTTATCAAAAATGTTATATTTAATTTCCTTAGTTTGTGCCACGCTATTCCTGATTTTTCTTATATAAGGTTTTCATGTTATAAAGTTCTAGTTTTTTGTTTATGTTTGTCTCTTTCAGATGAAGTTCTGGTTACAATTGTGTCTCTTTGACTCTCCGTATGGTTGGTAAGTCACTTTTTGTAAATAAGTATACCCAGCATCGAGATAATGGATGATAGACTCCGTGGTTTTCGAGGAGCTCCCCCCTAGATTTAGGTAAAATATTTGAGAATTTATGCAAAGATGACGATGTTTTTGATTATATGATGGTTCATTCTATCCCAAAAAATAAATATCTATTCCCCACCCAAGTTTTAAATAAAGGCGCTAATTTTAGAATGGCATTTTTGAACTGTCACGGGTTACTAAATATTTTTGATCGAATATCCCTGTTTATTTCTCATCATAATATAGATGTCTTCGCCTCTTGTGAATTATTTTTAAATGATTCGACAAAGACATTTATTAATAAACAGGATTATACTTTTTTTCATAAGAATTGGATTAATAAAAAAACAGGGAGGGGTAGGTTTATTAATTAAATCAACAATTCAGTCAGATCTGGTGAGTGAATTTGATCACCTATATCTTGAAATGGCGTTTGAATTTTGGCAGTTAAAACAGATGTAAATGGTATAAAAATTTTGTGTTGTGTTTTTTACCGGCCTCCAAGTTCTCCTGCTTCAAAATTCATGGAACTTCTTGATGATTTCGTGCTTATTGCTTCGAAAAAGTATCCCAAAGTAGTTATCATGGGGACTTTAATACTGATTTATATAATTCTAATAATTCAAGTGGTAATTTCCACGGAATCTCTTCTGATGGGGCTGACTTGTTATCAGTTTGCCTGTCCGGTGGCCTCTTATCAGCTTATGGAGTCCCAACAAGAATAACGAAAGATTCTGCTTCCCTTATTGATAATTTGTTTACGAATCTGGAACTAAAGTCTAGTGATGTGGTTATTGAAGATTTTCCGACCATTTGATGCTAGTGACCGACCTTCACTTGATTACAGAGTTTTAATAGGCCTACTAAAAGAAAAATGAGAATGACTAACAGAAACTCCTTAAGTAAACTTAAAGTATTGCTTTCTTCAAGTGATTTTTCTTCTTGTTTAGAGTCTTCGGACCCTGATTTTGCTGCTGAATTTTCTGTGAATCAGTTTAAAACATTGTTTCAATAATGCTTTCCCTCTCCGCCAAATATCAAGAAGAAATAGTATAAAGCCGATTAAGCCTTGGATATCTCCTGGATTGCTGGTATCAATAAAAAAATAAGAATCTGTTATACAAGGCATACTTAATGCATCCATCTGAAGTCAAATTAGCTGAATTTCACAGATACAAAAATTATTTAAAAAAAATTTTAAGATCAGCAAAAAGTCATTACTTCGCCGAATCATTTGTTGAAGCAAAAGGGTCCCCGAAGAATACATGGGAAATAATTAATAAGTGCTTAGGAAAGCATAAGACCCATGATCTTCCTGATGAATTAATAGCTGAAGATGGAACTAAACTTGCTACAGGGAAAGTGGAAGTTATCAATGCATTAAATATACACTTTGCAAAAATTGGCGAGGAAACCGCGTCAACTGCTGGAAAACCTGGTCCGTCATCTGAATAATGAAACTGGAGAGGACTTTCAATCATATCTACCCCCGTCTCACAACTGCTCTATTTGTCTTACTCCTGTAACCCCAGATGAACTTTTACTTACAACAAACCTTTTAAAGAATGGACCTTTGGAAGGGATCGATGGGTCATCTACTAATCTGGTTAAGTGCATAGCATCAAATATTGTAATCCCGCTTTCCCATGTGTTCAACCTCTGTTTTAAAACCGGAAGATTTCCTTCTTGTTCAAGTCTGCAAGAATTATCTCTTTGTTTAAAGGAGGAGACCCGAAGAACCAACAAACTATCGGCCGATTTCGATCCTGTCTACATTTGGGAAGTTGCTTGAAAAGTGCATATATAAACCGTATAGTCAGCTTCTTAATGAGATTTAAATTTTCTAGTCCGATACCATTTGGGTTCCGGAAGTGTCACTCTACTGAGCATGCTATTATGGCAATGACTCAGTTTGTTCATGACGCCCTCGACAAAGGTGATATTCCTGCTACAATTTTTGTTGACATTAAAAAGGCATTTGATACGATTTCCCATACAATATTGCATACTAAACTTGATAACTGCGGCATAAGAGGCCCAATTAATGACTTTAGTAATGTCATACCTAAAAAACCGAAATCAGTATGTAGACAGAGGTGACACTTCTTCCTCATCAGTATCTCAATCTCAGTCAGTTGGAGTTCCACAAGGCTCTATTTTGGGTCCACTCCTATTTCTTATCTATGTTAATGATATCAGTAATAGCATCAAAGATATTGGCCTTAATAAATTATTCGCCGATGACACGGCATGCAATGTCAGCAGCCCGACTCTAGATCTTTGAAGCTTAGGTTGGAATCAGCACTGAAGAGGCTTATCGGATGGTTTTCGAGAAATAAATTGACTATTAATTGTACTAAGACAAAATTCATTATTTTCTCTCGTACTGGGAAAACAGAACCGGAAATTAAGGTGATCAAACAGTTCGTTGTAACGAACTGTAAGTAAGGAGCAACCCGGCTCAATGGTAACCGAAACTCTAGAAAACGGGTTTTTGATAGCAATAGATACATCACAAGAATCATATTTCAATGCTTTGCTGAATTTAAATATATAACTTTCATCAACTTTGGTCCTACCCATCAAAAGTTACGCGCCTGAGAAAAATTTGGCTGATTTTCGAAAAAAAAAAAAATAAAAAAAGGCGGAAAGACCCCCTAAAAGTTATAGAACCTTAATGAAAATCACACCATCATATTCAGCATATCAGAGAACCCTACTGTAGAGGTTTCAAGCTCCTATCTACGAAAATGTGGAATTTTGCATTTTTTGCCAGAAGAAAGATCACGGATGCGTGTTTAGTTGTTTTTTGTTTTTTTGTTTTTTTTTCCCCAGGAGTGATCGTATCGACCCAGTGGTCCTAGAATATCGTGAGTGGGCTCATTGGAACGGAAATTAAAAGTTCTAGTGCCTTTTTAAGTGAACGAAAAAAAATGGAGGGCAACTAGGCCCCCTCCCACGCTCATTTTTTTTCCCAAAGTCACCCGATCAAAATTTTGAGATAGCCATTTTGTTCAGCATGGTCGAAAATATATAAAAATGTCTTTTAGGATGACTTAATCCCCCAAAGTCCCCGGGGGGAGGGCTGAAAGCTATAAACTTTACTCAATGTTAACATAAAGTTTTGGTTATTGGGAAGTATACAGACGTTTTCAGGGGAGATTTTTTCTGGTAGGTGGGGGGAGGGGATGGGTCGAGGTTATATGGGAGGATCTTTCCATGAAGGAAGTTTTCATGGGGGAAGGGACATTGCTATGAAGGGGCACCGGATTTTCCCCAGCATTATTAAAGAAAAAGATCAGAAATTAAATAGAAAAAAAAAACAAAAAAGTTTTTCAACTGATTTCAACTGATCAACTGATTGGGATTAAGGGGTCATTTTTAAAGAATTGGAAAAAATTCAAACTTTAGCTTAAAGAGCAAGGTATTGACTAGGGGGTGAACCCCCTAATATACGTGTTAAAAATTTACGAATATAGAAGTTACGTAAGTTAATTCATAAGTTAAGTATATTTATTACTAATGAAAACGTTCGTAAATAAAATTAAACAAGTTTCGAGAAAGCCAGTTAACTAAATAAAAGTAAAATTAACATGCAAATTTTGTTTTAATTATTCATGTACGGTGAGCCAAAATCAAAACCTGCATTGATTAAAAAAAAAACATTCAAAAATTGAATAAAAAAAACTAGTTTTTTTAACTGAAAGTAAGGAACGACGTTAAAACTTAAAATGAACAGAAATTATTCCGTATATGAAGGGGCTGTCCCTTCCTCAACGCCTTGCTCTTCACGCTAAAGTTGAACTTTCTCACAACTCTATTTTTTTAACAATAAAAAAACTTTAGCGTAAAGAGCGAGGCGTTGAGGAGGGGACTTCCTTACTTTCAGTTATACCACTACAAAAATAAGTCAAGTCGTATGTTTCAAAAAGAAAAACCTCCAAGTTGCACTTTGAAGACATCAATTGAGGTAACACAGGCAAGATAAGCTACAAAACTACAAAAATATCTTGAGTTATACTTATCATACGAGAAACTTCCTAATTACACTTTGAAACATCAATAGAGGTAACACTGACAAGATGAAGCACGACACAACAGTAAAAAAGCATTCCGAGTCATACTTTTCAAACAAGAAAATTCCAAGATGCATTTTGAAACATCCACCGAGGTAACACTGACAAGTCAAACCCCGACACAACACTAGCAAAACATCTTGAGTGATCCGTTTCAAACGAAAATTTACAAAATGAACTTTGAAATATCAACTGAGGTAACAGTTACAAGACAAACCCAGACACTACACTGCAAAAACATCTACAAACGTATCAAACGAGAAACTTCCAAAATGAATTTTGAAACATCAAACGATTAACACAATCAAGATAAAGCACGACACGAAACTACAAAAATTTCTTGAATCATATGTTTGAAATGAGAAAAACTTCTAAAATGCAATTTGAAACATCAAAAGGGTAGCACTGACATGATAAACCCTGACACAACGCTATAAAAATATCTTGAGTCTTACGTTTCCTACGAAAAAAATGCATTTTGAAACATTAAGAGAGGTAACACTGATAAGGTAAAGCACGACGCAACGCTATAAAATACATCCTGAGTCATACGATTCAAACGAGAAAGCTTCCAAGTGCACTTTGAAACATCAATGGAGTTGATACGAAACAATGATACGAAAAACCACGACACAACACTACTAAAATAACCCAAGTTATACATCTCACTCGAGGCTGCATTTTTCATGTCCTGGATCTATTAAACCCCAAGAAAATAGTGAACAATATGCAAAAATAATAAAGCATGGAAAATAATATCTTAAAATTCCCAAACCTCGGGGCCAAAACTCCTAGAAAATATTAAATATATGAAGTAAATGTTAAAATATTGAAGATAATTGCTTAAATCCTTAAATGCTTGTACATCCATAGTCAAAATTTCCCTGCAGTTTGGCTGGGCACGTAATGCCATGGTGGTGTGTGATGTGTTTTGTGGATCATCATGAATTGGCATGGCTTGCGAAAAACAAGAATCAATGGGTTGAACCATAATTTTTTAACAAGAAATGTCTGAAAAATGTCTTAGGAATGATGCTGTGATGTCAGAGGGTGAAACAGAGTAATAGTAGCGGGGTAGTGTGGCACGAATTGGCTGGAGTATCACGCTCTAGCGAAGAAATGAGACATCTCTCTGTTCAAAAAATGTACCGTTCAATTTAGATTCAATAGCTTATTTTCGGAGTGAAACGGTTGAAAATGTCCTAGGTGAGTGATAAGGGGTGGTGCCACATGGATAACGGATGAGGAGGTGTTTAATGCCACGGTGCTGTGAATTGACTGGGTGTATCAGGTTAGGGATATGTTGGGAAAACTTGAATCACCAGATTGGGGAATAATTTTTAACAAGAAATGCCTGAACAATGTCTTAGGTAAGATTGTTAAGGGAATGTGGGGGGAACTCAAACAATGGTACTGCGGTATGACTTGCAAAGGCGCGTAATGCCATGGTGGTGTGATGGGTTTTGTTGAACATCATGAATGGCTTGGCTCGCGAAAAACCATAATCAATGGGTGTTGAAGCATAATTTTTAACAAGAAATGTCTGAAAAGTGTCTTAGGAATGATGAATAGGGTGTCAGAGGGTGCCGCAGAGCAGTAATAGTGAGGCACTGTGGCGTGAATTGGTTGGAGTAACACGTTCTAGCAAGGAAATGTCGAGTTTCTGCTGTTCAAAAGTATACTATTTAATTTATATTCAGCTTATTTTCGCTTGGAAAAGTTGAAAATGTCCTAGGGGGGGGGGGGGTGCTGAGGGGGGTACCACGTGGATTCCAGATGGAGTGGTGTGTAATGCCATGCTGGTGTGAACTGAACATGGTGTATCACGTAGGGATGGGTTGGGAAAACGTGACTCAGCGGATTGAGGCATTATTTTTAACAAGAAATGCCTGAAAATGTCTTAGGAATGATGAATGGGCTGTCAGAGGGTGCCAGAGAGCAGTAAAAGTTTGGCACCGTGGCGTGAATTGCTTGGAGTGACACAATCTAGCAATGAAATGTCGAGTTCCCGCTGTTAAAAAAAAAAACAGCGTTTAATTTAGATTTTGAGCTTATTTTCTGTGGGAAAAGTTGAAAATGTCCTAGAGGGGGGGGGGAGGATGAGTTGGGAATTTGACTTGGATGCTAGAGGGGGCAGGCGCATAAAGTTGTGATGGTGTGGAGTGTTTTGTGGAGCATCATGAATGGCTTGGCCTGCAATAAAAAAATTTGAATCATCCGATTGAAGCAAAATTTTTTAACGTGAAATGTCTGAAAAATGTCTTAGGAATGATGAAGAGGGTGTCAGAGGGTGTCGCAAAGCAGTAATTGTTTGATAGTGTGGCGTGAATTATCATAGGGGCATCATGTTGAGGGTGGATTGCTAAAACATAAACAAATGGATTTAAAAGCATATTTTTTACGAAAATATCTGTAAATGCCTTTGGAATAGTGAGAGTGCAAGACTAGCACAACGAACGTTGAGAGTGTCAGAAGGTACCGCATGCCATCCATAGTTTGCAGGGTGGCATTAATTGCCTTGGACTAGCACATTCTAGAGCTTAAGAATAAGGTGGGAGGTGTTAAAAGAATTTTTTCGGGAGAGGGGGACTGAAATCTGACATCCTAGTCAAAGAAACAATACAGTTTTCGTTAAAAAATTTTTAATATAGCATAAATTTAACTCTAATGTCAACTTGCCCCCTGGAAAGGATTGCTAGGGAGAAGGGTGGGGCGTACTTTAGGATATTGTGAAGTATTCATAAGTTTAGAAAGAAAACGGGGTTTTAATCCTTAAAAGATCTTAATATGGCTTAAATTTGCATCTAATATCAACATTTCCCTCTGGAAATGATCGCTAGGGGGAAAGTGGGGCGTATTGTCACGACGGTGTGAAATCTAACATCCCATTCAAAAAAACGATGCATTTTCGTTAAAAAGTTCTTAATAGGGCTTAAATGTGCATCTAATATCAGCCATATCCCGTGGTATGCCTGCTAGGACCCCACCACCTTTTTATAATACACGGCTATTTTTGCATACATTACAATAAACCTTTTTTCACGTTTTATTTTTTGTTTGTCGTTTTTTGTAACAGTTTTTTTAATATTGTTTGTGAATTTCTTTGAAAAAAATGAAACTTTTATTTACAAAGTCTGTGTTTTTAAGGTTTATTATTTAGCATGATCAAGGAGTTTACATAATTTAAGCACCACTTCCGTCTTTATTGCTAGAAATAAATTTAATGCAATTGTATCTGAAAATAAATATTCTCCGTCTTCATGCCAATTGTCGCAGGTGCACGGAAAAACAAGGGTTACGTTCGGAATCCTGCCAGGTGTGTTATGGAATTGACAGAGGTGTGTCTTGCAACGTCACGAGAATGTGTAATTTCTTGACAGTATTGAGTAGGAAAGAATATTGGGAATGGCTTGTTAGTCCTCTTGCTTGGAGCGCTGTTCCATTGGAAGAGAACTGACCTTTCGAGTACTAGCGAGGACAAAGAACTAGAGAATAAAAAAGAAACGCTTTGCACGTTTTGGGCTAAAAAAAAAGCCAAAAAAAGGTTTTAAGCGACAGTGATAAGCGCTGTCATTACATAAAAGTGTGTGCTGACCTTACATAAAGCGTGCGCCATCGTTCAGTTAAAATAAAGCGAAAAAATGCTTTGAACGTTTCGCGCGCAAAAAAAAATAAATGTCAAAAAGTATTAAGTGACAGTGATGGTTGCGCAATCATTAGGTGACATCACATAAGGTGTGTGCTGTCGTTTAGTTACAAGCGAGGATTCCCCATGGGTTCTGTCTCAAGGTTACATAAAGTTATGCCAAGCATATTACACCTGACCGCTTAAGAGTGGGTAAGTCATGTGATATCATTGGAGTCCAGAGGGGTGTGTCGTGGTAGTCTTGTCAACTATGTTCCCTTTAATAGGACCAGAGACCGCATGGCACAGGTGCGACGGCTTGAGGGGGCTGGTAGCTCCACTTATCTGACCTTGAAAACCCCATGTTAATTTCCTATTATTACTACTTGTGTGTTATCCAAACCCCACTCCGATTAATCATATAAAAAATACTGAAATTCCGGCAATCTTGTCAATACTGAAACAAAATTACATCACTTGATCACGGAAACGGGATGCTTCTAAAATCCCATGTTAATTTTCCTATGGCTGTTGCAGAAATCCTATGTTAATATCCCTAATATTACCACTTGTCTATTATCCCAACCACACTCCAATTAATCATACTGATACACCCGGGAATCTTGCTTGGAAACAGGGCTTCCATGGAAATCATGTCTGGGATGCTGTGACATCAGAGGGCTGTCATAGAAATCCCACGGAAAAGAGATAGGGCTGTCATAGAAATCCGAGGAGGGCTGTCATGGAACGTATTATGGCATTACTACTTCTGAACTTAAGCAAAAAAAAAGTTGCAAACAATGGTATTTTTTTTGAAACGAACAGAAGTCAAAACGAATCATCAAACATACAACTTAAACATAAGAATATAATGAGAATTGCAGGAGTATGACTACCACTCCCTAAACCACCTAAAGGCCAAAATGTCAATTGTGATTTCCATGATATTGCTAATACGCCGTTTTGATCACTTGGCAACATATAGTGTATCTTTGCTTACCTCTTCACTTAACCAGTAACGGATTGTAGTCTCCACTGGGTAATGCCTCCTCCCCTATACTCCCTGGAAAGTTTCATTTTAATAGCCAAAGCTATTACTGAGATATTGTAGATACAAATCACAGTTTATATAATTAGCAGTAAGTTTACCGCAGATGATTTCTGGCTCTTCATTCTCGGTGCGAACAAAAAGCTCCTCCCACTTATTTGTGCACTTATGGATTAGTGTGTTTGCGTTCAATCAATGAGAAATGGTTAGAAAGCGCATTATTCGTAATTGCGAAAGCAGAAAAAAACTCGGTGAGCCGGCCAAAGTGGTTTGCAACTGTCCCCATCTCACAGGTATGATTAATTTATATGCAAATTATGACAATCTATTATTTATATACAGTGGACTCAACTGATTGGCCTATGTAGGATTTTATAAAAAAAAGGGGGCGGGGGTTGATGAAATTTGTGAAAATAAGGATTTTTTTTCTTCTAATAACTGGTGGAATAGGTGTCACGGTTTCAGAGGCGGATCCAGGATTTTTTAGGGGGGGCGCAAAATAGGTTGATCCGATAAAATTACGTTAGGAGCAAGTTTAATTAATGCAAAGTTGCGTTAATTAGGTAAATTACACTACTTTAGACACTTTAGGGGTACCCCTCGCCCCCCCTCTGGATCCGCAATGGATGATTTATCATTTTTTTCACGTCGTGATATTTATTTTCTCAGATTGTTAGTTCCTGTGATACTTGAAAAGTCTAGTTACCTGTTTCGGCGGAGAGCGAGATAAGACTAGTTTCGTTTTCAATCAATGTTTTCGTATGAAAATGGGCAGACCTTTCCTGCACTTTAAACAATAAACACACCTATGTTTGAAAATCTTTGCACTTTGTGAACTTAGATAGCGATAAGGGTTCCTGATTGAGACCAATTTTAAGACTTGGGTTCTAATTATTGGTTGCTGTGGTAAAAGTTGCCACAATAGCCCTATCCAAGAAAATACCAAACGTCTGTTAAGAAGTGTTTTTAGAAAAATTCTTAGGGAATTTTTAGAAAATTGAAGGACATCACACATTTTAGTGGCAGAACAAAAATTTTACGGGGCTTTACGCTAGAAAAGCTCCTATTATAGAATATTCTTCCAGTTTGTTTACCAGAAAATAGATAAAATATAAATACGAACACGTATTTTGGCAGAAACTTTCTCAAAATGCCTTTGAAACCAACTTGAGACTTCGAAACCCATCTTTAATTCCTAAAAACATTTAATAATAATATTGCACTACTAATTACCGATATGTATTGGAATAAATTAATTTAAATTAGTTTCTTCAAAATTAGTGTTCCAACGTTGAAGCCAAGTTTCGCGTTCAAGAGAGATCTGACTTGTCTACCCGTGAAAAGATCTAATGTCCCTTATGTTTATAGGTTCTCTGGAGCACTTGCACCTCGGTCCGGGTTTTTATAATGGGTGAGATAGGGAAAGATCATACTGCTAATTATATAAACTGTGATACAAATATACAATACTTGATAACCTGCTACCATAGCGAATAAAGTCTTTTGCTTTGCCTGAACAACTTAAGATTCAAACGATCTATAAAACATTAAGCAAAAAGGAATTCAATTAGAATATCAAGAAGGCACACTTGTGCCTCTTTAAAGAGGCGACCCACCACAATGTTAAGCAATTTCCGGTCCTAGCGGTCGCAGAGAGACAGCGGTGATCGCATTTTGTAGCCCAAGCTCCAACTAAGAAACTTGCAAAATTTCACCCCCTCCGACTTTATCTTCATGGGTAAAAGTGGCCGGAAGTTTCGACCCTCCGACCACAGATCCCCTTTAACGTCGTTATTTAAGAGGTTAAGAATTTAGAGGTTAAGCTTTCCTAGGGCCCGGGAGCTTATCCTCGAAATTTCAGCTCAATCCGATCACTCCTTCCCTGTTTTCCAAAAAACAAATATAGCCACTTAAAGTTCATTTCTCTTTTTTTTTATCAGCCACGCCTAGAGGCCACAGTTGGCAACGGATCCGGGTGAATGAGGACTCATTCGAACCGGAATTCGACCCAGCAGGGTCTTTTGATATTTTCCGACCGAAAAAATTATCCTCCGAATTTACATTTACGAAAAACCTCGTTTTCCTATAAGAGCCCATGTTAATTTTTCCCACCACAGCCCCCTTTAACGTTGTTTGATCGGGCTGAAATTTAGAGGATAAGCTTTCCTGGGGCCTGGGAGCTTATCTCAAAATTCAGCTCAATCCGATCACTCCTTCCCTGTTTTCCAAAAACCAAATATCAAGTTTTGTGGGGATTTGCTTGCGTCAAAAATAGATACGAGAGACTAAAATAATATAACAAGTGTTTCTGTGGTACAATGGTCGCTGTTCCTGACTGTCAGGCAGAAGATCCGGGTTCGATTCCCTGTCAGAGAAAGTTTTTTATATACTGAATTTAAAGTTTAAAAAAGAAACTCAGTTTCTTTTTTAAATCCGCTTTTACCTTCAAATCCCCCAAATTTACATTTACGAAAAACCTCGTTTTCCTATAAGAGCCCATGTTAATTGTTGAAATTCCTGAAAGCAAAGTATTTCAACATTATATTAGATCAAAATAGTCCTCTCAACCTGACAAGACCGACTGCAAGCTTCCAAAATTCCAGCTCCTTCCCAGAAGTTTTTTTTGTCGAAAAACAAAAATCTTACTTTGTATTTGCTTGCCTCGAAAATAGATTGCAGAGACTTTGACAAAAAAAAGCGTTGGGTTTTTCTGTTGCCGAGCCAATAAAAATAAGATCGTCAGAGAATATGGTGGAGAACATCAGTACTTCTACATCGGAATTTTAGTTGAATTAACGATGCTTTGTATTTCCAGACATACAAAGATTACATTCCCTATCTAGCGTCTGATTGCACAAACTAAACGCCATCTAGGTTTCTTAGACGAAAAACAAAAACAAATCAGTGTGGATAGAGTTCTGACTGCAAATCCTGAAGACAAAGCTCCCAGAGAGAAACACTTTGAGAAGACAATAGTCTTGAAGCTAAGTTTAGCTAAGTTTGTTTTTCGACAAAAAAAAAACTTCTGGGAAGGAGCTGGAATTTTTGGAAGCTTGCAGTCGGTCTTGTCAGGTTGAGAGGACTATTTTGATCTAATATAATGTTGAAATACTTTGCTTTTAGGAATTGTGGGTCACAGTAATAAACTGTACAAAAACGTGCAGAAATTATTTGAAAAAAAACTACGTTTTCTAAAGAGTTAAAGAGGCTGAGTTACAAGGTCGAACCTTAAAACGTACAGGGATTAGGAGGCACAGTTGGGGGGCTGCCGCCCCCCAAACCCCCGCTTTTGTAGCCTCTTTTCTTAAGGTTTTTTTTTTTTTGGGGGGGGGGGGGTACCGCCCCCCCCATCACCCCCCCGCTTTTGCTCTTGCGAAGAACTGGTTTGCAACACAAACGAAGTCTGCTGTAGTTTTTTTACCATAAAAACAACTATTGCATCTTTATCCATGAGGGCTACCGCCCCCCGGTTTTGCCCTTGCAAAGAACTGTTTTACAACAAAAACAAAGTCTGCTTGAATTTTTTACCATAAGAACACCCTATTACATTTATTTGATTAAAAACCCTACTGAGATTTATTATTTTCCGTTTCCTCAGGAGATTTTTCCCTAACCAATAACAAGCTATACTGTGATGAACTTTAACAATTTTGAAACAGAAAAACAGGGAGCAGAAGAAGGGCTCAGAATAAACTAGCAGTTTCAGGTTCATTTATTTTTACCATCATGCATGATCACACTGAGTACATAACACTACCTGGCACAGAGACAAGTTTGTAGTTATAACTGTAACAGACTGAGTAGTCATTGCCAAATCCTCAGAAGATATTAAAAAAATGCCATTGAAACAGTTTCGTTCGTATTGGTACGACCAATTGATTGCAGGGTACAGGACTTAAAAAACCTTAACAAAAAGAGGCTGCAAAAGCGGGGGGTTTGGGGGGCGGCAGCCCCCCAACTTTGCCTCCTAATCCCTGTACGTTTTAAGTTCGACCTTGTAACTCAGCCTCTTTAACTCTTTAGAAAACGTAGTTTTTTTCAAATAATAGTAAGTATAGCCAACAGTGCATTTCAACTGAATTAGGGTAACGCACTTCTTTTACGTTGGTCACTCGTACTGAAAACCGGAATTTCCAAACAGATTCGCTTAAATGAGAGCATCCATTCACTAAGTCGTGTGCTAAAGGGTCGACGAAACTTTGCTTGTGTTTTTGTTTTTGATTAAAATACGAGTAAGCTTTCAGAGTAAAGAGTGAGATGGTAGCCTATTTTGTACCAGGTTAATTTTGACTCTAATAAATCTTATTATCACTCTTTATTTTTGTTTTTTTTTGATTTTTTGTTTTTGTTTTTGTCAAGTATATACATGCTGTAAAAAGTTCCAGGATCGAATTTCGACAAAATATAAATATAACTTAGTTTATTTATATTGGATCAATGGCCTAGCTACTATTCTATCCCTTCCTGGAGGAATATAACACACCAAAGGAGAGAGGAGAGGATAGAAAAGGTCATTTAGTATAATTAGACAGTAAAATGAATATTTGACTTAACTGTTGAGATGGCTAGAATATGTTTTTGCGGATGTAGGATGACAGATTGCCAAGGATAGTCTTTTTCTGCCATGCATCTCGGACCAAGAGAAAAGCAGGTCATTCCCGAATGGGATGGGAAGAGGTCGTAATGAAGGATTCAAAGGAAATTGAAAATTCTTAGGACGGGGCAAGAGGAAAGCTTTGAACAGATCAGGATGGAGAGGGAGCGTGCGAAGTCATCAGCCTCAAGTGGCTTGGTACTGCAGTTAGTTTTTTAGTAGTAGCAACAGTAGTATCCATCGCAAAATCTCCCAGAACCTTTCCTTTTAAACGAAATGTAAACTTGATATATAAGAGCTAAATCTCGTATGATTTAAAACGTACTGCTAAAGTATTAAAAAAAAAAAAAAAATTGAACCATCTATAACTCAGCTAGGCATCAGAACCTAGCATATAGAAGTGTTTTGTGTGAAACGGACCCAAAAAAATTGTTGTTATATTATAACAGCAAATAGAAAAGTGAGGTTTTGATGTGGCTCCAATAAAAGTATAACTAATGAAAAATACACATGTTTACCTAACCCAAAGTAATCAAAATTCAAAAAACGTACCAGACTCAGGAACACGACCAAGTATTAAATCTTCAGATGTTGGAAACGGCTGGTCTGTTGAAGAATCCTCATCTTCCTTGTCTTCTGTTTCTAGAAGCGACTCATGTTCTGGAATGCAAGAGCAAGCTCCAGTGTGATGACATGAACAGACGCCGATTCCACTTTTAATGCCCTGTTGACCTGTACCTAATTTTCCAGGAAAACTGTACAGTTTACCTAAAGAACAAAACAAATATTGAAGGTTATCAAGTCGATATTGAAGGTTATTAAATTAAGAAAATAAGTTTTTCAACTGACAGTAAAGACCAACATTAAAACTTAAAACGACCATGAAGTTATGCCATATATGAGGAGGGTTGCTCCTTCCTCAATCCCCCACTCTTTAGACTAGGAATTTAAAGAGTGGAAGAGTCCCAATCCTTCAAAAAGACTACCCAAACCCAAAGGCTGTTTACATGGAATTAGAAGCTTTTTTACAGCACTAAAAAAACATCAGCGTAAAGAGCGGGGGTTGAGAAGTGGACAGTCCCTCCAGATATGGAACACTTTCTGTTCTTCTGGAGTTTTTATGTTGCTCCTGGAGTTTTTTAAGTTGAAAAAAATTGTTTTCTTTGTTTAATTCCTGATCGTTTGTCAAATCATGCCGATGGATTCGATGGATTTAAAAAAATATGCGACGTGACTATTTTCACAAAATTTTAATTTACATCCTCTCACCTTAAATCAATTTATTACAACTGATTTTTCACGGAAGACATCCAAGTCTTTTTTTTTCAAAATTAGTTATGTATTTTTAACACCTCTGCAATTAGTTAAATACTGCAATATTAACGGTCAAAACTTTTAATGCCGGATATTGTTTCCTCAAATATTCTTCTTATCTTCCTTAAACACTTGCACACTTTACTGTTAGAAGACGCTCTAGTATTGCCTTTAGAAAAGGATCACAAACCTTAATGCATTATTTATATTTTAGGGGGGGATGGGGGTCAAAATGTATTTTCAAAATCTATTGGAAGGGGTGAATATGTCGTTTTTTCCCATTTTTCAATGAACATACATAAAAAGGCATTTTCCCACGAAAATACCCCAAAGGAAAGTATTTTTAAAATAAAGGGTGCATTCCCCAATGTAGGCCGCTGTACCTACCCACTCCTTCAGACTCTCTTCTATATTTATCTAATGGCTCGTAGAAAGCTAGAGAATTTGGACGTTCAAGTGTGCAATTGAGGCATCAAGCTCAGCTTCACTTCCACCACCTAAACGAATACTCAGCGGGCCTCCTGAATGATAATACTACTACTACTACTACTAACAACTCACCGCAACACCAAGCCACCTGAGGCCGAAACAGCTACGCACGCTCCTCCTTCATCCCAATCTATTCAAAGCCTCCCTTTTTACACCCTCCCACGAAGTTCACATTTCTTTTAATTCTTTCTTTATGACGTCCTCACACCCCAGCCGAGGACGACCTGCTATCCGTTTAGCCCTAGACGGTTGGGCCGAAAAGAAAAATCTTCGGCAATCTGTCATCCTTCATCCGCACAACGTGCCCTAGCCATCTCAACCTTTCCTTCATTATAGTCCTAGAGAGCGGTATTGAACCACATTTTTCGTACAGCCTTTTGTTTGAAATACGGTCAGTCAGCCGGGTACCCAGAACAATCCTTAAGCAATTTCTCTGGAAAACATCTAGCAAATCTTCATCCACTTTTCGAAGCACCCATGCTTCAGAGCCTTATTTGACTACTGTCATCACTGTAGCTTCTAATATTCTAATCTTGGTTTGCAAACTTATCTTCCTATTCTTCCAAACTTTTTTTAATTGTAAAAAAAAACACCCTGAGCTTTGGCTATTCTACTTTTAACATCTTCACTGCTCCCACCATCTTTACTAATAATACTACCAAGGTAAGTGAAGCTGCCCACTTCATCAATCTTTTCATTACCCGACGCCACCTTTTCATCTTCACTTATTCCTAGCCTTAGTGACTTAGTCTTCTTAACATTAATTTTTAAACCTATTCTAGCACCCTGAACTCGCAAAACCTCTAAAAGTTCATTCATTTTGCTCACACTTTCCTCTTGGATGCTTAAATCATCAGCATAATCTAAGTTCAGGAGACTTTTGCCTCTCCATGTGATTCCGTGGTCTCCCATTGCCTTTCCTGTGCTCCTTAATACAAAGTCCATCAAAATAATCCATATAAACGGGGATAGAACACAACCATGCTTAACTCCTGATTTAATACAAAACCAGCTGGTAACCTCAATTCCTACCTTAACCGCAGCAGTGTTATTCTCGCACATAGCACTAATCACTTAATGTATTTGTCTGGTATACCATACAAGGATAAAACCTTTGTTAAAGCTCTTTTATCAACAGAATCGAACACTTGCTCATAATCTATAAAACTAAGGACCAAAGGTGTTTGACAACTCAGGCACCTAAGAGTTAAAATTTGGCTGACACATCCTCTACCTTTTCCAAAACTCGCTGTTATGATCTTAAAACTTTGTCTACAGCATTTCTCAGTCTAAAAAGTATCATATTACTAAATAATTTGCTACCTACAGAGACCAGACTAATGCCTCGATAAAAACCTCGACACTCACTTTTGTCACCTTTCTTATAAAGTGGTTTAACTATGTTTTTCCTAAAATCATTTGGTTTATTCCCCATTTTCAAAAATCATATTCATAATCTTCAGTAACTTATTTCTAACCTCAGAGCCACCATATTTAAGAAACTCATTTACTACCCTATCAGCACATGGAGCCTTATTATTTTTTAATCCTTTTAGTACTGTCGTTAATTCTTCCTCAGAAAACTAATCTTCCTTCACATCCGAGGTATCACAAACTTTTGATAATTGATGCGTAATTACGCATCTCTGTACAAAATTTTATTGAATATGAAAATTATTAAATATGAAGTGAATCAACTTAGTTAAATGAAGCTTTAAAATGAATGTCTATATAAATGGTTATTTTGTATGAATTATGTGACACTTTCGGAACGGGTATGCCACCTCTTGGCGCGTGGTCGTATTTAATTTGTAAAAATTTACAAAAATGAATGTATCTTGCCTTATATAGTTGTTATGTGTCCACAAATCCAGCCATTACTAATCTGAAAAACAATTAGGTGACTTTCTACAACAGGTATGAGAAGCGTTGCAAAAGTAACGACAGCTAGACGCAGAGCGTAAAAATGTTTCCCATACACACAAAAGGCACACGTTTTTATGCCTACAGGCAAGCAAGTATTTTACGTTACGGAGATTGCATATGGATTCATTGAAAGCTGACGAATTTTCTATGTAATTTGGTAAGCATGCACTGTGCACTGTCTTGGGTTCCATTGCAAATGAACCCTCGTGTAACTGAGCCCCGTGTAGCTGAACTAATGTAACCAAACCCTCGTTCATCTGACCCCAGGTGCAACTGAACCCCCCGTCAACTGAGCCCTCGTGCAACTGAACCCCCGTGCAACTCAACCCCATTAAACTGAACCCCCGTGCAACCGAACCCCTTTCAAGTGAACTCAGTACAGCTGAACCCCGTGCAACTGACCCCTCGTGCAACTCAGCCCCCGCTTAACTGAACCTTCGTACAATTCAACCCCCCTTTAACTGTACCAACTCAACTGAACCCTCTTGCAAATAGGCCCCTGTGCTACTGAACCGTCGTTTAATGAAAAACTTGCTCTTAATGCTGCTTCAGCAATGATAGGTATTATTCAAATTTATCTAAATAGTAAAAGTTTTGTTGCAGAAACAAATTTATGGGAATTTTTAGCTTGAAACACAGGTAAGCCCCCAACATCGTAGGGACGCTGAAAAATGTAACGACCAGAGGGTCTAGGAATTAGTTATTTATTTCAACCACCCAAAAAAAAGGCGGGCGTCATTTCCTGGTTAAACTTATGTTGAATGACCCGAAACAAAATACTTTTACATAAACTCCGATGTATTACTGAAAGAGCGTAGGAAACCATGGATAAATCAAAGTTTTCACTTGCCCCTTGGCAAATACTTTCCCAAGCACTAATTTAAAAGCTCATAGTAGGCAAATAAATCCAAAACTACACATTATCGGGCCTTGGTTTTGGAAATGGACCCATTCCTGAAAGATTCTTTCGATTTGGAAAACTTTTGGGGTTGCTCAAATGGGTAACATAAGTTAGAAACTGCGAACGAAGCGAGAAGTAAATTTTGAGCTTCTAATAAGCACTAGTTCAAACTTATACTTAGGCCTTTGGTTGAGTTGAGTCAAACAGGGATTGAGTTAGATGGGGCTTGAGCTACATAAGGATTGAGTTGACCGGGGCAAAGTTAAGCGGGGGCTCAGTTGAACGAGGGTTCAGTTGAACGAGGGTTCCGTTACATACGCGTTGAGTTGCAGATGATTTTATTTTAACGGTGGTATAGTTAAATGGGGTCCTTGCGGATGGAGTTGCACGAAGGTCAAGTGCTACGAGGGTTCAGTTAAGTGGGGTTGAGTGACACGTGGTGTGTGTTGCACGGGGTCCGGTTAAACGGGGCAGTAGGGATGACCCTAGTACTCCCACGATCACACCACTGCTGCCATCTACAATTGAGTCTAACTCTGACCCCACTCCATATATGGGCATAGACTCCCTAGGGGAAATGGATTTCCGAGAAATTGATTGCGTAATCGAAGGGGGGAGGATTTCCGAGAAATTGATTGCGTAATCGAAGGGGAAGTGGATTTCTGAGAAATTGATTACATAATCTCCCGGGCCTATATAATTTATGCATGTTTTTATGGTTTTTGTCACAGAGAATAAAAAAAAACAGGATTTTTTCCACTTTGATGTATTTTCATGGTCGATTAATGTCTAATGGATGATGTCAAGGTCGATTGATTTGTTGTTGTTGTTGTTTGGCCAAGTGTAATGACACGAGAGGTGGTTTATATAATCAGTGTGGAATGTATTGATCTAGGGGAGAGAATTTCCGAGAACTTGATTTACATAATCGGTGGGGAGAATGTTTTGATCCAGGAATGGGAAACAGGAAGTACATGCCTCCTTCCAAGCCAATCAAAGAGTCGGTTACATCTCATTCTAAGCCAATCAGAGAGTCGATTACATATAGTTTACCATTACATCGCAATTCGCCCTTGAGATTTCATATATTGCGTTGTGATTAAATTATCATATAGTTCCAAGACACAATGGATAAAACATCGAATATTATTGATGAGCTAGAAGCCTTGGCTACAGCGATTTACAATGTGAGTTCTGTTTAGTACATTTTTCATTCTTTATTTTCAAATAAAATCATTTTACATAGTAGCCCCTCCAATAGATTCAGGGTATACCCCCCCCACAATACAAACTCCACTATATATTGTTTATATTCGCTAGAAAGCTTAAAATATGTTCTTTTTACCACGCAAACCTAACCTCCCCCCTCCTCTGTTTATGACTTTAATTCTTCCATTGGAAATAACTTTGTTTTTGAACTCTCCCTTTGAAAGACAACTTCCGTTAGCTCTTAGGTATTAAGCCGTGAACCTGACTTTTGTCAGTTCCGTAAACATGCTAAAACCATAATTATTGCATCCCCACCAAATTAGTATCCTCTGCTAGTCAAATATGTAGACAGCTCGCGTCTATTGTCTGATTAATCATGCAAATGATGTACAAAATTTAGCGGCGTTTCTTTCTACAGTAAATCTTATGAATTGCTAGGGGGGCTGGTGGCAGTTATGATAAATATTTTAATATGGAAAATTTGTCTTCGATTTTGAGTAGTCAGTGTTTATGTGGGGGGGGGGGGGGTAGGGTTGCAATGCCTCGCTTCTAACACCATCATTGTAAAGCGAAAACAATGTGTTTCTTCGCGTGAAAAGCAAGGGGCCAGGATTTCTAAGAAAAAGAATACATAGGTTTATTATGTGTAAATTGAATGCCATTTACGTCTAAGATCGTAAATTTTAAGCCTATAAACTGCTGGGTTAACAATCATTTATCTATTTTATAGTCTAAAGACGAGAACATTTAAAAAATTTTCTAAATGGTAAAAATAGAAACATTGATTTCTATCCTAAGGCTACAAACTAGTGAGTGTCAACTTTTATTTTTCTCACAAGTTGTGCAATAAGAAACGTATGATTTCCAAGCATAGTATATTTCCCGTAAAATTTTACTTTTTGCTTTGCTTTTTGGCTTAGGGGAGGGGGTCTTTGTGATAAATGCTTTCTAGACAAAATTATGGCTATGGAGAAGAGAACTCCAGGGGAGGGGGGAGTGTCTTTAAGGGACGGAGGACAGTTTTTTGGTCAACAACTCAACAGTAACTTTTTTCCGCTGTTACATTTATAATTATTTTTCGTTGTGCAAAGCAATAGTTTTTAAGTGTATATTTAATGTTATCCAACCTCATAAAGTGAAAATGATTTATTCTAAGAAAGTGAGCTGTATTTGTTAGAGTTTCAGAAACATTACATATTTATTTAATTTAAGCCCTTTTTTCAGATATAATAATGTTTGGTGTGATTGACACAGAATAAATTGGTCTGAAATGTTCCTCAACTGGCATTATTTTCGAAGCAGCTTTTTTACTCCTAGATAATAAACGACGTGAAATTCATAGCTATAAATGGAACGTCAGATACAATATGTATAAGTACGAGAAAAACAGATGGAGTCCAACACTAAATTTTATAAATCGAAACGGCTTTTATGTTAAAACCATAAGACCGCGTAATGAAAATGGCTTTGAAATAAAACATGTATAAGAGGGAAATTCAGGAAATATGCAGTTTTTTTCGGTGTGCAAGCTGTTTATGTTAAGGGAAACGTGCCAACTGATAAACTCTTACTAGAAAAATTTGATAAAAAACATAGCATTATTCAATTTAGAAGACTTCAAATGTGAGAAACACCTGCACTCAGTACATAACCCGGAAGATGAAGTTAGATATTTCGCTCAATGGGTACCGGAAAAGCTGCCTGACATGGAAAAATGCATCAGATATCCAAAGACCTAAACTCTTGTTCTTCCTCATATCAAATGGATTAAGCTTTTTTTTAAATATGTCATTATTTATTTTTTTTCAAATGTTTTTAAATATGTTTAAGCAATAAATATCTTAAGCCTCATCCGTTTTTATTCTTTAGAATAGTTCATCGCCATGAAAATTATACTTTCAGATTCAACATGCCAGGGAACACACTTTCAAGTTCAGCATGTTGGAGAACCCTAAATAGTCACCACTATAAAGGTAAGTTAACCCTAAAAGGTTAAAGAATTTTTCTGAAATCAAAGTTTCAGATTCGTCATGTCAGGGAACACACTTTCAGATCCACCATGTCAGGGAACACACTTTCAGGTTCAGTACGTTAGAGAACCCTAAATGATAAGTTAACTCTAAAAGGTTAAAGAATTTCTCTGAAATCACACTTTCAGATTCAGCATGTCAGGTTAGAGAACACACGGGTGACACTCTGAACGAATCTCTAGTTCAATACAGACTGCTCTAATAAACAATAAACATGAACTTATATTGCAAAAGAAAGTAACGGTCCAACAACTAGATTAGTCTATGTTATTAAACAATTTGAAAAACATGCAAATGTCCCCTCTCACTATCATATAGAACTCTTCAGGATGAAACCATTATAAAAATCAGATGAAATATTATCTTTAATTCCCAGAGTAACTGATTTTTCGATCCAAAATCTACGAGACTGAGAAAATTTGTCTGATTTTCGAAGACAGGATGGGGGATTTTGGTATGGGGAATTAATTTTACATGAGGAGGGGGGTTTCCAAGGGTGAACTTTTCGGGGGGAATTTTCAGGGGGGAATTTAAACAATTTTTCCCAAGGAGATGGAAGGGACAGAATTCAAACTTTAACGTAGAATTCCATATTATTACATTGAAATATCAAAACCATAGGTTAGATTAGCTTAGGTTAGCCTAGTGTAAGTTAACCTAAAAATGTTACGTGCGAACACGTAACCGAATGGCCCCCCTCCGAGCCCTCCCCCCCCCAAAGGGTCCCCCCAACGCCCCCCCCCCTCAAAGGTCACCCAAAGGCCCCCCGGGCCCCCAAAGGCCCCCCGGGCCCCAAAGAGCCACTAGGTTAAGTGGCGGACCAGTTAACCTAGTGTAAAATAACCTAAAAATGTTATTTTGCGCACATGTAACCTAATCTAGTCTAACCTAACCTAACTTAATCTAACCTATGGTTTTGATATTTCTATGTAGGGTGGGACGGGAGGGAAAGGGGAGGGTTGGGGGGCTCTTTGGGGCCGGGGGGCCTTTGGGTGACCTTGGGGGTGGGGGAGTTTGGGGGGACCCTTTGAGGGGGCTCGGAGGGGGGCCATTCGGTTACGTGTTCGCACGTAACATTTTTAGGTTAACTTACACTAGGTTAACCTAAGCTAATCTAACCTATGGTTTTGATATTTCAATGTAATAATATCGAATTTTAAGTTAAAGTTTGAATTCTGTCCGTTCCAGCTCCTTGGGAAAAATTGTTAAAATTCCCCCCTGAAAATTCCCCCTGAAAATTTCACCCTTGGAGACCCCCCTCCTCATGTAAAATTAATTCCCCATACCAAAATCCCCTCATCCTGTCTTCGAAAATGAGACAAATTTTCTCAGGCTCGTAGATTTTGGATCGAAAAATAAGTTGCTCTGGGAATTAAAGATAATATTTTATCTGATTTTTATAATGGTTTCATCCTGAAGAGTTCTATATGATAGTGAGAGGGGACATTTGCATGTTTTTCAAATTGTTTAATAACATAGACTAATCTAGTTGTTGGACCGTTACTTTCTTTTGCAATATAAGTTCATGTTTATTGTTTATTAGAGCAATCTATATTGAACTAGAGATTCGTTAAACACAGAATTGCTATGAGTAACTCAAACATTGTAAGACTTTTTGTTTGATACTATCATTTTTTTTAATGTTGCTCCTTACTTTCACTTACAAAAACCTGTTTTTAATTTAATAAAACACAATGATTAGATGCTTCGTTTGCTCTCTTCTTTGCCTGGTTTGTCAATGAAGAAAGAAAGATCCGAAGCCTAAACGTTAATCAGACACCATTTTAAGTTTAAATCATTTTAGAAACTCTATTTCTGATCATCTTAGTTTTAAAAACAACAACATTTTTTCAACTGTAAGTAATGATCAACATAGAAATTAAAACAAACAGTAATTATTCTGTATTTTAGGGGAACTGCCCCCTTCTCAACCTTCACTCTTTATGCTATAGTATTAAAAACTCTTTAAGAAATGCTTCTCGTTCAAATTCGACGGCCTTTGGAAATAGCTTTTTGAAGAATTGTGACAAAAAGACAAAAATTAGTGTATAAAGCACGAGGTTTAAGTAAGGGGTAACCTCCAATCTTTCGAGCACTTAAAAATGGCACTAGAACATTTAATTTCCTTCTATGAAGATCTGCTCTAAGCTAATGATATAGTTCATAAGGATTAATTTCAAACAATAACTCAATACCAAGCTCAAACGTGAATTCCAATTTTCAAAGGGTTATTCCATTTCATTTCCTTCTATGAAGATCTGCTCTAAGCTAATGATATAGTTTTATAAGGATTAATTTCAACAATAACTCAATACCAAGCTCGAACGCGAATTCGATGTGTTTTTTTTATTTGTGTTTTTGTGTTTGTGTGTGTTTTTGTTTGTTTTTGTGTGTGTTTTTGCGTGTGTGTGTGTTTTGTATTTTTGTGTGTGTGTTTCGTGTTTTTGTGTGTGTGTGTGTTTTTGTTTTGTGTGTGTGTGTCTTTTTGTTTGTGTTTTTTGTGTGTGTGTTTTTTTTGTTTGCGTTTGTGGGTGTGTTTTTGTGTGTCTGTGTGTGTGTTTTGTGTTTTTGTGTGTGTGTGTTTTTTGTTTCTGCTCATCTTTGATTTAGTGTAGCAGCTCTTTACTTTTAGTTGAAAATTATCCTTTGTGGAAAAAAGTTTTTGTCACTCTAACAAATATATCATTAGACATAAGCTTACAGAAAATTTACGTTTGAACAATTATTCGTCATTATTTCTGCTCATCTTTGATTTAGCGTAGCAGCTCTTTACTTTTTCTCTGAAAAATATCCTCTTGTGGAAAAAATTTTTTGTCACTCTAACTAATATATCATTAGACATAAGTTTAAAGAAAATTTACGTTTGAACAATTATTCGTCATTATTTCTGCTCATCTTTGATTTAGTGTAGCAGCTCTTCACTTTTGGTTGAAAAATATACTCTTGTGGAAAAAAAGTTTTTGTCACTCTAACAAGTATATCATTAGACATAAGTTTACAGAAAATTTAAGTTTGAACAATTATTCGTTATTATTTCTGCTCGTCTTTGATTTAGTGTAGCAGCTCTTTACTTTTAGTTGAAAAATGTCCTTAGAGGAAAAAAAGTTTTTGTCACTCTAACAAGTGTATCATTAGACATAAGTTTACAGAAAATTTAAGTTTTGAACAATTATCGTTATTATTTCTGCTCGTCTTTGATTTTAGTGTAGCAGCTCTTTACTTTTAGTTGAAAAACTTAGTTCTTGGAAAGGTTTTTGTCACTCTAACAAGTATATCATTAGACATAAGTTTACAGAAAATTTAAGTTTGAACAATTATTCGTTATTATTTCTGCTCATCTTTGATTTAGTGTAGCAGCTCTTTACTTTTAGTTGAAAAACTTAGTTCTTGGAAAGTTTTTTTACAGGTTTTATCATAGACATTAAATCTCATTCAGGGCTTTTATCGATGAAGCTAAATCACGTTCCGTATGTAAAAAAAAAACATATCCGGCTAATTGATGAATTTAGACATGAAAATTATGGAACTCTACATTTATATAAAAATCAAAAAAACATGAAAATTATATAATGTAAATGTATATTTCAAAGAAATAACAGCCTTCTTAATAATTTAATATACTTTTACTTTCAGAACTCTGTAATGAAGCCCGAAGGAGGATTGTACTATCCTCATAACCCTGATGATATAGTCAGGGATGATAGATGCTATTGGTGTAAACAGTGGAACTGGATTTTGATATGGCGAGATATACGAAGATACGAATCTACATATAAGTGTAGAACGGGTAATAAATATACTTTGCTTTGCGGCTGTCATCACGATAGATTAGATATTTTTGTATAAATTAAATAAAATCAATAAGTTCTTGGATTTGAACCTTTGAGTATTGAGAATATTAGAAAGGTCATTGAATTCAATATGAAATCTCAAAGTAACATTTTATACCCTCCACCCCCGCGCATGTAACCTTGAAAATGAAAAAAACTCAACTTTATTAGAAAAATATATAAAAATTAGCCTTAAAAACATGCAAAAATGACTGAACTTCTATTCGTTTTGAAATAACTCCATGATACCTGGCTCCACCTCCAAAAATCTGAAACTGAGACATTTCGATGAAGAACTAAATATCTAAAGATGAAATATGTCTATTTCTGCTCGGAAACTCTCTCGGTGGAAGGCTAAATGATGAACGAAGCACTGATTCTCCTAGATCCCTCTCCCTCATGACTTTAATAATAATTCTTTTGGGATTTGTGTAGTTGAAAAATATCAATTTTTTGTTATTTTCAGTGAAAACATAGGGCCTTCTAGATTCTGAGTAACTCATTCCCTCCCGCTATTTTCCGAGGAGTGTTGCCGCACTGACGGCATTGTGAAACTTTTGGTGATGGTTAATCGGAGTTCTCGTTGACGGTTTTCGGTTGATGTGCCGTCATTTTCATTAATACCACTTAATTTTCAGGGTTGTCCGCCCCCCCCCCCCCCCACCTCAAACCCCTTTTTTCAGAAACTGGACATTAAATTACGTAGAGGCTTTTACCAAGAACAATAAATCTCATACAGGCTTTTACCAAGGACATTAAATCTTGTACAGACTTTTACCAAGGACATTAAATCTCGCCCCGTATGTAAAAACAAACCATATCCGGCTAATTGATGAATTTTAGACATGAAAATTATGGATATATTGAAAAATATTAAGTAATCCTGTTTATTACGTTTATAAGAAACCCCTGAGTATATACAAGAAGGTCAAACCATTCCAGTGAGCTTTTTTAATCATAGTGCTCAAGATGGAGATAGTGCATTGTTCGAGTGGTAGCTCACCGGAAGCGAGGAGGTTCTTCTTTGTGATGCTAGTGTCGATTCTACAGATTGTATTATGGAAGTTCATTACATGGGTCTTGGGGGGACCCTTTGGGGCTGGGCTAGGGGACCTCAAAACACTGTTCAAATGCAACTTGTATATTAAAACGACCACAGAGTTTCACCGATGTGTTCCCTGACATGCTGAATCTGAAAGTGTGATTTCAGAGAAATTCTTTAACCTTTTAGAGTTAACTTATCATTTAGGGTTCTCTAACGTGCTGAACCTGAAAGTGTGTTCCCTGACATGGTGGATCTGAAAGTGTGTTCCCTGACATGACGAATCTGAAAGTGTGATTTCAGAAAAATTCTTTAACCTTTTAGGGTTAACTTACCTTTATAGTGGTGACTATTTAGGGTGCTCCAACATGCTGAACTTGAAAGTGTGTTTCCTGGCATGTTGAATCTGAAAGTATAATTTTCATGGCGATGAACTATTTTAAAGAATAAAAACGGCTGAGGCTTAAGATATTTATTGCTTAAACATATTTAAAAACATTTGAAAAAATACATAATGACATATTAAAAAAAAAAAGTTTAATCCATTTGATATGAGGAAGAACAAGAGTTTAGGTCTTTGGATATCTGATGCATTTTCCATGTCAGGCATCTTTTCCGGTACCCATTGAGCGAAATATCTAACTTCATCTTCCGGGTCATGTACTGAATGCAGGTATTTCTCACATTTGAAGTCTTCTAAATTGAATAATGCTATGTTTTTATCACATTTTTCAGTAAGAGTTTATCAGTTGGCACGTTTCCCTTAACATAAACAGCTTGCACACCGAAAAAACTGCACATTTCCTGAATTTCCGCTTGTACATGTTTTATTTCATAGCCATTTTCATTACGTGGTCTTATGGTTTTAACATAATAGCCGTTTCGATTTATAAAATTTAGCGTTGGACTCCATCTGTTTTCTCGTACTTATACATATTGTATCTGACGTTCCATTTATAGCTATGAATTTCACGTCGTTGATTGTCTAGGAGTAAGAAAGCTGCTTCGAAAATAATGCCAGCTGAGGAATATATAAGACCAATATATTCTGTGTCAATCACACCAAACATTATTATATCTGAAAAAAAGGGCTTAAATTAAATAAATATGTAATGTTTCTGAAACTCTAACAAATACAGCTCACTTTCTTAAAATAAATCATTTTCACTTAATGAGGTTGGGTAACATTAAATCTACACTTCAAAACTATTGCTTTGCACAACGAAAAATAAATTATAAATATAATAGCGGAAAAAAAGTTAATGTTGAGTTGTTGACCAAAAAACTGTCCTCCGTCCCTTAAAGACACTCCCTCCTCCCCTGGAGTCCTCTTCTCCATAACCATAATTTTGTCTAGAAAGCATTGATCACAAAGAAGCCCCCTCCCCTAAGCCAAAAAGCAAAGCAAAAAGTAAAATTTTACGAGAAATATACTATGCTTGGGGAATCTATGTTTTTTATTGCACAATTTGTGAGAAAAATAAAAGTTGACACTCACTAGTTTGTAGCCTTAGGATAGAAATCAATGTTTCTATTTTTACCATTTAGAAAATTTTTTAAATGCTCTCGTCTATAGACTATAAAATAGATAAATGATTGTTACCCAGCAGCTTATAGGCTTAAAATTTACGATCTTAGACGTAAATGGCATTCAATTTACGCATAATAAAGCTATGTATTCTTTTCTTAGAAAACCCGGCCCCTTACTTTTCACGTGAAGAAACACATTGTTTTTCGCTTTACAATGATGGTGTTAGAAGCGAGGCATTGCAAACCCTAACCCCCCCCCCCCCCCCCAAATAAACACTGACTACTCAAAATGGAAGACAAATTTTCCATATTAAAATATTTATCATAACTGCCACCAGCCCCCCTAGCAATTCATAAGATTTACTGTAGAAAGATACGCCGCTAAATTTTGTATAATCATGTGCATGATTAATCAGACAATAGACACGAGCTGTCTAAATATTTGACTAGCACAGGATGCTCATTTGGCGGGGATGCAATAATTATGGTTTTAGCATGTTTACGGAACTGATAAAAGTCAGGTTCACGGCTTAATACCTAAGAGTTAACGGAAGTTTTCTGTCAAAGGGAGAGTTCAAAAACAAAGTTATTTCCAATGGAAGAATTAAAGTCATAAACAGAGGAGGGGGGGAGGTTAGGTTTACGTGGTAAAAAGAACATATTGTAAGCTTTCTAGCGAGTATAAACAATATATAGTGGAGTTTGTACTGTGTGTGGGGGGGTATACCCAGAATATATTGGAGGGGCTACTATGTAAAATGATTTTATTTGAAAATAAAGAATGAAAATGTACTAAACAGAACTCACATTGTAAATCGCTGTAGCCAAGGCTTCTAGCCCATCAATAATATTCGATGTTTTATCCATTGTGTCTTGGAACTATATGATAATTTAACCACAACGCAATACATGGAATCTCAATGGGCGAATTGCGATGTAATGGGAAACCATATGTAAGCGACTCTCTGATTGGCTTAGAAGGAGGCATGTACTTCCTGTTTCTTATTCCTGGATCAAAACATTCTCCCCACCGATTATGTAAATCAAGTTCTCGGAAATTCTCTCCCCTAGAGATCAATACATTCCACACTGATTATGTAAATCACCCCTCGTGTCATTACGCTTGGCCAAACAACAACAACAACCAATCAATCGACAAATCAATCGACCACTTCCCCTTCGATTACGCAATCAATTTCTCGGAAATCCTCCCCCCTTCGATTACTCAATCAATTTCTCGGAAATCCATTTCCCCTAGGGAGTCTATGCCCATATATGGAGTGGGGTAAGAGTTAGACTCAATTATAGATGGCAGCAGTGGTGTGATAGTGGGAGTACTAGGGTCATCCCTACTCGGGGCCTCTATTTGCACGAGGATTCAGTTGCATGGGGGTTCAGTTAAATAGGCTTTAGTTTTGGGGGGCGGTCAGCTGAATTAGGTTCGGTTAAATGAAATTCGTTATACGAGAGTTAAGTTAAATGGGTTCAATTACACGGGGTTAAGTTACACGAGGGTTCAGTTACAAGCACACCACTGTTTTTTCTTAAAGTTGAGTGATCGTTTTGAAACTTTCAGAAAGAGAGCTTTTTGGGGCCAGGGCAAGGGCATTTTTAGCTTTGTGTTTTAGGGGTTAGATCAAAATATTTTCTTCTAGCCTTGACAAAAAAGAGTGTATGTAGTGCCTTTTTCTCTGTTTATACCTGCTATCCGACAGGATCCTTGGCAAGTTATCTGATGAACAAAATCATGTGACGTTAAGGTTATAGTTGGTACTTAGGGTAAACCAAACACACGTCTGTTTTAAGAATAAAAGTTTAGGGCGTGATCCCTCCCCCGGCTGCTTTGATGCGTTTTTTTTTGCAAAATTATTTCTGTGCAGAAAAACAAACTTGGGATAGAAATTGAATTAAACAAACAAATTTGTTCTGAGCAATGTATTTTTTTTTTATTTACTGGATCCCCGAAAATGTAAAAAAAAAAAATAAATAAATAAATAAAAAAAAAAACAGCTTACGAGTGCAATCCTGCGGGCACAACTCCCAGTGTTTTGTCTCTAACTCATCACATTCACCGTCGGGGCATGTTTCTTTATTTGATGTGCAAGTCTCGTAATTTCTGGTAATACCATTAATCGACTCGGACCGAGTAAGCCAATAACATTTGAAATCTGTGCCTAGAACATTTCCAAGCTGCATGCATTTAAGTTCGGATTTCTTTTCAGCGCAAAATTCTTCGCTTGAACATTCTTTTGTAGGATTCCTACAAATAAGCGCTAAGTAATATTCTCATTAAATGATTGTGCAAGAGCTTACTGTTCTCTACTAGCGATTAAAAAAGTCTCCTTTCACCAATAATCTAGCCCAATTTACCTACAAAATATTACTGGCAGAAAAAAAAATATTATAAGCGCTGTATAATCCAAGTGTTTGGCTAAGGGGTCGTAACCAAAGACTTCTGTTGGTCAAGTCCTTCACATAGCCATTCAAGCCAAGTTAAACAAAGAAAAATTTTCAAAAGTTTTCAGAAACGACACAATTGGCCCCTGCAATCAAAACATAATATGTAACGAGACATAAATTTGCAAGAGATCAAAATAATTGCATATTTTTTTTTTGGGGGGGGGAGGGGTGGTAATCTTTTTCGCAGCATTTTTTAAAGCTTCAAAGATATAGAAAAAAATTAAATAAAAAGTTCGTTGTGGTCAAAGGTTTGGGTAGGTTGGAAACCACATTGCTGCATTAATAATAAAAAAAACTCGTTTTAAATACTTAGAAAAAAAGTAAAGAAACATAAAGGTATTCTGAATAAAAAAAAATATACGAGAAGAATGATTGTACTTGCCAAATGAACCTGCTGCGTTTAGGGGGGGGGGAGGGCTAGAAAATTATGCTCAGTTGTACAAAAGATAATAAATGGTATGTTCGAATTGCTGTAGCCAAGATTTGCCTGGACAGAGTAGAGGAAAATAAAAGTCCTCTGATCGAGGGTTCGTATCACGTTCTGAGAGCACTTGGATAATCTTTGCGGTACAATGTCAAATTAAATATAGTTAAACTAACATTTTTTTTTTTTTTTTTTGTGTTGTAATTCTGTCGAAATAATTAAAATTGGACAATATTAGAGTCAATTCATTGTCATCAAGAGTACCCCAAGGAAGTATTCTTGGGCCAACTCTTTTCCTGGCCTTCATAAACGATCTAGGGGATACCCTTGTGGTTAAACCTCGCCACTTTGATGGTGATACAACGTCAGGGATTTGCATATCATACAGTGATCCCAGACAAAGATGGCGAGACAGCGATCCCAAATACAGCGATATCATACAAAGATCCCAGCGAACAGCATAGAAAAAAATCAGGCCAAGTTGGAAAAAATTGAGATTTGGGCAGATGCGTGGCTTGAGAGATGCAATGCATCAAAAACAAAAGAGCTTCTCATCTCGAAGGCACGAAACGTGAAGACTCATCCTGACTTTACCTATGAACGAGTGGCAATAGGAAGATTATATATTACGCCTTCTAGGAGTCCACTTTTCTTTCAGGTCTAACGTGGGCTGAACATCTCAATAAAGTGAGATGCTCTCGCTCCAGGCATCTAGGAGTTATCCTAAGATTCAAAAGCCTCCTCCTTAACGAGTCCAACTTGCTTCTGTTTACGTCGTGCATCAGATCTGTCGTATAATATGCATGTCCTATTTTTGCCGGTGCTCCAAAAAGCCATATTGCTCATCCCCAACATGCTCAGAATTGAGCACTTCGTGCAGCATCTTTTGAAATCTCCGATACCAAACCTCCTTAAAACGAACAGAGATCCTTTCGCCGTGATAACTACGTCGGCCTTTAAAGATATTGAAGAGTAAAAGGAAAATTGAAGAGCTACATTAAACCTAAGACGAGCAACATATAAAGTCAAATAGTAGTTCAAGCGTAAAACAAACTCAAATCACTATCAATACACAAACAAAATCGCAAACGAAAGGAAATTACAATAAATAATCAAGTCAAACTTAGGCGAACAGAAACTAAACCAAACAAACAGTATTAGGGTAAACGCCCCTATGCCGTCTTGAATTCAGCCCTTTATTCTCTCTTTACTGAAAACAATTCTTATTATGAGCTGTGTTTTTGTATTTTTCTTGATTAATGCGACTTTGATTCCTACAAGTCTCAACAATTTTGGATTTATTAACATTATAAAAAGGAAAACATTTAAAATGTATTTTATTTTCAGGTTTGTTGCAAACCTTTAGTTTTGAGATTTAACCAGTCTTTCCAATTCAAAAAAGGCACCAAAAAAGTGCTCTATTTCGTACTATCTAGTACTTTATTATGGGGTTTCTACGAAGAATTTACAAAAGGCAAGTAGATAATTATATGCAGTAGCTCTTCATTAAACCCTTAAACACCTCTCTGCGATCTTGTTTTACCCTGCTAGAACAAGCAGGAAAAAAAGAAACAAATATGAAGATGGATGCTAATCATGCAAAAAAACGATTTTCCTCTATTTAGATTATGGGGGGATGAACATCTCCAGTATAGGGCTTTTACACCATGAAAAATCGGTGGTTATCTTAGAATTTCCATTTGCTGGCATTTTAGTCCTCTGTGGACAAAAATTAATGTTTTGTGGCACAAAATGGAAGAAATCTTTGGCATAAAATGGCAAAAAATTTGTGGCACAAATTTGTTGTGGTACTATCTCTTTTGTAACCCAGAAACAGCACTCGATATTGATATTCTTATTCGAGTAAGCCCTCTCCCTACATTCTACCAGCACTGGTTCGACCTCATTCAAAAAGACAAAGGGGAAAAAGAGAGAAAGTTATTTTTCTTCCTGTTCAAAGTTGGGGAATTTAATTCTCCTGTTTTGGGTGCTTAAAAACGGTTATTTCAATGGCATATTTTTAATTCTGATCCACCACCTTTTTGAGGGATTTCGAGAGCTCTTTCAAAATCTCTATAAATTTGTTTTCACAATAAGTTTTTCACAATAAGTGATTGTACTGAAATTGCCAAAACCGTAAACTTTTGTCACTAATTAAGCCGTATTTTCCGGATCATTCAATATTCATACCCCAGATCATTTTTTTTTTACTTTTTGAATTTCGGACGGTCCCAGGTAGAGAAAGAGAATGTAGAGTCAAAAACAATTCCGCGAAGTGAAAAAAGAGTGAATTTTTCAACTTACCAAAAGCCCATATGTTCGTCAACAAAAACATGAACAAAAGAAGAGTTTTCTCCAAGAGGTGAGCTCCATTTAACTTCTAGACTAAATTCATTTACTGTACGATTTCTTAGAGCCTTTGAGTCTGCAACATAGAAAATTCCTGTTTTTCCAGTGATTCCAAATGGGGTATTCGGGTCCACTAAACTGAAGGCAATGTTACTCTGGTTAAAATCCGTGGCAGCAAACAACTTTTGAAATGGTTTCCCCAAATGCTTATATTCACAAGCAGGAAGCTTTTACTGTTAAGTTCTTAAAGTCAATTGTTTCAATGCGGCTAATATTATTCACCGATGAAGTTCTTTGTACTGGAAGCGACCCTGGATGTAATGTCACATAAACAACTTTCTGGAAAAAATAAGTTTCTTATTTTTGGCCTATGAAGCTTGGTATTCATGGATCTTAAATACAAATTCTAAGGAAATTGGTAACTAGCTTTATTAAAAAAAAAAAAATAAAAAAAAAAAAAATAAACGATGTCGTATAATATATTCGTAACAAAAATTTGAAGCTTGTTCAGTTGAATTGCTAGGAGAGACACACTTTGCGGCTGGACTTATATAAATTTTTCATGTTTTTTAGGTAGCTTTACAGGTAAACTCAATTATAACACATTAGTAGTGAGCTATATTTACATACGATGGATGGGTATACCATATATGGGGGGGGGGGACTAAAAATAGCCTGAGACACTAAATCGACTCTGACCAGAAGATCATTTATACGGAAGCTAAGAATAGATATTATTCATTCAGGAATTGACCTAGTTACAGAGATGTGTTAGAATTCTGCCAGAATATGATTAGCCATTGACGGAAATTATTGAATAATTACAAATTATTGACAGATTGATCCTGTGTCACAGTTTCTTTATCCCTTTCATCTATGGATTTTTAATTGTTTATTTTCATTTAAGGGCTAGATTTAAAGTACCAGAATCGAAGGATACTATTCAAGTCATGACAGTTATATGGATAAATTCCTTATCTTTTGAAAAAGTATTGTTTAGTATTTGGGGATATGCATAAAGTTGGAATTGATAAAGTCATATATATTTTAGGTAATTATACGACACCCACTGAACATCCATATCGCAACAAACAAGGACCCCAACCTCCCAGGGCCTCAATGCCCCTCACCCAAATTTTTGACCCCTCCCTCATTTTCAATACTTTTTTGAAGTTAATTTTTTTTTGATTTTTTTTTTTAACTTTTATTTATTTTTATTTTTTTAACATAAAAAATTTTTCAACTTTTTTCTATATGTCTTAGAATGACGTGAAATATACTTGAAACAAAAAAATCACATTTAGTTTTTCGAAATACGAAATGAGAATGATATAGATATTTTATCGTGACTTTTACTATTAGAAAAATAATTTCTGTAGTAACACTTTTTTTTTTGTAGTAACTTAGAACTTTTTTTACAGAAAATTTTTCAACTTTTTTTTTATTTATGTGACTGAACCAATGATACTCTACGGTTGCTCGTTGACACTACATAGTTTATTGTATATTTTCAATCAGTATTTTTTGTGCATTGGAAGGATAAAACACTTGCATCATATTTAGAAAAAAAATTGAAGACGAAGAAAGTGTGTGCACGTGATTAAGTCATCGTTGCGTTGAATACTGACAAAGAAAAATATTTGAACTATGAAACAAGTCCCCGAGGAGATCTCACTGTAAATGTATGTGAGCGATGTCATGACAGTGAGATATGACAGTCATAGGTGTTTGGACGACCGAAACCATTCAACAATACTGATGGTGGATATGCGAGAGTGAGATATCCAGAGATGAAATCACTCAAAGAGAATGCCAACATAAAAATACACAGAAAACATGCAAAACCCCCACTCAGACACACAGGCATAGTGAGAAGAGAGTGAGAGAGAGACAAAATCACTTGCAATCCCAGAGAATCAGACGCAGAAAACTTGCAAACACCCCGCTCAGACACACAGGCATAATGAGAGAGAGAAACAAAACATCTACAATCACAAAGACTCAGACACGGAAAACATGCAAACATCTACTCAGATACACAGGTATAGTGATAAAGAGAAAAAAACACCTACAATCACACAGAGCCAGACACAGAAACGTGCAAACACCTAGTCAAACACCCAGGAATAGGAGAGAGAGAGAAAGAGAGAGGAGAGAGAGAGAAAAAAAACACATACCAATCAAACAGAGTCAGACACGTAAAACATGCAAACACCCCGCTCAGACACCCAGGGTTAGTGAAGGGAGTAAAAAAACGCCTAAAATCACACAGAGTCAGACACGGAAAAATGCAAAAACCCCATTCAGACACACCGGCATAGTGAGAGAGAGAGGGAGAGAGAGAGAGAGAGAGAGAGGGAAAGAGAGGAGAAACACAAACACCTACAATCACACAGAGTAAGACATGGAAACATGCAAACACCCAGTCAGACACACAGACATAGTGAGAGAGACAAAAATACACAAAAAATCCGCTCAGTCACACAAGCATAGTGAAAGAGAGAGAGAGAGTGGGGTGTTTGCATGTACCCTTGTCTGACTGACTGTGTGATTGTAGATGTTTTTGTCTCTCTTTCTCTCTCTCACTATGCCTGTGTGTCTGAGTGGATGTTTGTATGTTTCTGTGTCTGATTCTACGTGATTGTAGGTGCTTTTGTCTCTGTTTCTCACTATGTCTGAGTTTCGGAGCGGGTTTTGCATGTTTCCGTGTTTGGCTCCGTGTGATTTTTGGTGTGTTGTCTCTCTCTCTCTCTCTCTATCTCTCTCTTCTCCTCTCTCTCTCTCTCTCTCTCTCTCCTCTCTATCTCTCCTCTCTCTCTCTCCTCTCTCTCTCTCTCTCTCTCTCTCTCCTCTCTACGTCTCTCTCTCCCCCTCTCTCTCTCTCTCTCCTCTCTCTCTCTCCATCTCACTATGCCTGTGTGTGTCCTGAGCGGGGTGTGTTTGCAATGTTTCCTTGTTTGACTGTATGTGATTGCAGGTGTTTTGTCTCTCTCTCATCATGTCTGTGTGTCTCGGTGGGTGTTTGTATGCTTCCGTGTCTTACTCTGTGTGATTGTAGGTGTTTTTGTCTCTCTCTCTCTCTCTCTCTCTTCACTATGCTTGTGTTTTCTGAACAGGTGTTTTGAATGTTTTTCGTATCTGACCCTGTGTGATTGTAGGTGTTTTGTCTCTCTCTCTCTCTCTCGTTTCCTTGTCTGACTCTGTGTGTTTGTAGGTGTTTTTGTCTCTCTTTTTCACTATTCCTCTCTGAGCTCTCCTGCCTTTGTCTCTGAGCGTGTGTTTGCATGTTTTCTGTCTCACTCTGTGTGATTGTAGGTGTTTTTTCTCTCTTTCTCACTATGTCCGTGTGCCTGAGTGGGTGTTTGCATGTTTCTGTGTCTGACTCTGTGTAATTGTAGGTGTTTTTCTCTTTCTCACTATGCCTGTGTGTTTGAGCGGGCGTTTTCAAGCTCATGTTTCCGTGTCCTTATTCTCTTTGATTGTAGGTTTTTTTTTTTTGCTTAGGTTTTTTGTCTCTTTCTTGTTTCCCTATCTGACTCTGTGAGATTGTAGCTGTTTTTGTCTCTCTCTCTTTCGTGTGTCTGAGCGTGTGTCTCTCTCTCCGTTATTCGTGTAAGACCTCCGAGCAGTTTTTCATGTTTCTCCTGTGTAAGACTCTGTGTGATTGTAGGTGTTTCTCTCTCTCTCTCTCTCTCTCTCTCTCTCTCTCTCTCTCTCTCTCAACTATGCCTATTTGTCTGAGTGGGTGTGTTTCATGTTTTCGTGTCGGACTTTGTGTGATTGTACGTGTTTTTGTCTCTCTCTCTCTCTGTCACTCTGCCTGTTTGTCTCAGAGCGGATGTTTTGCATGTTTCCGTCGTGTCGTGTCTCTGTATTTTTCTCTCTTTCACTATGCCTGTGTCTCTGACCGTGTGTTTGCATGTTTCCGTGTCTGACTCTGTGTGACTGTAGATGTTTTTGTCTCCCTCTCCCCTCATCTCACTACGCCTGTGTCACTACGTTCTGAGTGGATGTTTGTATGTTTCCGTGTGTGTCTCTGTGTGTGGATTGTAGGTGGTTCTTGTCTCTCTCTGACTATGCCTATGTGTCCCTGAGCGGATGTTTGAATGTTTCCGCGTGTGTCTCTGTGTTATTGTAAGTGTTTTGTCTCCCTCCCTCTCCTCTCTCTCTTTTCTTTCTCTCTCTTTCTGTCTTTCTTTCCTCGCTCTCTCTCTCTCCTACCTCTCTCTCTCTCATCCTCGTTCTCTCTCTCTCTCTCTCTCTCTCTCTTCTCTCCTCTCTCTCTCTCTCTCTCTCTCTTCTCTCCTCTCTCTCTCTCTCTCTCTCTCTCTCTCTCTCTCTCTCTCTCTCTCCTCTCTCTCTCTCTCTCTCTCCTCTCTCTCTCTCTCTCTCTCTCTATCTCTCTCTCTCTCTCTCTCTCTCGCTTTCTCTCCTCTCTCTCTCTCTCTCTCTCTCTCTCATTCCTGTCACTATGCCTGCGTGTCTGAGCGGATGTTTGCATGTTTCCGTGTTGTGTCCCTGTGTGATTGTAAGCGGTTTTGTCTCTTTCTCACTATGCCTGTGTGTGAGTGGGTGTTTGCATGTTTCCGTGTCTTACTCTGTGTGATTCTAGGTATTTTTGTCTCTCTCTGATTATGCCTGTGTGTTCGAGTAGGTGTTTGCATGTTTCCGTGTTTAACTCTGTATGATTATGGCTGTTTTTGTCTCTCTCTCTCTCTCTCTCTCTCTCTCTCTCTCTCTCTCTCTCTCTCTCTCTCTCTCTCTCTCTCTATCTCTCTCTCTCTCTCTCTCTCTCTCTCTCTCTCTCTCTCTCTCTCACTCTACCTGTGTGTCTGAGTGGGGTATTTGCATGTTTTCTGTGTCTTACTCTGTTTAATTGTAGGTGGTTTTTACTCTCTCTCTCACACTATTCCTGTGTGTCCGAGCAGGTATTTCCGTGTTTCTAAGTATGACTCTGTGTGATTATAGATGTTTATCCCTCTCTCTCTCTCCCTCTATGCTCTCCTCTCTCTCTCTCTCTCTCTCTCTCTCTCTCTCTCTCTCTCTCTCTCTCTCTCTTTCACTATGCCTGTGTGTCTGAGTGGATATTTGTATGTTTCCATGTCTACACTCTGTGTGCCACAAAACCTTAATTTTTGTCCAAAGAGGACTAAAATTCCAGAAAATAGAAATTCTAAGATAACCAATCGATTTTTCATGGCGTAAAGCCCTATACTGGAGATATTTATCCCAAAAAAAATAATGAGTAAAAAAAGAAAAGTGTTACTGCAAACATTATTTTTCTAATAGTAAAGATCACGACTAACATATCTACTCATTTCGCATTTCGAAAATATGAAATGTGATTTATTTTTTAAGTATATTTCATGTCATTTTAAGACATCTAAACAAAATTAAAAAAATTACATGTTAAAAAAAATATATATAAAAAAATGAAAGTTCCAAAAAAGTAAAGCAAAAATTAAACTTCAAAAAAGTATACAAAAAATGAGGGGAGGGACCAAAAAGTTGGGAGAGCATGGGAGTCCTTGGAGGTTGGGGTCCATGGTGGTTGGGATATGGATGTCCTGTGGGCGTCGTATCACTACCTAAAATATATATAACTTCTTCAATTCCAACTTTATGCATATCCCCAAATACTAAACAATACTTTTCAAAAGACAAATAATTCATTCATATAATTGTCATGGTTTGAATATCATCCTTCGATTCTTGTACTTTAATTCTAGCCATTAAATGAAAATAAACAATTAAAAATTCATAGATGAAAGGGTTAAGAAACAATGACACAGGCTCAATCTGTCAATAATTTGTAATCTGTCAATAATTTCTGTCTATAGTTATTCCTATTCTGACAGAATTCTGACACCTCTCTGTAATTAGGTCAAATTCCTGAAGGAACAATATCTATTCTTAGCTGCTGTATCAATGATCTTCTGGTCGGAGTAGATTTAGTGTATCAGGCTATATTTAGTCCCCCATATATGGTGTGTACCCGTCGTATCTAAATATCGCTTACTCCTCACGTTTTGCGTGCAATGCAGGAAAATATGCAGAAACTTGTTTCATAAAAGTGGCATCAGCGGAGAGGGGGATTTAAAACAGATGCAAAGCAGATAAAAAAACCATTGAAAACTAGACTTCCGTTGCCATGACAAAGTGACATTACAGCAACCATTGGTCGGCTTTGCCGATAAATCTGTTACGGGAGCAGCCCTTTGGTTTAGTTTCTTCACCATTGGTTAAACAATCTTATTGTCAGCTCTTCGAAAATTCAAAATTGTATGTCCCAGAAAACATTTTCTTTAAAAAAAAAATGATAAAAAATGTAACCAAAGACGGTCTTAAAACATGATGTTTTTGCCTTGAACCGACTATAATTAAATCCCTGACACGCAATTGATATTGTTATTTTTAGAAACGGATAATACAAATAACGAACATCTTATTTTGTCACAAAAAAAAAAAAAAAAAAAATCTATGTTGTTGTTTCCAAAGTGGTTACACAATCAAAGTCGCGTTACTTCACCTCAAAACATGACTCCTATTAAGCTATTTGTTTCCGATGTATTTGATTGTAAAATCAATTTGCTTCTTTGCCTGTCACAATTATCCGAGTCGAAGCTCTACTGTTGTATTAGTAGAGCGCCATGAGCCTTATATGCATTATAATTTTCGTTCGACCATATCGTATGGAAGGGACGGTCAGATAAAACTTTGGATGGGGCTGATTCCATAGGAAATTAAAACCGCTAGTGCCCTTTCCATGAGCCGAAAATGACTGAAGGGCAACTAGCGCCCTTCCCAAAGTTGAATAAATTAGCCTCTGGGGATAATATCAGCCCCATAGCCCCCTGGCAAGGGGTGTAAATTATAAAAAAATTGCCAATTGTTTACATACACAGTGATACACGTGTCTGATTGGTTCGAATCTTTCAAGGGCCGTTATGAAGACCAGGAAGATCACACGCTTTGTTGAAAGAAGGTTGTGTGTTAGGGAGTCCTGAAATAGGCTAAATACTTCTCAATCCAAACTAGTTTCATGCAGAATAATTGTAGCTAACATATTTTGCATGCAGACCCGCAATACTTCACCCCCCCCCCTAACGTGCAAATATATAGCCCGAATTATATATTTTCAATGCATTCTTTCACCCGTCACTTGTTTTTTTCCGGTTCTTGTTTCGTCACAGTGACTAATTTACAGGTACACGGGTTGAAACAAGAGACGTATTGTGAGAGTAGCTGGAAAAATGAAAATCCGAAAAAGGACTTTTGCAAAGCTAACTGAAAAATACGGTGAATTGGTTTCTCATGAAAATAATCAGTACCACTGCGATTCAGTTGACGCATGCAAAGGTTTCTTTCTAAAATACAGTAGCCCTGAAGCCAGCATTTTAAACCTTGTACATGAACAACGCAGCCGACAAGTGCAGAAAAACAGAGCGTGATTGAAGACAATTGTAGAATTAATTATTTTCTTGGGTCGACAGATCATTACTCTTCATGGCCATGGAAATGATGGAGAATTATTGGCAGAGAAGGAACCATTGACAAACGACGGGAACTCTTCGAGAACTTTGCCTATGTCCACACAATTTTGCCCAAGAAAAGTGCCTATGCCCACACAATTTTTCAAGTCGAGCCCCAAAAATCGAGGAAAATGTAACGCAAAATTTCCAAGTGCATCCGCTTTAATAATCGTTTCGAAGTTTTCAACGATCTCCGAGTAACATTTTTCGTGTAGGTGGAAAAAATCAACGAAATCCTCACGAATTGTGCAACTCTATTTGTAACAAAGGGCAGTACTTACTAGTGGCTTGTGTGACATATCCGTTGTTTCATCAACAACCACGGTATAGAACTATGCAGAATGAACTCGTGCAAGGATTGTTTTGGGAATCTCTTTGGCACAACATTCAATTAGTTCATTCTGCGTTGTTCTGCTTATATAAGTAACATTTACACCTGAGCTTTCGAAATGTGGTTTTAAAGCGATATCACCACTATTTACACGGTACCTAAAAAGTTCTCGAAGGTTCCCTTCGTTTGTCAATGGGTCCTTCTGTGCCAATAATTTTCCATCATCTCCATGGCCATGAATAACAATGTTCTGTCGACCTAAGAAAATAATTGATTCTACAATTGACTTCAATCTCATTCTGTTTTCTTGCACTTGTTCGCTGCGTTGTTCGTTTATAAAGCTTAAAATCCCGGTTTTCAGAGTTATTATACTTTAGAGGGAAATGTTTGCCTGCCCCGACTGAATCGAGGTGGTACTATTATTTCATGAGACACCAAGTCGCCGTCTTTTCCAGTTAACTCAACAAAAGTCACGAGGGGCTTCCTAGCCAACTTTTGCAACTGATTGGAGCCCAACGCATCGGACGGTAAACAAAACACAACTTTTACCGTATTTGAAAGTAATTTCCAATGGAAAACTCCAAGTGGATATGATTAAAAATCTCCTTTTGTCCCTGCCCTGCTTCTTGTGAACTGAATAGGGGAAACTGTAGTTACATGGTGGAATTCAAGAATCCTGAAGCAATTGATATTGTGTACGGTCATCCAGATTTTTTCACTTCTATCGATATAGCATCCGATATCATTTTGGCAGACAATATTTATATTTTTCGATGTTTGGGCTACATACTTCAATTGATGCTAACAAATCACCCACAATTTCACCATACACCACAGCGCTGGAATCACTATCAACACTAAGTTCTCGTTAATTCAATCTTCACTTAGACGTACATCGTCTTCTCGCCTAGCTTTCGAACCAAGATTTGTTAATAGTTGGTTGACTGCTGTCTTCGTTTTGACATCATAACTGGTTAATAATATCCCAAAACTGTATATGTTTAAACCCTTCTAGAAACACTACTAACCCTAAGCAGGGTTGCCACCATGGTCAATTCCTAAAGTGCTGCAATTGCCAAAATGTGCGTGCTACACAGCGATTTTCGGTGCTACAGTAAAACAAAACTATGCGTGTGCCACGGCGCAAGTCCCGTTAAAGTGCACTTAGATTAGATTTAGTTCATTTTTTTAGTCTTTTTCACTGTAGAGGAATAAAAAGTATCCATGAGAAATATAGCTGATCAGAGCGCTGAATAGAAATATGTAATTGCATTTTATATATCTATATCTTCAGTTTTGTCATATAAGAGAAAAAGTGATACATTCAATGTGGTACATGTACAGTTATGGAATGGTCCTAAAATAACATTTTTCCTGCTACAGGTGGCAACCCTGACCCTAAGGCGTATCTGTTATTTCAGTCATTTCAAGAAATTTGCTTTGTTTTTGAAAAAGAAACAGGTTTTGACACGCACACTTTTTAAGCTTCAATAATTTATGAGATGACAAGCCAAAAAAATGCCTTGTAAGCTTAGGTGACACTAATTACTCGAAGATTTCCCTAAGGATTTAAGGCAGCCAGATCAAGGGTCGTCAAATCCTTTTCAAACTTGGGTTGATCCAAGCGTTGATCTCACAATCAAGTCAAAGAAATCTAATGATAGAACTGGACGTCAAAAGGGAGGGGGGCAGTCGCCCCACCCCCTAGGTCCGCTACTGCTTTGGGCCCCGTTTTTTCTTGGGAACGTGCCCCAAACTAATTTCTTCTAAATTAAGATTCCCTTGCTTCAGGGATTTACGGCTACAATTTTCAAACACATCAAAGATGACAAGTTTGTTGGCCAATTTCTGGTCCTCTGACAGCTCTCTCCATTCCAATGAAATTTTTCTTCTCCTGAGCCCGGGTAACATACCTTGAAAATTCCAAGTCAATTAAGAAAAAAGTTTCCGGATCATTTTCAGCCCTATGTTTAAAGGACTCGTGCCCCAGCCAAAGAAAAGTTTCTTTTTTTGATTTCCATTTTCGGGGTGATCTGATTTTTCTTTAGTAGTTTCTTGTGTATTGGGGGCTCCGTGGCTCAATACCTTAAGATACAAAATCTATTTTTTCACCCATTTCTACCACAGTTTAAAAATACAGATTTCTGTAAGTAAATATTCCTTGAGTGCTGTTTAATTTTGATGTAAACTGACACTAAAGGGTTTAAAAATCACTAATCGCAAAGATAAGACTAAAACTTGCCCTGAAAATAAGGCCCTTTATTAGTCTGTATTTATCACAAAGGCTTCTATAAACCAAATTTTAGGTCCAATTATTTCGAAACTTGTTGATTACACCGCAACTATCACTATTTAAAGGTCGAAAACATAGTAGGTATCAAACCTTAAAAAACTAATCAGACTTTCCAAAAGACCACTGTCGCATGCACTTTAGTTTTGGACTTTTTTCTTTTTAGTCCAGGACTTTTAGCTCAAAAAAGTGTCGAACCCGGACAAAATTGCAATATAAACGAAAATGGTACCAAAATGATCAGAAAAAATTCTGTACAACATACTAAAAGTTCCCATAAATCCGAGTGGGGCGAGTACCCGAAAAAACAGGGGAAAAGGGGGAAATGCAGGGGAAAATGGGAAAATGCCGAACATGCCCAGAAAAATAGTTTAAAGTGAGTTTTCTGAGGTTTTCACATACGCTGAATAAGAATTGACATCTAAAATTCAGTATAGAAAAAGAGTACTACGGAAAACGGGGGAACAGGGGAAAGAGGGGAGAAAAGAGAAGAATACAGGGTAGGGGTAGAAAGCGGTTTGAAAGATATTTTCTGGGGTATTCCTATCTGGTGATTACGAAATTGAGAACTAAAATGATATAAAAAAATTGATTAACATAAAACGGGGAAATGGGGGGGGGAGGGAGGGGAAAAAGGGAAATATACAGGGATGGGGTAGAAAGCAGAATGTGGAAATGTTTACAAATGTTAATACAGGAGATCTATACAGGTTCGGCTACCCCATAGGTTCGGAAAAGGCAAAAAAAAAAACTCGAGAAAGAAATACGGAAGATACTGAAGTTACTTTATTCCGTATTCCTCGCCGTTATCAACAAGCGCGTGGGTTCGTCAACATAATCCTGTTCTAATTCGACATTCAGTAAGAGAAGCAAGGTAGACTAGTCACCGCGGAGTTCCAGTGCCGACGACAAAACCTATCCTGACGGAATGACATCTAGCGGATCCAATAGTCCCCCCCAGTCTGCGTGGATGCTTACACATGTGACATGGTAGCAGGATAAATCGACTGCTGCCCATACTTCTGAAAATGACATGGCAGAAACTCTACGTTACGAACTGTGCAGTTATCCGCCCGCTTTGTTTGAGAATTCTGGCATAATGCGTCAGCCAGACAAACCTGCACTAGCGAAAGCAATATGGAAAGAAGCGAAAACGGACTCGATTCACCACCTGCCAGTGTCAGATCGTGTCACTGTAGTTGACGGAGGTTGGCTGCTTCAGCAAGTACCTTTGAAGATTGGTGATACTTATGATTCAATCTGTGACAGCTATGTTGGTTTCGTTACTCGACGCTGTACCCTCCCCTACTGTTGTCTTCGATGGATACAGCGCTGGTCCAACCACGAAAGATGCTACCCACAACCGACGGTGTAAGGGAAGCCAGCATCAAGTGATCGATTTCAGTTTAGGGATGAAGCTCCAGAAAAAAAAGGAAGAGTTTTTTGAGCAACTCTCAGAACAAACAGTGAATTATAAGCTACATCGGGGAAAAACTCAGAGCCAAAGGATTTGAAGTCGTCCATGCGAAGGACGATGCTGACTATCTAATCGTGAAGACTGCCGTAACGAAAGCAGAAAACTCTGAAACAATAGTTCTTGCAACGACACTGACCTTCTGATTCTACTCTTGTATCACCTCCCGCCTAATGCAAAAACACACTTTACTTCGAATCGTCAACGAACGCAAAAGAAGCGATAACACGGTTCTGGTGCCTCAACGAAGTTAAAAAAAAAAATGGGAGAAGTATCCAGGCTACTTCTGGTAGGGCACGCACTCTTGGGATGTGACACGACCTCACGAGTTTTCAGACTTGGAAAGCAAGCTGTGCTACCTCTTTTTGAAGAAGAGCGAAGTGTTCAGAAAAAAATGCGAAGTGTTTCTGGATGAATCATCGTCTAAAGATGAAATTGTGAAAGCGGGTGATTATCTTCTCCTCAGCTTGTATAAAGCACGACCAAACGAAGATCTCACTAAGCTGCGACATCGAATTTTCTTGGAAAAAGTTTCTTCGTCAAATACTACGGCGTTTTTTGTTAAGCCTGAAAGGCCTCCGCCAACCGAAGCTGCAGCTTCATTCCACTCCCAGCGAGTGCGCCTCCAGGTATCCCGTTGGAAAGGGGAGCCAGCTGACCTCGACCCGGCTGACTGGGGTTGGGTCCTCAGAGACCATAAATACTCACCTGTGATGACCGATTTGTTGCCCGCACCTCAGACTCTTTTGAGTGTCGTGAGATGCAACTGTAAGACAGGCTGCGAGAACTCGCGAAGCAGCTGCAAGAAAAATGGATTAGCGTGTGTACGTTTGCGTGCGGAGAATGTCAGGGTATCAACTGTTTGAACAGGGACAACGAGATTGTCGAAGACGAGGAGCTCGACTAGTGACATCAATGCTGTGTTTTTCAAGTCAACTCTACTGCCTTAAAAAGTGCAGATTTTACCTATAGTTACTGAAGTTCTTTTTTTAGTTTTTTATTCAACGATATTGCCTTCGAAAGTACAAATTTTACCTATAATAGCTGAAGTTTTTTTATACTGTGATCACTGCCAAACGGTTGTTTTCTTTGTGTTTAGTAATTCAATGGTTGTAAGAAATGTCTGTGATTCAAGAAAGTAAAAGTTTGATACTTAAGCGAGTTATTTTTGTCCATAGGCCTACTTATTAGCCATTAGAAGCTGGCTCAGGAGTCAGGCTTCCCTTCCCCTTTTCCGTTATTTCCTCCTGTTTTGTTCGGTTTTCATGGTTCTCGTTTTCTTTCCTTCATTTTAGGTGTCAGTTTCGTGATCAGCAGATAGGAAAACCCCAGAAAAACACATTTCAAACTGATTTCTACCCCTGACTTCAATTGTCCATTTTCTTCCCCTCTTCCCCCCTTTTCCCCCGTTATGGTGAGGCTCATGTTCTTTATTTCATTTTAGATGTCAGTTTCGGGATCAGCAGATAGAAAGACCCCAGAAAACATATTTCAAAGTGCTTTCTACCCCTACCCTGTATTTTTAAATTTTTTCCCCTCTTCCCCCTGTTCCCCCCGTTTTCCGTAGTACTTTTTTATTCTATACTGAATTTTAGATGTCAGTTTCGTGATCAGCGTATGGGAAAGCCCCAGAAAACTCACTTTGAACTATTTTCTGGGCATATTCGGCATTTTTCCCAATTTCCCCCGCATTTCCCCCTTTTCCCCTGTTTTTCGGGTACTCGCCCCACTCGGATTTATGGGGACTTTTAGTATGTTGTACAGAATTTTTTTCTGATCATTTTGGTACCATTTTCGTTTATATTGCAATTTTGTCCGGGTCAAACCCTAACAGTCCTGGACTATTTTATATTATTGTATTGAAACAAATTTTTAATACAATAATACAAAAATAGTCCAAAAGACTATTGTCACAAGACAAAATTTGTTTTGGACTTTTTTTTTTTTATATTATTGTATTGAAAACAAATTTAATGCTACTCAAATAAACAGAAATTCTTTTAACATATAAGTACATTTCTTACAATCAATTTAATTTTCTTAATTTCACAAACTGTAAATTTTCATTGATATATTTCTCCTTCTAAAATCCTTTCCTTTCAAATATGTCAATTGACTAAATGAATTTTCAATTTTAGCTATCTAATTAGTTCTGTGTAAAGCAACAATAAAGACAGTCTTTCAAGAGGAGAGGGAGCTCAGTGTCGGGTATGCCGCCCTTGTTCGCTGTAATTGTTCGCTGTTCATTGTTCGCTGTAATTCCTTTGCATTTAAGGTTCATTTCTCCGTTCATAATCTGTTGCTTGTTTTATGTTTGACCTATTATTTCAGATAGTTTATTGCTCTTTAAACTTTCAAAACTTGTTCTTTACTCTTCCTGGGAAACATCTTCTTTTTTAAATTTAAACCCTAATAAATTATAGCAAAAACTGCACAGTTGAACTCTTTACTTCCAGTAACTTTCCTTATTTTTAAACCTTTTCAAGGTCCTATTTTTCTGCTTTGAAGAATCATAACATAAGTAGCATAAATTTCTGAATAGGGACTATTGTAGTGCAAAGTAAAATTCTTTACTTACCACGGACCGGAAAGTTTCATAGCGACACTAATTTAACACAGCGAGTCATTTAACACGTGAGTCATCGAGGTGAAAAATTAAGTTTCCAGGAGAGGAATAATTTTGAACCGCACAACTTATGTTTTATGAAGTGGGGATGTCGTAAGAAGAATATTTGCTTGTTTATATCGTAATAAGATTGTTAGACCCCATAACTATCTACCCACTTAAATCTCTGACCCACAGCTCCGTTACCCATCCTATTGATCCCAATCAAATTACTTCAGACACACCGCACTCCCTGGTACAAAGCTCCTCAGCCATCTGGAGCATCTCTCTACTCTACAGCCTACATCCCTAACTGCTCATTCACATAACACTCCAACTATGAATTTTGGGTTCTGGAGGCCTATAAGGCTAAAATTATAATTTAAGCGTCCTTAAACAAAACTCAGCAAATAGCCTAAAATGCACCCTTTTGAACAAATACGATCCAATTACCGCCACAATTTCAATTCACGATTTTCCTAACTTGATTATTGCAAGATGGAAGTCCTAAACCGAAACACAGCGTCTTTCTCTCTCTCTCTCTCTCCATCTCTCTCTCTCTCTCTCTCTCTCTCTCTCTCTCTCTCTCTCTCTTTCTCCTCTCTCTCTCTCTCTCGCTCTCTCTCTCTCTCTCTCTCTCTCTCTCTCCTCTCTCTCTCTCTCTCTCTCTCTCTCTCTCTCTCTCTCTCTCTCTCTGCTCTCTCTCTCTCTCTCTCTCTCTCTCTCTCTCCTCTCTCTCTCTTCTCAGAGAGATAGTTCAGTTTAGTCTTGCGCATGATTCTGCTCCTTTTGTCCCTCGTGTATCTCTCCCTCTCTCGCTTCTCCCTCTAAAGAATTTGTTCGGTGGATAAGTTCTCCTAATAATTTATTAATCTTTCGCTTATTATATATAAGTTATATATATCGTGTATATATATATATATATATATATATATAGATATATATATGGATATATAGTATATCCTATATATATTTATATATATATATTACTTAGCCCTATATATATATATATATATAATATATATATATATATATATATATATATATATATATATATATATATATATATATATATATATATATATATATATATATATATATATATATATATATATATATATATATATATATATAGATTGTCAGCATGGAGCTAGATTACCTTTATACTCACCGCGGAGCTCGTTCCTCCTTTTTTGTTTACGACACGAATCGAAAAACTCAAACTATCCTCAATATGTCTGTTAACCAAAGGTATTAGTTCTGAAATAAAGAAAAAAAAATAAGTAGCAGACCAAACATATCAGCAGTTGCTGGCGGTTTTTTATTTAATATATATTGCTTTCTTATTTATTTATCGAAGCTTCCTTTCCCGTCATTACTTTTTCCTTAATTCATAATGAAACTCGGCACAAACTTAAATGCTGTTTCTGTAAAAAATTGGTAATTTGAAAAGTTTATAACCTATTTTTTGAAAATATTTGAACTGAAACTGTTTTTTGCTTGTTTTATTAGCATGGCTAAAACGGTAAATATATCATCGAAGTAAGTTGGGCCTAGCTTCTTGCTAAATAAAATTATTATACGAGTAGAATGAAATAGTTGTCTTACGCCAATATATTTATAAATTGGACTTGCTTCCTTCAAAGTAGTATTATATTGGAACTTTTCAAAAACATTCTCTGGAGAGCAGAAATGAATCTGTCTTCTTTTCATAGGCAGCGCATTAGCGCTTCCTAAGTAAAGAGCGATGTGGCCACAACGTATTATTTATTTATTTTTATTTATTATTATTTTTTTAGACCAGGGCACTTCGTATCGAAGGAGTTGTTGTAGAAACGTCGAAAAGGGCTCATTCGATTGCAAATTGAAAGTGCCAGTACCCTTTTTAATATTCGAAAGGGATTGGAGGGCAACTAAACCCCATCCTACGCCCACCATTTCCCCAACACATCCAATCAAAATTTTGAGACAGCCCATTGTTCAACGTAGTTGAAATATCCGGAAATTATGTATTTGAGGATGACTACCCCCCCAGCCCTCAGGGTAAGGGTTGTAAGTTATAGCCTGGGGGCATATAAGATTTATATAGAAAAGGTGATCGTATAAACTCCGGAGGGAGCTTATTGGATTTCTAATCAGAAGTTTTAGTGCCTTTTTTTAAATTCAGAGTGATGGGAGGGTGAATATCCCCCCCATACCTCGTGTTTTCCCGGAATGCATCTGATAGAAATTTTTAGATGGTCATTTGTTGTCGTAGAAATTTCAAAAACGGCTCATTCGATTGGAAATTGAAAGGACTAGTAGCATTTTTAATAGTTGAAAGTGATTGGAGGGCAACTAACCCCCTCCCACGCCCACATTTTTCCAAACACGTCCAATTAATATTTTGAGATAGCCAGTTTGTTCAACGTAAATGAAATGTCAGGATATTACGTCTTTGAGGATGACAACCCCCCCCCCCCCAGAGCCCTCAGGGTAAGGGTTGTAAGTTATGCCCTGGGAGAATATAAGGTATATATAGAAAGGGTGGTCGTATAAATTTCGGAGGGGGCTTGTTGGATTGGTAATCAAAAGTTCTAGTGCCCTTTTTAAGATTCAAAATGATCAGAGGGTAGATACCATCCCACCACACCTCGTATTTTCGCTGAATACATCTTATAAAAATTTTGAGATGGCCCTTTGTTGTCATAGAAACTTGGAAAAGAGCTCATTCGTTTGGAATTCAAAGGCCTAGTGCTCTTTTTAATAGTCAAAAGTGATTGGAGGGCCAGTAACGCCTCCTCCCAGACCCACCATTTCTCTCCAAACACATCCAATTAAATTTTGAGATAGCCATTTTGTTCGACATAATTAAAAGGTCTGGAATTATGTCTTTGAAAATGACGGCCCCCCCAACAGCCCTCAGGGCAAGGGTTGTAAGTTTTGTCCTGGGATATATATGGTGTATATATAAAGGGTGATCGCATAAAATTCGGAGGGTTTTTGAAGTTATAGTGCCCTTTTATTATGATTCAGAGTGATCTAAGGGTGGATACGCTCCCCCTACACACCTCGTATTTTCCCGAAACGTATCTGATCGAAATTTTGAGATGGCAATTTGCTGTCTTAGAAATTTTGAAAAAGGCTCATTCGATTGGAAATTGAAAGGAATAGTTCCCTTTAAAGAGCGATCGGCGAGTGGATACCCCCCCCCCCCCCCACACACACACACACACTCACACCTCGTATTTTCCTGAAATGTATGCGTTAGAAATTTTGAGATGGCAACTCGTTGCCATAGAAACTTCGAAGTTCTAGTGCCCTTTATAAGATTGAGAGTGATCGAAGGGTGGCTACCCGCCCCCCCCCCCCCCCACTCACATTTTTCCGAATTACATCTGATAGAATTTTGAGATGGTCATTTGTTGTCGTAGAAAACTTCGAAAAAAACGCTCATTCGATTGGAAATTGAAAGGACTAGTGCCCTTTTCGTTATTAAAAAATGATTAGAGGGCAACAAGCCCCACCCCCCCCCCCACACCATCAATTTAAAAAACACATTCAATCAAAATTTTGAGATAGCCATTTTGTTCAGCATAGTTGAAAAGTCTGGAAATTTTGTATTTGATAACCCCCATACCTTCTCAAGACTAGAACATAATTTTTCACTTTACTAGAAAAAAATGGTTGTGGATTGTCAGTTTAGTATGCATATACTGATATATATTCCTTAAAGTTTTATATATTTTTCTATTTATTTAAGTTAAAAAAAGTTAAAACATTTAAACGTATTTTGTCGTTTAATGTTGTAGGATGAAAGGATTAGAATGGCTTTTAAGTCTTCAACGGGAAAGTGAACGCAAAGAGATATTTCTGTTTAAAAAAACACAAGACAAGATAAGTTTGTTCCAAAATAATATTAATAACTGACAATTATATATTATAGCTATTATAGCTATTAGGCTATTATACTAAGAAATGTATTTTTTTATGTGCTATATTACTGAAATTTGAATTAGCCATTTGTTCAAAAGCAGTCCAAAGATCACATAACAAGGCCTTTGGGGTTGAAACAACCCCCGAGATTCCAGGGCCCAGGGTTGTAACTTATACCCCGGGGATATATAAGGTTCTTATGGAAGGTGTGGTTGTTGGAATTTTAGAGGAAGCTCATTTGATTGGAAATGCATAGTTCTTGTTCCCTTTTAAGAGTGAAAATTGATGTAGGACAATTAGCCCCCCCCCACCCTGATAACTTTTTCCCCAAATGCATCCAGTCAAAATTTTTAGATAACGATTTTGTTCACAATAGTCCAAAAGCAAATAACAATGGCTTCAAGGTGGACGCAACCCTCCACAGCCCAGATGCAAGGGTTGTAAGTTATGCCCCGGCCATATAAGTTTCTTATGGAACGGATAGTCATATAAACTTCAGATTGGATGGGGCTCATTTGATTGGAAGTCGGAAGGTCTAGTGCTATTTCTAAGAGTCAAAAGTGAAAGGAGGACAACCAGACTCCCCCCACAATTCTATAATTCCCATAACATATCAAATCAAAATTTTTAATATAAACAATTTTGTTCAGAATTATCGAAAGGTCCAGTAATTATGTCTTTGGGGATGTCAACCTCACCACAGTCCTCATGTTAAGGCTATCATATGTAAGAAAAACTGAAAAAATATGAAATATCATTTTTTCTATGAAAAAGACTTTCAAAACCACGGCTTTAGGAAGGCCATACTCAAACACGGTGTCGACAGAGAATTCATTAATCTTCTATCAGGACTATGTTTAAATTTAACTGAAGACAATGTTCAACTGCTAGAAGTAGTTAAGCAGTAGACAAAGCAACATCATTCACTTGTACGTGCCCTAGCAGCAGCAACCAAGAATAAAGGAAACGATTTTAAAAGAAAACGACTTCTTTAGGCGCGTGGTATCTTCTTCACAATTTTACTCCCAATCATTGCAGGACTTGTAAACAGATTTCTCTAGATGCCCAAACCCTATAAATTGACTAAAATTGAACTCACCATTTTGCCAAAGGAGAATTTCAAGGACAGTCTCAATAAATTAATTAACAATGAGACAACTGCCGACGATGAAAAAAATTAATTTTTGCTTCAAAATGCACTTCAACGAGTCAAAAAAACATAAACCCTACAGCAAGAGTCTCGTCAATGTAAATGTCATTGATCACAAAAAGGATATGACTCAAAATTTCTACCAACACCAAAAGAAGAAGAAAATTTGTCTAAGATTTCGACACGTGTTGCAGATCTAATGCCTCATTCCTATCATGAGCAGTGTAGAACACTCTTGACTTATCTCACTGAAAGTAAACATGTTCAAATTGATGCAAGTGGTGGCAGTGGGAATCAATTTATAATCGATGGCAAGACTACATTCTACTTGATTTGTTATCAGCTTTGATCACAAATCGTAAAAGATGTATCATTTGATAGTCATTTGCATAAATCTTTAAACCCATCAAACCTCCCTAAAAGTCTTATTGGCAATAAACACGTTTTAAAACGATTAAAGGAATTTAGTCAAATACCAAAAGACGTTTTAAATCATTTTTGGAAAATACCAGGACGCCAAGTGGCAATTTAACTAGAGTGGACTCAGTTGAAGGCGTTCTTAATATCATTGCATCACCCTCACCATCACCGTTTCGTAGGCAAAAGGGCAGTGGACACTTCACTACGTGTTTACGTTCAAAATGGTTGAAGCATTGAAACATTTTTAAGAGAGTATTGGTGAAGTGAGAAGTTTAAGTTCACCCCCCACACTTGCTCAAGTCACTCGGACATGAAAAGAAGCTTGAGGCAGAATATTTACAGAGTGAATCAAGTTAGATCCTGCATTGCAATCATAGAGTTCGTGGTAGTCACTATCAAAAAAACTAAAGTCTTTTTCCTATTGCAAATATTACAAGCAGATCTTTTGACTCTATATGAGATTCAACGGCGTCACAATGAGCCATACAAGTATATTCTACTTGCAATCAGTGTTTTTAGTCGCTATACTTATGCCATTCCCACTGCGGGTAAATAAAGGTGACGAAGTTGCTATAGCTCTTGAAATTATCTTGCACAGGATTGTTATAAGAAGATCCAAACGGATAGGGTAGTGAATTTGTTAATCCTCATGTAAAGAAGATTCTATTGAAATATAATGCAATGCTCTATGATAGTCATAGTCTAATAAACGCAGCATTGACTGAACCATTGATAATAACTATTCGACTTTTAATTTCAAGATATTACACATTGAAAAATACTGCTGCTTTTAATTCATGATTTGGATGAAATAATGTTGATTTATAATCAACGTCTTCATTGATCTCTGTCTAACTCTACCCCAACGGAAGTTCATCGAGGCGATGACAACACACTTGACACTTTTCTTAAACAATATTCCAATGAGAATGGTGGGAAGGAAGTGAATAAAGGAAGAAATTCATGTTAGTGACACTGTTCGAATCAATCGAACTACTAATGTTTTTGAAAGGGTAAATACTTATGGTCCACTGAACTTTTTAAAGTCTCAAGAATCTTAGGCACTACACCCATAGCGTATCGTTTACGTTGGCATGAAAGATGATGAGATTCTTGGCGGATTTTTATGATTATGAATTACAAAAATGTAATAACACTGGAATGTATCAGATTATAAAGGATATTAAAGACTCGTAATCGCAGGAGCAAGAGACAGTTGCTTGTTCGTTGGCTAGCATACAACTCTGACTTTGATTCGTGGATATCCGCTGAGGACGTACACAATGCCCAATGATTTCTATGTGACGTTTATGTCCAACGTCTCCAACTCCCTCTACAATAATTTCAACAAAACAAGTGATTTTGGACAAAACTCTCTCCCACCCTCAAATTCAACGATGGAAAGTATGGAGTTGCTAATGTCGATTGTATTCTCAAAAATACATATGATATCCTGGGAAAAGATCGTACATATAAGATTATAATTGTACCATTCCATTGGTCACTCTTTGTCGAGTATGAATGGATAAAAGCACTTAAATCTAGTGAATATCCCCATGTCACGTTGAAATACAAAGAATTTGCTAGTATGACTGATATGTGTCGTACAATCAATAGAAATCTCTGCTCGTAAGAGAGGTACATTCCAATTTAACTATTCAATGGAACACGGCAAGATTTATATTAGCTCACCCGTTGACAATTCACTGATTCATCTAAATGATAATCTGAGAGATATTCTTGGCTTTAAACAGAGTATAATCAATGATAAAAATGCTGGAACTGTCAATGGGATGAATCGTGATATTTTTGCAAACTATCAACCAAGTTTTGCCTTGGACAGTTGCATATTTCCTTATGCGTCCTTTGTTGAAACATCAAGATTTGGTAATTCAAATGTCCCTCTCCTACGTGTTCTTGAACGAAAAACCACCCATAAACATGTTCATCAATATGATATAAAGCATCTTCAGTATGTTCCTGTAAATACTTCATGTTTGGAACTCTGTCAGTTAACTTTGAGAAGTGAACTAGAAGACCCTCTAGCAATAGCAAAACGTTTGGCTGTGCTTACATGTCATTTTCGACCCATTCACAACAAAAACAAGATGGATAATCGAAAAAATATATTTGTTTGTTCTGGTATTGACTGCTATGTTACTACTCTCCGACCACGACAATTAGGTCTTGGAATGGACTATTACAAAGGTCGTTCGTCAATGTCGGGCTAAGGCTTGGCAGTTGATTTGCTAAGCCGTTTCGCTCTGCACTACCTTTGGCTGAAAAATATATTGCTCCAATTAACACGATTTTGTATCCTCTACACTACACGATTGGGGGGCTGGCAAAAGTTTTAAGGAAAGTGTTTCACAAAAATCTCAGATCCAGCGCACGTTCCCTTGGTGAGCAATTAAAATCACGACAAAGTGGAAAAGGTTTAAAAAGGTCGAGAAAAACACCTCATCACTCATCAGTCTCTACTTAGATCGGAAACAAAAGATATCACTCTTGTCAAAGAAGACCAATGAAGACTACTTCATAGATTTATCATCCACATTTATAGATTTAAAAGCTATGGTGAGGAAAAAGTCTGACAATCTAGCTCCCACCACTACCGTTGGATTATCCTATGAAAATGGCATACTACACAATTTGTTTCAACAAATATGTGTCTACATAAATGGAATATTGGTGAACACTAGCAACAATCTATCAAACTATGCATGCTACATACTATTTATGTTAATGGCTCCAAAGTCCTATAAGAAATTGAGAGGTCTGGAGATATGCTATGGCTATAGATCAAATGTTGATACTGATGGTGAACTCACTTGGGTAGTGAGTGTACCGTGAGTAAAATGTGATATATTTAAAATACAAAAAAATACAATTCTTTCTTTCTAAAGATAATTCCGACTTCCCCTAATTAAGTTTAAATCCCGTTTCCAAGAGTCTAAATCCTTAATCAGCAAAAAGAAAAACTGCCTTTTAGTTTCAGCCAAACCTCGGCGCTAATCACGGGAGACGCTTTGAATTTGCCGAGAATATTGGTAATAAAAAAATCACTAAATACAATGTTTCTCAGGAAGCTAAAGTTATAACGTTTAATCATCAGAAATATTTAAAACAAATTATTGGACGAACAGTTCGCATTATGTAGTGAGTTTGCGAACATAATTACAAAATAGCGGCCCCCTCCACAAGACTTAGGCCAATCGTGAAAACGTTATTAGAACGCAGGAGCGATATGTTTGTGATATAGTGAAAAAAACTGTTTTTCGTTTCAATTATGGATTGTCTCTATTGCCATCAACATTATTTTTTAGAGACAATTTAATCTTTGCCTCTATCATTGTCAATTTGAAGTGAAGCACTGTTGTACACCTAATGTAAGTTTCAATAAAACTATTACTTTTCTATTTGCGTTTTGTTTTATTTCATATGTCTGTATCTAATCGCAGAGCAGGTAATTAGTTCGTATGTCTCCAACAGTATTGCTCCCAGGAATCTGATTTCTACATAACGTTAGAGGTAATCGGATTCAGATAACCCAAGGAAAAGAGGTTATTTTTATAGTTACATATTTTGTTTTCTCGCTTTCAGAGGGTGGCGTGGTCAACCATCAACATTACTCCCCATTGCTGTGGCGCAGGCCTCGACGGCACAATCTTTAGCGCTATAAGTGGCGCTATCGAAGAACTTATAAGGTGTAAGTTCACAGCTTTAAAGCATAATATTACATTGACGCGGTCAATCTTTATTACCACAATTAAAACCCAGTCTAAAAATTTTTTAACGCTACAAATGGCACGGTCGGAAATTGGAGGAAAACATGCGAACTAGTTAGGCTATAAACCTTGTAATTTAAACTTAATCATTGGAAAGATACAGACATATAAGACAAGCGATTGGACCTATTACCGCTAAGCTATTATAGGAAAACCCTTTACAATATCTCATAGGAGATAATAGCCTTCCCCAAAATAGGTTAAGTGAAAAAATAAACTTATTTTGAGTTATTCAAACGCAAAAAATGTCAGAAGAATTAAGCGAACTATTAATGGCGCAAAAGTTGGTCGCGAAAAATGTAGAAATAGCAAAGTCTATTCCGCAGTACGATGGATAAGCAAATATCGACGAATTTAATATCCAATTGGCCCAGTTGTATAATTAACAAAAACAGAGCTAGAAACGTTAGTCGGCATGCTTCTATTAAGATTAAAAGGCCAGGCCTGAACCTTTCTAAAGCAAATTGAAAATACTATAGGTGATGACGCCAGCTTGCCAATAAATACGGTGGAAAAAAAATTGTTAACGGCATTTAAAGATATATTTATCGAAACCAGTTCCACAAATAAATTAAAACACGGAAAGGTATGCTTTGACCATTCACAAAACGTAAGGGAATGTCTTGATAATATACGGATTTCAGTGGAAGCAAAATACGGAAAAGGTTCAGGAGAACTGTATGTAAAAGTCATACTAAATACCTTTTTTCAAGGGTTACCCCCAAAACTATATAGAATGGTAATATCCAAAAATATTCAGAAGTTAGATCTTGCAGTTCAGGAGGTAGGGCGATTGATCGAAGTCGACACAATTGTGGCAAATCACAGTAAAGCAAAATAAATAGCCTAGGCCAATCAAACGCAAGCATGACCTTCAAGGGCGATCAGGCGTCTCCCAATTTCTTTTCAAGGGATAACTCCCCAGTGCCACAAAGAAATAAAACGCAAGAACCCGCTAGGCAGAAAACAGTACGTTTTCAGCCCGTCGAACAATTTAGTTATGAAAATAACCGTACAATAATAAGATGCTATATTTGTAATCGACCTGGGCACATCGCGAGAGAGTGCCGTTATGACCCCAATCGCACACCAAGAATTGCTGTCGATAGTACGCAAAATTATGGCAACCATCTGTTCGGAAGAACAAATTTTAGCGCCAGTGGTGCACTAGCCTATAGCCAGGGAAGATAGCGGCAATCAGTACCATATAACAAGTACCAACCAAATTTGAACAATCCTCCCCCCAATAGACAAATTAATTACCGATTTAAAAACCAAAATACTCGCCAAAGCCAATATAATGCCAGAATAATACATAGAAATCACGAAAATTTGCCGACGAGAAATGAAAAAAGCCAACGGCAAATTTTTCAAGCCAACGGCAATTGTTCAAATTGCCCACGGGAAATGAAAATTTTTCAAGCCGACGGCATTGGCAGTCAGCGCCAGCCGGCAATGACGCAAGAAATCCTAACTATAGTAAATACAATGGCGAAGGCTGACAAATGTAAATCAATTAGATATGCCTACGGAATCTCACATATCCGAATATCTATTGCAGGCACCGACGCATGAAATAAATCCGCAGGGAAACGTTCCAGGCCCCTCAGAAATATAAATTGGACCCAGAGGGCGCCTAGAATGTTTTATAGGTCCAAACCGATAGTAGTACCGTATTGTAGTGATAGTAATAATAAGTTACCTATATTTAATGATTTTTGTGTGGCAAATATTTACTTTAAGGCTTTAATTGACTCTGGTGCTACCGCGAACATCATAAGCTCATGCGTATTTAATATGTTGCCTCCGCATATTAGGCAATAAAGAAATTTTAATAATCCCAATTTAACTAGCGTGACAGGGCATCAATTGGATGCGAAAGGTTCAATTCACCTTAACGTAAAAAGGGATAATAGAATCTTTCTGACAAATTTTATAATATGCGATAACTTTCCGTATGAAGCCATTATAGGTGCAAATTTTTTAAGGTCTAATAGAGTACTATTAGAGGTAGCAAACGAAAGGCTTGTCTACCCAGCTAAGGTAGGAGAAGGAAGTTCTACCTTAAGAAATTGTAACAGAGGTTACGAAGACAACGTAACAGTAAATAAAATATCTGGCGGATAATGTCACAATCTTTTGAACCTCATGTCTCGCAAGGAGGACATCTCATAATCAGAAATTTGTTCACTTATTCTGAGAGACACTGCAGAAATGAAGTATCTTTAAATAGTGTATTTAACTTATTTAAACTGTATTTATATTTTAACTGTAGTATTTTAAGTGTATTTAACCTGCAAAAATAAAAATATGAGATATGCGACAGTATAGGTCAAACGAAATCAAGAAAATAGCGGAGTTATGGAAAAACATAGTGAAAACCCAATGTGACGCCGCAAGATGCCGTAATGACGCAGCATAGCGCCAGTATGAATCTAATAGACAATGAAAATAAAGAGAAATTGTACGGATTCTCGATACGGAAAACAAAGATCCCTCCCAAAACGATGCAAAGAATTTAAATATCACAGATGATGGATCCAGTAGATAGCAAATCTGAAATATGGTTTGCGACCACGTCAAATGAAATTCCTGAAAATCTGTTATGAGAGGAACAGATCATATCTTACGACAAAGGAGAAGGTTTTATTTGGGTAACTAATAACTATGAAAATGATACAATTACAATAAAAATGGGGACGTGTTTAGTTCAAATCCAAGTTATCTCGGAAAATGATTTAGATAGATGGGAAAATTCCAAAAGAAACCTAGTAAATGGCATTAAAACCTCAATTAACAAATACCCTCTAACTAAATCGCAATTCTTAAACAAATTTAATATGGATCATATTACAGACTTAGAAATTAAGAAAAAATTATGCGAATTATTATGGAATTTTAAAGATGTATTTTCCGCATCTGAAGATGACATCGGACTGATACCATTTTATGAACATTCAATTTTAACGACTGGTAATCCTGTAGCGAAACAGCCATATCGTGTGCCGTATAAGCACAAAGAATGGTTAAAAAATATAATTCATGAATTAGAAAAAAAATGAAATTATACGCCCCAGTATAAGTCCGTATTCAGCACCAGTGGTCTTGGTACCAAAGAAGAATGGTGATCTTAGACTTGTATTAGATTATAGAGCCCTTAACAAACAAGTAGTTAGCGATAAATTTCCTTTACCAAGAATAGACGAAATCCTTGACTCTTTCTCAAGCAAAAACAAAATTTTACTTCTTTGGACCTTACCCAAGGCTACCACCAAGTGAAAATAGCCGAAAAAGATGTCTATAAAACTGCGTTTGTTGTACGACCGAATGTGGTTCATATGAATACTTAAGAGTACCTTTTGGACTTAAAACAAGTTCAAGCGCGCTATGCAGACCCTTATTACACCTGTTAAGAGGATTAAAAATATCATTCATTGTGTTAATGATGCCATATGCGTGGGAGAAAACGCGGAACAACACTTAGCAACATTAGCTAAGGTGTTCGAGAAGTTCAGACAGGGCAATTTAAAATGCCGGCCTGAAAAAGTAAATTTATTTCAACCTAAAATTAAATTTTTAGGAGTAGTGTGACGCAAGGAGAGATATCTCCAGACCCTGACAAAATAAAATGTGTTGAAAACCTCAAACCCCTAGAACTATGAAGAATTAAGAGGAATTTTAGGTCTTACAGGCTACTTTAGAAAATTCGTGCGCAATTACGCCCAAATTGCGAAACCCCTCACGGAATCAACTAAAGGGAACTACCATAATGTTACCTGGTCCCAGGAAGCTCAAACTTCCCTAGACCGTCTCAAAAAGGCACTCACTTCTGAATCAATATTATCGCTACCTGATTTTGAGAACGGAAATTTGTGGTCACAACCGATGCTAGTTCAAAAGCATTGGGGCTATTCTTTTGCAAATAATTCCCATAGGAAACCCTGATCCTTTACAAGGACCTTCTAATCAAAAAAGAAAAAGTTATATGCTATTCGAGTAGAACCCTATCAAAAGGCGAAAGTAGTTATTCCGCCACAAACTTAGAATTATTATCTATAATCTACCACTTGGACAAATTTAGACACTATTTAATTGGTATAAAATTTATACTACGATCAGACCATAAAAGCTTGCAGTACCTACGCACATTTAAAAACCCCACGGGAATTCTAGCTAGATGGATTATGAAAATCCAAGACCTATATTACGAATTTGAATATTTGAAAGGTAAAAAAAAATGCATTTTCCGACTTTTGAGTAGATACCCAGAAAATATGCCGTCGGAAACTGAGGAAAATGAAGTTAACGCTATCAATAATAAGAGCAAACATAAATGTAAGAAAAACAAAGTTAAGAACACAGTAAAAGAAAATAAGGATAACTATTGTCCTTTGTCTTTAGAAAATATAAAAAGAAATAAAAAAAAGGACGAAATGTGTGTAGCACTTATTAATTATTTTGTGAAGGATGATGCGTTACCAGATAAATTCAAAACTCTTAGAAAAGAGATATAGATAATTTTTACTATGATCTTGATGAAGAAATACTATGTAGAATCGTGACTGCTGAAGCAAATAGAAACCAAACATCAATAATACCTGTATTACCCCAAATCTTAATAATACCTGCCTTCGAATATTTTCATTCAGATATAGGTGGACACTTAGGAGTAACGAAAAACTTTCCATAAATTAAAACAATATTTTTACGTGCCGTCGGGAATAACAAAACTTAAAGAATTTGTAAGTACGTGCGAAGCGTGTAACTTAAGAAAAAAACCCCAAGCTTATCCTAATCCTCCAATGGGAAGAGTCCCGGCAGTGAGATTCCCCTTCGATATTGTCTCATTTGATTTATATGGAACCAGTGGAGGCTTGCCTGTTTCCAACAGAGGCCACACTTGTATTCTTTCAGTTATAGATCACTTTTTCGGATTTACTTTTGCAAAAGCATTAAAAAATCAAGGCGCTTACGCCACAAGTAAGGCTTTAGCGAAATTATTTTTAAAATTTGGCATTCCAAATAAGGTTTTAAGTGACAACGGAAGCAATTTTGTTTCGAAAGTAACAAAAGACTTAATGAGTTTTCTTAACATAGAGAAATTGGTGACTTCTCCATATCACCCACAAGCTAATGGTAAAATAGAAAATAGGCATAAAATATTTCGAATGTATTAAGCATTTATACAAAAGACAACAGGAACGATTGGGATCAATTCTTACCTTATTTAACCATCATAATCAACACTACTTATTCGGAAATTACCAAAGACAACCCTTTTTATTTACTTTTTGGTCGTGATTTTAGAATCCCGTATGATGAGATTATTGAATCCCGGCTATATTACAATAAGTCGGAGGATTACAAACAAGAATTCATAAATAGAATGAGGAAAACTTATAAGATAGTTAGGCAAGAGTTGGAAAAATGTAAAATAAATCAAGACCTAAGAAATCAACCCAAAGTTAAGGGGAACATAAATTTCAAAATAGGAGATTGCGTCTACCTAAAGAACGAGGCAAAGACGGAAGGCAAAAAACTTTCCAACAAATGTTCTGGACCGTACAGAATAGTCAAAAAGTATGATAATGATTTTACCTTTAAAATGGTGAACCCTGATAGTGGAAGAACTTACAAGGCACATGTTAGCCGAATAAAAAGAGCAAAATTTCCAGAAAGATGGGTATCGCGTCCCTCGTCTACCGATTCATCAGATGCAGAAAATGATCCCCCTAAATCAAGATTGGCAGAGCTAAAACCCTTTATTTCAAGCAAGACTATTTCGAGAATGAAAGTGACGAGGAAAACTTTGAAGAATTTTTAGCTATGAAAAATCTAGTTATTCCCAAAAGATAATCCCTAATACCAGTGAGAATAAAAACACCAAAAAGCCCAAAAAGTTCATCATCAGAGAGCGCAGGAGAATAGATTATACGATATCCCCGAAAAACCAATTTCTCCTTGATAGAATTTCGACCCCTTGTCCCCCCCAAAAGATTTCCAGACGATATGGTTTCCCCTGGAACACCAATAGAGAGGTCCCTGTCATTGCAGGAAGAATTGAACAGAGCTGTAGAAACTCCGGGTATTACTGTAAAGAAAACTTTTGAAGAATTTTTAGCTATGAAAAATCTAGTTATTCCCAAAAGAAAATCCCTAATACCAGTGAGAATAAAAACACCAAAAAGCCCAAAAAGTTCATCATCAGAGAGCGCAAGAGAACTAGATTATAAGATATCCCGAAAAACCAATTTCTTTCTGATAGAATTTCGACCCCTTGTCCCCCCCAAAAGATTTCCAGACGATATGGTTTCCCCTGCAACACCAATAGAGAGGCCCCTGTCATTGCAGGAAGAATTGAACAGAGCTGTAGAAACTCCGGGTATTACTGTAAAGAAAACTTCCCCCAAAGATTCGTAAAAGAATCAACTAAAACAAATCTGCGAGAAGCTATGGATTTAATAAATTTCCCAATAAAAACGAGTCAAAGGGGATTGCCCAAGAATAAAACTCCCAAGGATGACCAGCAAGGACGATATCATGATATAACTGTGTCCAAGGTCAAGCCTAAACAGTGGACTTCATGGAGGGAAACACTAGTGCAAAGAATGCCCCATCCTCCTGAAGACATGGCATTTAAACAGTGGAGGAACCCCGCAAAACTCTTGATTCCTCTCAAAGCTCTCAAGAGTCTTTCAAATATCCCTAGTTGAAAAGTCAAAGCGAGGACTTAGAGAATAAACCTTCTACTTCCAGAGGAGTAGAAATTTACGAACGAAGGGGAGGTGATACCTCAAAAATGCGAGGTGCAACCTCTAAAAGTTCTAATGCGGAACCATCGGAAACCAGTTCTGAAGAGTCTGACGACGAATCAGACCATATGGTAGTTGAATAAATAGGGAAATCAAAACCGACTTCAGCAGCCGCACACGCGAAAGAAACAAAATTAAAAGGGCAAGAATTTTTGAAAAAAACAATACAAAAAGTTTGATCTTATTTCGCAGGCAGAACCGAAAAAAAACCGCAAGAAACAGAAGAAAAGTAACGACACAGTCAGGTAGAACGGTTAAGAAACCGGACAGATTAAAATACCCTTAACAAATACAAAAAAAAAGATTTTTATGGATAGGCATCACAAAGTAATAATAGCTTAAAAACTTTTAGCTCACAATTAAAAACTTACACGTACCATTCCAGTACGATGTATCCAGTCCAACTGAAAGAAGTCGGAGCGTTGCCTGGCGGTTTGGAGTATGGTGGGTAACAAAATTGAGGTTTCCCTGGCCATACTTCTAGCCGCAAGATGGCTCCCAAATCTCCCAACTCCAGGACAATTCCCCACTCAAAAAAACATTTCAAATGAAGTTAAATTAAAAATTTTGTAGAGGCACTGTTAACTATAAGGAACAACCCAAAGGTCGGACTAAGAGTTTCATAAAAATAACAACGTGTTATATGTCTCTCCCATATTGCACTCCCAAATTATACCCCCAAAGCAGTACGATCAACCGTAAAGCAATATAGTTTAATTCAAGATATAAGTGGCTAACGAGAAAGGTCCGAGGTAGGAAGCTCGTGGTCGACTGACGACGACAAGTGGTGTTGGGGACCATGTTTTGTGGGAAGCCTGGGGAGAAACTCAAAGCCCAGGCAACGTTTAATTTGTTGGATTTGGCGGTCTCCCAGGATTTTCTATGAAAAATCAACCCATGTCCTAACAAAGATTGATGTCAAAAAAAAAAAAAATAGGATAACAGTATAATTATGTGCTGCTAGCTTACTTATTTATGTGTTGCTTAATCGAGAAATATAATGCAAAATTAGACTGTATAGCGATTATTAGCTAAGCTTTAAAGGTATATCTCAACCGGTCATGAAGGCATATAACAACCAAAATAAAGCTTGGAAGTCCCAACTTTACTTCCATAACATATATAATCCTAAAATAGTTATTCTGTTTTACGGATACAAATCATTTTATTTGGCCAATGCCACAAAAACGGTTACATAATACAAAAGTAACCTAAGTTAAAAGTTAAAGCGCATTTGAAAAAAATATAATAATAACAAGGTAGTAAACAAACGAATTTTGCAATAATGGGTAAAAATTAATGATAAATTAATTCTAGAAACAAAAAATAAGATGAGGCTTAAGAATATCATCATAATCCTCGTTGTTCACGCAGTGGCCCAAGATATTGTAAAACATGGAGTATATTCAAGCATGAAAATTCATTGCTAGCTAGCCATGATGCATGGAAAGTTTTTAGGAAATGAAAACCCTTTGTTTTAACAAGTAACCTGGAAAAAAACACGAATGAACTCAAAGAATCGATATTTCAATTCCTAAGGTCGGACAAAGGATTAGAGGCCAGTAAAATAATGCGTAGTAAAGATAATAAAGACTTTCCAACTTCAGTTGTCCCCAAACAAAAATCAAAATTCGTAATAAATGACTTTGATAAGAAAATGGCCGAAGTCGACATAGCACTTGGGACGAGCACCAAGGAAGAAAGAAGGAAAAGATCAGTGGATAATATTGAATATTTATCGAGAGACTTTACTAAAATGAAATCCATGCAAAATCCTAAATTACTGACTACAAGGAAAGGAAAACCTTATGATGGAAATTACGCAATGATAAACGAACAACCATTACCCAATCTAAATGAGAAAAATGCCCAAAAAGTGTAAACTCATCAAGCCTACTTAATATTATATAGACAAAGACTACAAGCCTTGTTTGAATTATTCAATACGGAAATACAAAAATTAAAACAAAGTAACACGAATATTTTTGAAGTATTCTTTCGAAGAAATAAATAACGTAGGTCTACAGGCCTAATTCCCATCATCGGAGAACTCGCCTCCCGCCTTTTTGGTTTGACAACGGAGGAAGACCTAAACAGCCTGAGGGAAAACGTAAGAAAGTTGAATAATGCCTTGAACGTAACATTACACGTTCAGGAGATACAAGCCAGTGTAGCAAATTACCAGAGAGATAAAATAGAAATGATATCTAAGAAAATCTCAAAAACTATAAACATAATGAATTATTTAAGGAACGAAGTGAACCGTGTGGAGATAGACGCAAGCCTTACCATGGTATCACTCGATACAATTACCATGTCACTACTAAATTTGGCGACAGATGTTAGCAAGTTCGAGTTCGCATTGTTTGCCCTCACGGGAAGAACTTTATCTTACGACCTAGTAGATCCTACTAAACCTAAAAAGTATGTTAGACAAAATAAAAACGCACCTAACGTTTGGTTTACATTTACCCATAGAGCCAGAAGTATCAAATTTATTCCTTACTTTACTAAATTAAAAGTCCGCATCACGGAAATAAATGAACAGCTATTTGCAGTAGTAACAATTCCATTGATAAACCAACAATCCGTTTACGACCTGTACAAAATTTCGACCTTCCCTGCTAACGTAAAGAAGACAAATTCATTTATGACTATCACACCTGAAGCAGAGTATTTGCTTGTTGATCAAGATAGACGAAAATACGCCCTAGCCAATCCACAAGACTTAAAAGAGTGCGTACTATTCAAAAACCTAGTATGCCAGCTTACGTTACCTATTTATAATGTCAAATCTGGATCTTGTATGTTAGATATATTTTTGAAAGACACCCAACAGGAAGAAATACCAGATTCATGCGAAGCCATTATCGGAAGTACTAAACGAGAAATATTCATACACCTTAGAAATGATCTTTGGTTATTTTCTGTTCCAAGAGAAACTGCTGGAACTTTGTCTTGTTACAATAATACAGAAAGAATAGACCCAAGTTAAAAAACAGAATTACTGTTACAAAATGTGGGTACGATAACCATAAAACAAGGATGTCAACTTGTAACTAAAGAGTGAACTGTTCGAACGCCGTTAATTACCACGAGCACAAAGATAATAAGTCCCAAATAATCAATTTCAAGCCAATTAACCTGTCGTACACTCTTCCCAATATAGAAAGTGAGGAAATGAAAACCTCGATATGGTCCAAAATAGAAAAGAATAAAGGGACACTAGAACTTACAAAAATAAGAGAAGCATTAGACTCCCAGATCCCCCTATTTACGAATGAAAACCAGAGATTAACGTACGTGGATAATAGATACGGATTATTCTCAACCAATTTCTGGTGGAACATACTACTGACCGTATGTTTCGTATTCGCGACTTCCCTGACCATAAGAACCTTATTGACTTTTAATTATGGAAAAATCCTGAGACTAAGAAGGCGAAAACCAAGAGAAGAACACGAGGGAAACGGCTGAAATGCATAAGTTAAACCCGGATCCCCATGACAACGTCTAAGCCAAGAAAAGGGGAGACATTAGAAAACGAGTTGGTATAGAGGTCTCCACTCGTCCTTGCTATGTCTTGTTCCCTCATTGTAAGTGTCGTTTACGTCAAACCGTGTGGCTATGACGCTGCAACGTGCGTTTCTTAAACAGCACGGACGTGCGTGAACAGTGAAGGCATGAAATATGTTGTAAACTGAGACCTCAAACTAAACAATGTAGAGTAACTTATGTTTAAAGGATTGTTTTAAATCTAAGGGAGAATTAAATAAGTATTGAAGGATTAAATAAGCCTTGTATCGTTGTTTCCTTTCCCAAACAAATTTGAAGACATCTCTGTTTCAGATTTCCCAATGGGAATTATATGTGTATGAAACCAACATGATAATAATGTTGTTTTATTAAAACCAATGTTTATGTAGTAATATCAGTGTATCTTTTTATATTATCTTGTATGGTAATATTCACCCTAAAATGCACCTAATAGTATTGTTTATTATGAATTAAGACTACTTGATTTTAAAGAACGTGTGATTCTACCTCGTTATTTTTATTACAGGAAGTGGATTGAATATTGGGAATCGATCATTACAATGCATAGTCCAGTGCAGATATAACCTAGTAGCATCTATTTTCATCATACCTCAACCAACGAAGAGTACTCACCATAGAATCAGGGCAATTTTCATTCCAGATTGTTTACGAAAATCATAGTTACCTTTGATCGTTGTTTCCTCGACCACGAACCATATTGCGTATCAGGTAACACTATATTTGAATCTCAGTATCCAGTTGAATTATCAAACTATATAATCCCATAAATCCTGAGAGCCCCATCGACCAGTACAAGATATAAGTACATAAGTATCACCCTTGATAATCATTATGGACCAATGTACCATACGACTGTATAGTTATGACATTTGATAAACCCAAAGATTATTTATGTGCCGCAAATTCACGCGTCGCATCCCTTTAGACCACTTCTCGGAGTCCATCCTATCACCTCTATCAAATGCGAAAAGTTCCTATCTCTGTTATCCCATAAATGTTACGAGATAATTTCTGAAAAATGGACGTGGAAACCAACCATTGAATTACAGAAACCAAAATTAACCCCAGTGACTAACACCTTGGTGACAATATACCCCTCCCACATGTTAAAGACCATATGTTGAAGGAGTCACTATAGTTTGATGTCGACCTGTTCCAAATCCAAACATCAATTCCCCTGCGATTAGCCAAAGAATCACCGCAAAAGTTAATAGACGCTAGCCAGACACGGACAATTATATAAGAGAACTTTAATCTCTAAAAATGACGAATGAACAATTTTATACGAGAATTATGTTCTCTATGTGTTTTAAATATTCCAATAATAATATGCTGAGAAGAAAATGAACGCAGTCCCAGTGTTCAACCCCTTAAAGATAAATTACCTTATGAACTATCAAAAAAAGGCAGGTGAGAATGAACTTTGATAGCATATTCCCACACACCTGTAGTTGGGAGTATCATTTCCCGTTTGACAATTGGAGAAGCAAGATGAACATAACCATGCTCGATCTGTTCGCTGAAGAAACTATATTGCAAGTGTTTTAAATTTTTGCCAAGACGAAAGGAGTGAAGGACCATAATTTACAACAGAAGGATTGAGTACGCTAAGAGACACGATGGTGATGAAATAGATGTGAATTTACATATGTTACATTTTAATAGCTTCGATAACTTAAAAATTCCAATATCCTATCAGTAATGTTACATAGCAAACATTCCCAGTGAAAGTGTTCTAATGTTCACCAGTGAACGTGGTAAACATAATATTGTGTGTTTTAAATCGTTCTTATATGTGGTGTTAGATGTTCAGATAGAGTTATGTGTAGCGTTATCGTACTATTCATTTAAATTTAGCGTAGATAGGAAGCAGTGTGCCCTATAGTTAGCAAAATAAAAAAAAAACTTGTAAAAGGTGAATTCTCAAAGAAAAAATCTTAGGTAAAGGTAGAATAGCCCCAACCTTGTTGGAAATGTAAAGGCCATCATAGATAATCTCAGTCCGGTAAATGAACTTTAGATTGAGATGCATAATAAAATAAGAAAAGTAATAGAGAAAATTTTTAGCAATTCTGATTAAGCTAAAATAAAAATATAAAATAATACGATGTCAATCAAAATTATATAGAATAAATAGTTAATAAATAGCGAATATTTCAAAAACCCAAGGGCAAGCAAGTCCTAATGACAGGACGTCATTAAAGAATGGGAAGGGTAATATGTACCGTGAGTAAAATGTGATATATTTAAAATACAAAAAAATACAATTCTTTCTTTCTAAAGATAATTCCGACTTTCCCTAATTAAGTTTAAATCCCGTTTCCAAGAGTCTAAATCCTTAATCAGCAAAAAGAAAAACTGCCTTTTAGTTTCAGCCAAACCTCGGCGCTAATCACGGGAGACGGCTTTGAATTTCGCCGAGAAGATTGGTAATAAAAAATCACTAAATACAATGTTTCTCAGGAAGCTAAAGTTATAACGTTTAATCATCAGAAATATTTAAAACAAATTATTGGACGAACAGTTCGCATTATGAAGTGAGTTTGCGAACATAATTACAAATAGCGGCCCCCTCCACAGGAGTTAGGCCAATCGTGAAAAAGTTAGTAGAACGCAGGAGCGATATGTTTGTGATATAGTGAAAAAAACTGCTTTTCGTTTCAATTATGGATTGTCTCTATTGCCATCAACATTATTTTTGAGAGACCAATTTAATCCTTGCCTCTGTCATTGTCAATTTGAAGTGAAGAACTGTTGTACACCTAACGTAAGTTTCAATAAAACTATTACTTTTCTATTTGCGTTTTGTTTTATTTTATATGTCTGTATCTAATCAGACAGCAGGTAATTAGTTCGTATGTCTCCAACGGTAGTGCTCCCAGAAATCTGATTTCTACATAACATTAGAGGTAATTGGTTTCGAGATAACCCAAGGAAAAGAGGTTATTTTTATAGTTACATATTTTGTTTTCTCGCTTTCAGCGGGTGGTGCGGTCAACCATCAACATTACTCCCCATTGCTGTGGCGCAGGCCTCGATGGCACAATCTTTAGCGCTATAAGTGGCGCTATCGAAGAACTTATAAGGTGTAAGTTCACAGCTTTAAAGCATAATATTACATTGACGCGGTCAATCTTTATTACCACAATTAAAACCCGGACTAAATTTTTTTATCGCTACAGTGAGCAAGGAGTATCATTTAGTTGGTAGACTAAATAAGGAAATATTTAATGTATCTCAATGGATGCCCCCCAATGTTAAAATTGACATAAAGTTACAACTCCCTCCGTCCAACTTCATCTTGAGAAAAATACTTGATGCATCACCCGATGCAAATATCAATCTCACTTCGGCAATACCGCATGTACGAAAACAACAGGTTACGAGTTCTGTTGCTTTGGCAATTGAAAAATTAAAAGCATCTGGAAATAATATTAAACTGCTCGTTCCTCCACACACAATCCTCAATCAACGAGATATTGCCACTGATTCAAGTAGCTGCACCGACTCTTCATTTGTCAATGGTGAAATTCCTTCAAAACTTGCTTTGGCTTTTGTAAAAAGTGCCAGAGCCATAGGATCCTGGACAAGTTCTCCACATGAGTTTGAAATTTTTGGAATTTCCTCTCTTGTACGTAAAGTAAATGGAATTCTTCTCTACAATTGATCCTTCGATAAATCCTATAGGACCCTATATATAATTAACAATGCAGTCCCTTGGTCGATATTCTCAACTATTCGAAAATGGTATAACCGATACAGTGTTCGCAAAAAGTCACGGTCATTATAATAATAATAATAATATAATGCAAAAACGTAGGCCAGAGCCACTTACAAAACAGGAAAAAAAAAAAAAAAATTTAGATAAATCTTCTAAAGTTACTGGAGTCAGACATACGACTCTCTTATATCTTGTCAAACGAGTTCTTGAAAGAGCTGATGGAGGGTGCTAGAACGGTTTCTTCGGGTAGGGAGTTCCAGGTGTCAAGAGACACTTCTTTTGCAGCAGCTTTGGCACTAATATTTGAAAAGGGTCGAATTCTGATCGTGCATCTCGATTGCAAGGAAGAGATCAGCATGGATTCCTCTACAAGCGGCATGCTCCAGATCTCCGCAAAAAAGCATAGCTTCCTCTCTAACCGGTGAGTGGCAGTATCTGCACGGTTCGTCCAAAGTTTGGAAAGAGATTTCCGTCGATTGGGGTGGGTCATTTCGGTTGCTGACTTCAATTGGCTGCGTTCCTTGAGACAAGGGTGAGGGAACGGGAAGCTGATTGCCTTGATGACCAGAGGAAGAGGCCACTACTGACCCCGCTCGGGCTCTGGTGTTTGCGGGCGAAAAGGAGGCACAAGGTTTGCATTTCCAGTTATGTGCAATCACTTTGGCGTCGGCAGATGGAATCTTCAGGCACTTCGTATGAACTGTTTGCTGCAGGACCTACAGGACAGGGAGTCACACTGTTTTGTATGAAGCTTACTGATGGTACACCTCATTACTCTCTTTGGAGCTTTTACGTCGAGGAAAACGAGGGAAGCGTAGAGCCCCGCTACCTATTCCCCGCAGTTTAAGAGTCAAAGGACCCGGCAAGTACCTCTACGGCCGTTGCAACAAGCGCCCTCCCCTCTTCTGCTCGTTTTCCTCCCAAGAAGAGCCTCAAATCCCGCTAATACAATAAAACACTGGTTTGTGTCTTGACCTCTAGATGGCGCTCCGACGTAGGCCTTCGTAGGAGAGGTGTACCATAGATGAATGAAACAGGAGTGATATGGATGGGGAGAAAAGTGCTTAAAGTCATTATTGTTTGGCGTGTTGTAGAAATACTGGAAATTTTGGTTAATGGTAGGGATTTTAATTTTAAACAACAGAGAACACTGTCCTGAAGACTTTATTTGTAGGACTATAATTTATACTTATATATATATATATATATATATATATATATATATATATATATATATATATATATATATATATATATATATATATATATATACATATATCTATATCATATATATATATATATATATATATATATATATATATATATATATATATATATATATATTATATATATATATGATATATATATATATATATATATATATATTATATATATATATATATATATATATATATAATATATATATATATATATATATATATATATATATATATATATATATATATATATATATATATATATATATATATATATATATATATATATATATATATATATATATATATATATATATATATATATATATATATATATCATAATATGAACGCACTTTAGAATCTTCTATTGAGAATTATTACAGATGACGCTGTTTTGCTTCCAAGCAAAGAGCATAAATTAGAAACAATGTTATAAGGCAACCCCAGTTAAATAAATCTATTCTTCAATACAAATTATGTGAGAAGAAATTGAAAACTATGTTTTCTTGCTGTTCCTGGATCACAGAACTCAAATTGAGCACAACCTTGGTTAAAGAATCAAACTATTTCCATACAAATTTTACTTATTTCAAACTTGGCAATTTGTTTGCTTCCACTGATTAAAAAATTACTAAAAAATCTTGTTGTTTGGACTTGTCTGGTACTCAAAATATGAGTATTGTCCGAACGGGCACTGCACGTCTAGAGTTTAACTTTGTCAAACCATTGACGGAGAGTGTAACATTAATCTCACTCAATCAATTTGAAACCCATTGGGAAATTACCCTCCATGGTAGTTTTCTATTAGACTTGGCACCATGAACTAGAATGAAATAATCGATGTATTTAACTTGGATCCTTACATGTCCAAATAAAAATCCCATTGCATACCCTCGGATTTCCTTGAACATATATTCATAGTGCTAACAATACCATTATCATTGTTAATAGTAGTCCATCGACTGTGCAGACGGGGAATTGGCTATGCATCTTCCAAACAGCGAAGAATATAAAATTTTTGATCCTCTTGGTCTATCATATGCATTTTACACACCTCACATCGAAAAATTCCTTGAAAGATCCAGGCGTGCAAAGTCAGGGTCACATTTACATTTTTCACAATATAAAGTAACTTCATTTTTATTAAATCTCTTTGTGAAGTTAATGACACTATTATGATTCACGTTGTGAAATTAACATTTTTCTATCTGACTATTTGAAGTACACGATATTGCCATATGAAGAACCACTTTCTGTAACAGCCAAATAAAAATCAGTAGGTTTTAAAATCATAACTACCATTGTCCTCATAACGATGACGTAGGAACCATGCTCTCTTGATGCTTTTACAGTTGAAACATGCTCCAAATTCTTCTTTCCAAAACAATTTAAATCCACAACGAAAGCAATCCCTTAAAAAAAGATACCTTTTTAAAAAAAAGGTATCTTTTTTCTTCTTGTAGTGTTCATTTTAAAAGGTTAGTTTTTTTTAATGAGTACTGAGGACGACTTGGCAGAGGTCCTTGTCGAAATATTTGCTTGTTTTTCGTCTTCAAATTTTGCTACTGGTTGACAAATTCCACGTTTTTTTCTAGTAGCAGCAGTAGTAGTACCTGCAGTAATAGTAGTATGAGTAGTACTAGTAATAGTAAAATTAATAGTAGTAGCCTTAGCTTTAGTGGCAGTAGTAGTAGCAGCAGTAGTAAATAATAGTAGAAGTAGTAGTAGCATTATTACTAGTATTAGTAGAAGCAGTTGCAATATGATGCAAATATTGTCTTTTGGTTAGTTCAATATCCCCCACAAAAAGCTCTGTAAGTTTCATCTTTTACACACAAAACTGTTCCTAAAATATTGCTCATACGTCTTTTTGACAACGTGCATAAAGACGGGGTGTTGTGATTCAGTTCACCTCCCCCTTAAAATTCCCTAAAAATTCCACCTTCATATCCTTAGGCATAGTTGTAATAGTAGTCACAGTAGTAGTATTAGTAGTCTTAATCGTAATATAACTAGTAATAGTAGCTGCAGTAGTATTAACATATCATTACATTTTGGTCAGTGAACCTCCCTCTCATCATGTCCTGGAAGTTTCAACTCAATACAATTAGCCGTTGCTATGATATTGTTGATATATCATTTTGATAACTTGTGTATTCAAATATTTCTTGAAATTTTCATCTCAATGCTCTTAGCCTTACAAGTAATTGTTATAGAAGTAGCAGTTGAAGCAGTAGTAGTAGTAAATGTAGCAGTGGTGGTGGTAGTAATATTAGTAGTAGCGCGCACATATTGCCTTCTGGTCAATTGATCTTCCCCTCTAAGCATTATCTGAAAGTTTCAAATTAATGCCCAAATCCATATATGGGATGCGCTCTTTTGACAATGTGAGTGCACATAATGTTTTTTTTTTTTTTTGTATTTAGTTCACATTTTCCCTCAATATTTGAAATGTAATAGTATGGTAGTAGTAGTATTAGTAGTGGTAGCAGTAGTAATGGTGGTAGTTGTATTAGCTGTAGCAGCATGGTCAGTTGGTCATCTACCTTATCATATCCTGAGTGTCCCAAATTAATATGCTCAGTCATTCCTGAGTTAAGCCCTTTTGACAACCCGTATACACATAACGTGTTTTGAATTAGCTCAACACTTCCTTCAACATTGTCTAAAAGGCTCACCTGAATCCCCTTTGTCATTTTGGAAACTAATAATCATCGACATGGAAAATCAATAGCATATTCTATATGTAGTGGTAGTGGTAGCAGTAGTAGTGGTGGTAGTTATAGTAGTAAAAGTAGTAGTAGCATGTAAATATTACCTTTTTGGTCAATTGGTCATCTCCCTTATGATCCCTGAAAATTCTAATTAATGTACTCAGAATGTAGTAGTAATAGTAGTAGCAGCATGCAAGTATTACCTTTTTGGTAAATTGGTCATCTCCCTTATGACTTCCAGAAAGTTCTAATTAATATGCTCATTCATTCCTGGACTAAGCTCTTTGACAACCCGTATACACATAATGTGTTTTGATTTAGTTTAATACTCTCATAAGCATTCTCTGAAAGGTGCACCTGAATGCCCTTTGTCTTTTTGGAAAGCAATAATAATCTTTATGGGAAGTTAATAACATATACTATAAGTAAACAATGAATGAATTGTCTAACTTACAGCCCTTGCCCTGAGAGCTGTGGGGGGTTGACATCCCAAAGGCATACGCGGGGAAGGGGGGGGGGGGTGCCCTCAAATCACTTTTGACACTTAAAAAGGGAACTGTAACTTCCAATTTCCATCCAAAATTTATATGGCCAACCATTCCATCAAAACCTTATATGCCCCTAGGGCATATCTTACAACCTTTGCCCCAAAGATTTGGTGGGTTGCGTCAACCCTGAAAGCATCGTTATATATTCTCTCGTTTATTTTGAACAAAATTACCATCTCAGATTTATGATCAAATGCCTTTGGGGAGAAGAGGGTGTCGGAGGGGGGGGGGGGGCTAATTGCCCTCCATTTCTTTTTATTCTTAAGGGATTGTTAAGGAATCTCGAATTTTCAATTTCCAATTAAAAGAGCCTCCTCTAAAGTTTATACAACCACCCTTCCATAAAAACCTTGTATGTTTAAGTTACGCCCCGGGGCGTAACTTAAATTGTTTGCTCCCAGGTTCTAAGGGGTTGTTTATACCCAAAAGCCTTGTTACATGATCTTGAGACTATTTTGAATAAAATACCCATCTCAATTTCCCCCTTAAAAAATAAAATACCCCATTAGAATACAACTTTCGAAGTCTATACGACCACCCTTTCTATAAAAACCTTATAGACCCCCATGGTATAACTTACAACCCTTACCCTGAGGGCTATGGGGGGTTGCCATCCTCAAAGATATCATTTCTGGATCTTTCAACTACGTGGAACAGAATGGCCATCGCAAAATTGTGATTAGATGTGTTTGGAGAAATGATGGGGTTGAGAGAGGGGTTGGCTGCCCTCCAATCACTTCCGAGCATTAAAAAGGACACTAGCCTTTTCAATTTCAAATCCAACGAGCCCTTTGTGATGCTTATACGACAACTTTTTCTATGCGAAGTGTCCTGGTCCTGGTCTAAAACCAAAAATAAATAAATAAATAATACATTGTGCCCACACCGCTCTTTACTTAGACAACGCTATTTTGCTGCCTGTGATATGAAGTCAATTTTGTTCTACTAGAGCTTGTAATAGTCTTTTGAAAATGAATATCGTTTTACCCGAAATTTCACAATGATTGCATTTTTTAATTGACGGTATTAGGTCAATTAAAATATTTTCTCCAAAAAATCTCCTGGCTGGATGTTCTTAAAAGATGAACATCCAGAAAAGAAATTTTCCCATTATCAAAGAATTCGACAATGAGATTGCTACAACATCAAGACTATTTTGTCGGCCTTATAGCAAAATTCCAACCCTAAAGATTTCTCATCAGCTCATTTCTCATCTATCGGATCATATTTTGATTTTCCGGACCATTTTATCTTGTTCAAAAATATCTATTTCATTTCTACGGACCGGGGTTTAAAGAAAAAATTCTCCGAAAACGACTAAAACTAAGAAAATTTTATTCAAGAACATGGCTCTAAGTGATGCTACCATTTCGAACAACCGTCACAAGCACTAAACGTCATTTCGTCGACAAGGAAAATCTGTCAGAACATCGACACGTCAGGACAACGACAGTCATAACATCGACACGTCAGGACATCGGACAGTCACAATCGCTACCTGTCAGAACGTCGACAATCATAACATCGACCCATCAATTCATCGACATTCACAATCGCTACCCGTCAGAACTTTGACAGTCATGACATCAACAAGTCAATCACACAACATCGACACGTCATAACATCTAAAAAAAAATAGATGTTATGACGTGTGGATGTTATGACTCTCGACGTTCTGACGGTTAGTGGTTCTGACGGATTTTCTATATGCAAAAAATTTTATAAGTTTATACAATAATAACATGTATATCAAACAGTTCATGGTAACGAACTGTCAGTAAGGAGCGACCTGGCTCAATGGTAACCGAAACTCTAAAAAAACGGAATTTTGATACCAATAGATACATCAAAAGAATCATATTTTCATTCTGATTTCAAATATATAAGTTTCATCATCAAGTTTAATCTTACCCATCAAAAGTTACGCGCCTGAGAAAATTTGGCTGATTTTCGAAAAAAAAAGGGGAAAAGACACCCTAAAAAATATAGAATCTTAAGGGAAATCACACATCATATTCAGCGTATCAGAGAACCCTACTGTAGAGGTTTCAAGCTCCTATCTACAAAAATGTGGAATTTTCCATTTTTTGCCAGAAGAAAGATCACGGATGCGTGTTTATTTGTGTTTTTTTTTTTTGTTTTTGTTTTCTTTCTCCCAGGGGTGATCGTATCGACCCAATGGTCCTAGAATATCGTGGGAGGGGCATTGGAATGGAAATTAAAAGTTCTATTACCCTTTTTAAGTGACCAAAAAAATAGAGGGTAACTAGGCCCCCTCCCACGCTATTTTTTTCCCCAAGTCACCCGATCAAAATTTTGAGATAGCCATTTTGTTCAGCATGGTCGAAAATATTACAACTATGTCTTTTAGGATGACTTGATCCCTCGACGCCCCCAGGGGGGGGCTGAAAGTTATGAACTTTACCCAATGTTAACACATAGTAGCCTATTGGTTATTGGGAAGTATACAGACATTTTCAGGGGTAATTTTTTCTGGTAGTGGGGGGTGGGGGTGGGTCGTGGGTTATATGGGAGGATCTTTTCATGAAGGAAGTTTTCATGGGGGAAGGGACATGGCTATGAAGGGGGCGGCGGATTTCCCATCATTATTTAAAACAAAAAATCAGAAATTAAATATAAAAAACAAGTTTTTCAACTGAAAGTAAGGAGCAACATCAAAACTTAAAACGAACAAAAAATATTAGCTATATGATTGGGTTTCACCTTCTTGTCAATGCCTCGCTCTTTAAGCCAAAGATTTTTTAGTACTTTCATAAGAGCTATTTATTCTAGTTAATGGCCTTTGTGATTAAGGGGTCATTTTTAAAGAATTGGAACAAAATTCGAACTTTAGCTTAAAGAGCAAGGTATTGACAAGGGTTACGTAAGTTAATTTGTAAATTACGTCAGAACCAAATTTAGAGACAGCCATTTAGCAAAAGAAAAGTAAAATTTTTATGCAAATTTTGTTTACTTATTCAATGACGGTGAGCCAAAATAAAAGCTGCAATAACTAAAAAATGATCAGAAATTAAATAAAAAAAACAAGTTTTTTAAACTGAAAGTAAGGAGCGACATTAAAACTTAAAAGAACAGAAATTATTCCGCATATGAAAGGGGCTGTCCCCTCCTCAGCGCCTCGCTCTTTACGCTAAAGTTTTTTATTGTTTTAAAAAATAAAGTTGTGAGACAGAGTCAAACTTTTGCGTAAAGAGCGAGGCGTTGAGGAGGGGACAGCACCTTTCATATACGGAATAATTTCTGTTCGTTTTAAGTTTTAATGTCGCTCCTTACTTTCAGTTTAAAAAAACTTGTTTTTTTTATTTAATAATAGTTTAGAAACAAATTTCGGCTATATATTTGCACATCAGGGGGGGGGGGGGGGGGGGGGGGTAAAGCATAGCATGTATTAAATACGTATCCTGAACTAACCTAGGTACCTTCCCCCTCCCTAAACAACAAAAACTAAAGTTTTAAAGTTTTAGATGTTATAACGTGTCGATGTTATGACTGTCGACGTTTGTACGGTTAGTGGTTCTGACAGATTTTTGTTCAGAATTTTTTTTAGATGTTATGACGTGTCGATGTTATGACTGTCGACGTTCTGACGGGTAGCGATTGTGACTGTCGATGAACTGACGTGTCGATGTTGTGACTGTCGACGTTCTGACGGGTATCGATTTTGACTGTCGATGAACTGACGTGTCGATGTTATGACTGTCGATGCTCTGACGGGTAGCGATCGTGACTGTCGATGTCCTGACGTGTCGATGTTATGACTGTCGATGTCCTGACGTGTCGATGGTCTGACGGATTTTTTTTCGATGTTATGACGGATTTTGTCGATGTCCTGAGGGTAGTGGTCCTGACGTGTCGATGTCCTGGCGCCTTCCTGACTTTAAGGAGAGACGCAAATGATTTTGACTTGAACTACATTTGCGATAATTTAGTGAAGTCAGATAAAGCAAGGTTCATTTCCCCCAAGGCCTTTAACCTTTGTCCAATTGTTGGTTCAAGTAAAACTACGAACCGAAACCTGGAAGGTCAAGGAGATTTGCCTCCTATATTGCATTGAAATAATAAGGGCATTAAACAATACGTAATTATGTTATTTGGTATTTATATATCATTAGTCTTGATTGTTTTATTTTAGTATTTCTGCTGATGACGGTCACTGCATATGCAACCGAAATATCAGTAATTTTTTGTATATATCCCTGTCTAATAAAAGGATTTGTCCCTATTTGAACTTTTACTTGTTGTATCTAATGGTTTTATGTGGTATTTTTAGTTCGTTTGTCCCGGTAATTTTACTTAAGATGACAAACGCAAAAAAAAAGATTTATTTTTTTCCAAATGGTATTCAAATGATCAAAAGAAAATCTTCTTCGACGATATTTAAACCCATTAGTATTTAAATTCTGTAAAACTTGTAAGGTAACAATGTTTGGATATAATCTATGATTTAGAGTAAGCCTCGGCATTAGTCCAGGACGTATCAGAACAGCCCCCTATCCTCCTTTAAACTAAAAAAGAAACTTATAGAACACGGTACAAGTTAAAACGGGAAGATTTCTTCGTAAGGTGTTTTAAAGGGATTTTTCACCCTTGCTGAAAAGATAAGCCTAAGAAGAAAAAGTCTTAAAAGTTTAAAAATATAAATCCAAAGCCTAGAAAGAGAAACATAGGAAAAATAAGCGATAGAAAAGGGAGGTGCTTTTGTTTCCACTTCCAAACAATCCAGCTACAATTGAAATAGCAGAAGGTAATTAACGTCAATTTTATAGTGCCAAGATACAAACAAACAAAAACCAAAAAATGGTTGTTTTTTGTTAATATTTACTTTGTATACCTATCAAGTGCTGCTCATGGAGCCTCTGACTTATCTAAAAAACAGAAACACTTATTTATGGCTTATGTATCAAACATTTTGACAAAATTAATTACTAGTGAGTAAAAAAAACTGAATTTTATTATAATAAGCTATCTTGGCGAGTTTTTTTTTTAGACTAAGCAATCATGGGGATCGCCTGTGATAGTTTTCTGGAAATATCCTAGAGGTTCCCTGACTACGTTAATTTCGTTTCTATAGTCTATTCATTTTGACTATTATTTATGACCAAGAGCAACCATTAATGAAGGCCCCTAGTCATATTTCTATTTTGAGTTGCAGTAGAAAAGGATGTCCTAGATGTGCATGAATGTAATGTAAATTTGGCTATTTTTGATAGATAATAAGCTGATTCCACATAATCCGTCGCCTAGGTTTGTTTACCGTGTAAGAACTTCTTCCCCACGATTTTTCAATTGGATCTCCATGAATTATAATTTGATTTAGGGAAGGAAGTCTAATCTTTGGACATGCAGTGATCAAAAGACTTTCGGAGATTTGATTATTGGAAGCCAAAGATAGAAATTTGAAGAAGCAAATAGAAACTGAACCGAAGTCTAATGAAAAGCATTTGTATTACTTTCTGAAAAGTGTCTTATTACTTGTAATTGAATAAAAACCTACTTTTCAAATAAAAGTAAAGCACGACACTAAAACTTAAAATGAGCAGAAATTATTCCGTGTATGAGGGGACTGCCACCCTCCCCAGCCGCTCGTTCTTTCCGCTAAAGTTTCATAGTACTATGCTGAAAGCATTTGTGAGTGCACTTGTGCTTGAGCAGCCCTTCATGAAGCATTTGGGGCGAAAACTCAATCTTTAGCATAAAGAGTGGAGAGTTGAGGAGGAGGAATCACCTCATAGACAGAATATTCTCTGCTCATTTTAAGACTTAATGTCAGTCTTTAAATTAAAAGAAAACTCGCTTTTACGTAATTTTAATTCATTTCCGATACCATAGATGTGAGGTGACCGCAGCCACAAATAAACTCTTTAAATCAAAGTTTAACTTTTGTAGAATAAAGTTTGACTCTGTATCACAACTTTATTTTTTAAAGCAATAAAAAACTTTAGCGTAAAGAACGAGAAGTTGAGGAGGGGACAGCCCCTTTCATATAAGGAATAATTTCTGTTCGTTTTGAGTTTTAATGTCGCTCCTTACTTTCAGTTAAAATAAAATTGTTTTTTTATTTAACTACAAGTAAGAAATAGCCATAGGCTTTTTCCTGTTTGTAATCATTTTCAAAGTAAAGACCAAACTCTAGCGGATAGTAATAATGGTTGCAGCTTTAGCTGTAATCTATTAAAAGCCAATCAGGGCTGCAGCGATAGCTAGCAAACCGGGTTGCAGCGGTAGCTAGCAACCTAGTAAGAGATGATCACCTCCCACTGTAAGAAATTAAAAATCCCATAACTCCTAAAAATAGACTCAGATTGAAACACAAAAGTACATTATTAGAATCGCCTTGTCTAAAAACCCCTATATAGGCAAATTACAGCTCCTTGGCTTGAATAACGGGAAATTATATCAAAAGACGATCACTAGAAGAACAAACCATTGCATATATTTCACTTAGTTAGCTGCCTGATCCTTTAACGTTCGTCTTTTACTATTCTAAAAAGAAAAAGCCGTAAGCTTTTCCTATTTGTAATCAGGGTTTACATGAAGGATCGGTCTATAGTTTCTTATATATGGTGTTTATAAAAATTTATCATGGTGCAGCAGTTGCAGCAACCTAATAAGAGGCGAACCACAGCCCATTGTAACCAAAAGACGAAAAAACACATTTTGAAAAAAAAAAAAAAAATGCTTAATGAGAAACAATGGTCATCTGCTTATATTAAACAACGAACTATAGCCAACAGTAATTTTATATAGGAGATCCGGATTGCAGCAGTAGCTTGTAACCTATTAAGTCTCTTATATAAAAATTACTGTTGCTATAGTTTGTTTTTTAATATAATCAGATGGCCATTGTTTCTGTTTGATAGATATTACTATGGGACGAGGTCGTCCCTTACTAGGTTGCAGCTACCGCTGCAACCACGATTAAAGCGTACCACAATCGAGAAGCTGCAATTTTTATGAGTCGAAACACGTGCAAAATCATAGCCAAGCCACGGTTGCTGAGATTCTTGAATCAGCCCACTTCAAGGCTGCTCTCCAAGAATGTATTATCAATGGGCTCCGCGGTACAGGAATTCATCCATTCCACCCATTAATCTTTTAAGATCACAAATATCTAAGTTCATACATTTACAACCGACCAGATGCGCTGCAATTTTTTTCATTTATCTTAGAAGCTGAGTTTGCCCTGACTTCAGCAGCACTAGGAACAAGCGACCTAAAATACTTCTGTTACAATATGTGTGCAAGAACACTTCGAGGATGACAACAATCCCATGAAAAGTACATCCCTTCAAATATTTAATTGAAGGAAGGGTCTGAAATATCAAAATGAATAAAGGGGTCATCATTTTCATAGTTTTCAATGTGACTACTTCCATCAAATATTTTTTCTATAGTGTTGTCTCCCATGGACACCGTAAAGAAGGGGGGAGGAGTAAGGTGTCAATGTCCTGGACAGCAAGGAGACAATAAAATTTAAACATTAACATTAAAAAACAAACTAGAACTTATCCCCTCCTGGGAAATATCATGGTGACACTCACGATACCCCCCACCTAACCAACATTTCCAACGTTAAGCATAAGAATACCATCTTTTATGGCACATAGAAAAAAAAAATCTAAAACAAGAGCTTAGACAAAATATTCTCTCGAATGAAGGGAGACTGAAGATTAATTCTGACCCTCGTTCTATATTTATCTGAAGGTTAATGGAGGGTTAGAAAACTTTGGGCATACAAGTGCACTTCTTGTGGCTTCATGCACGCTACCGAACCCTCAACTTGCACAAAGATCTTCCCACAATCCTCCATATTAGTTGACTCACAATTATGCTTTATTGCACACAATTTTGTCAAGCCTCAAATGAATCAACTTAGCTAATGAAGCTTTAAGAAAATAGCCGTCTATATGAACCTTTTTTGTGAACTACGTGCATCCTTAGGAACAAATGCACTCGCATCATTACTTTCTCTGAAACTGGGACGCTCAGTACACAACTTTTCGGTAATTTCAAATCGACTGGCTATCTCAAAATTTTCAGTTGATAGCTTTTTCACCCTCCTTAGGACAAAATTGCTTGGAGCAAGTTGTGCCAAAAAATTGCAGAAAATGCCACTTTGCAGTGGCACAATATTTTTTACTACTTAAAAAGGACATCCTCTCAAAATCCATTAAAATGAGCATTTTTCTGATTCACTAGGGCCATTGGTTTGATTGATCGTCTCTGGAAAAAACAAAAACAAACAAATAAAACGGCTGTATGCTCATTCTTTACGTAAAAAAAAAAATCGCTTTTTTGTAGACAGGGGCTTAAAATCTCCACTATAGGATTATCTGATATACTGAATTTGATGACTTAACTTTCACCATGATCACCAGTTCTTTCCAGGCTCTTTTGTTCCTTTTAAAAAAAATCAGACAAATTTTCTTAGGCTCATAGCTTTGGTGCGTCGCCCTAAATTTAGAGTTACACACTTAGAATCACGAAAAAAATCTTATTCCTTGAAGTAGGTCATTTACTGCTATTAAAACTCCTTTTTTCTTGGTTTCAATTACTTGGTTTCAAATATTAGCGCAATTAAGTCCTTACTGAAATTTCGTTACCAAGAACTCCTTGGCTTTTAGAATTCAGTTAAACAATTTTTTAGCTTCCGATACGAGGTAGTATCGCCGAAGTATTTCTAATGAGAGAATTATGCTACAAACGAAAAAAAATAATAAACCTCCAATTCCTACCATTTTTGGATGATACAGATACAGATATTTTACTTATGAAATATACATAATGCTACAAAATACATCTGCGCACATGCCTGCGCATATGCCGCAAGCTATTGAAATAACTGACAGGCAACACATCTCTAGTTCAGCTCATAGCTAAAATGTATTGCATGTATATTTCTTTATCTAAAGAAGATTGTCTTGGCTTTGAAAAGATGCATATTTCTTAAAAATGATGTTCCTCCATAACAGCTACCTCATAACCATAGTAAAAGCTGATAAATGCTTCTAACCCACATCTCATTCATTTATTAAAATATCAAACCGAAAATTTGAACAAAATAAAAGATAAAGACTTCACGATTTTGAGGGTTTAGAGTGGAAGAATTTAATTTAAGTTCCCACTCAACAATTTAAGATCCCTTGAAAGGAACACAAAAATATACTTACCTAAAGATAAAGAAGATTTTCCTTCGTGTGCCTTCTCCCAAAATTTTTGTTTTATTCTGAAAGTTTGGTTCAAGTTTATGTTCACTATTGGTACAATTGTAACCAAAAAGTCACTGGATGAAGCCGACGCATCATCATATGGAATATTGATGTAGTGTGAACCATGCTTTAGCAAAAAAAAAAAATACAAAAAAGACACTTAAGCCATACAAAGTCAATAGGAATAAATCATTGGCAGTCCAATTAAAAAAAAAATGTCATGAAACCAAAGAAATCCAGAAGCAAAAACAAAGCTTAAATATCTTGAAATTTTATTAATAAAAGCCAGTAATCGGGGGGCCAAAGCTGGAAATCTGACAAAATAGTGATCTGAGGGGTAGAGTTATCTGAGCGAGGTTTCAGACTAAATCGAACAGCTGATTACAAATATCTTGGGAATATAAGTGCAAAACGCGTGCTTGAGAGTTGCGTTCAAAGCCTTTTTCTCCGTCAGACTAAATCTAGATATCCACTACATAATCCTATTTGTTTCCTTTAAACCTAGCCAAAACATTATCTGACGTTTAATTTACCATAGTTTTGACACCAATTTCAATGGCTGATCGAAAAAATCCACACTGATGTATCAAAATCTTAAGATCGCCAGTGGGGCGCCAGGACAAAAAAAAAAAAAAAAAATGCATTTAGGTTTCCTATGTTGCTGACGAAGTACAATAGTCTTTTTCTTTGAACGTTTTTCTTTTGGTCAACTATACATAAATAAATGTATCGATTTATTGTACTAAACAGATTCAAAACAAATTAAACAATACAAGAAAAATTATCACCCTAGAAGCAAGTTTATGCTGAATGAAACAACCAAACGACAAATGTTTTAAATTTAAAAATAAAATCTTGAAGACAAAGGAAAGGGACAGCGATAGAGACGAAGAGAGGAAGCGGAAAATATAGAGGGACAACAAAGAACAAGTAGAGGGAGCAGAGTTTTATAAAGAATAAGTCCAGAAATTGACAACTTTTGTAGATAGTATTAAAAGATCAGTTAAAACTAGTAGTGGGAAAGATTTCATTCCAGAGTGAAATAGCACACATTGTGAATGACTTTAAAGCTATATAGTAGTTCGCCTTAAAGGGCTATGAAGACGACACGCTGACAAGCACAAACAATAAATTATCGTTATCAGACGAAAGAGTAAATAGCAACTGAATTACCAGAGGAAGAAATACCTTTGAAAGTTGAAACATTTTAGTTCTAAACTTTGCTTTTTAAATAATGTTACTTAATGGTTGTAAAATTCTTACATAATTATAAAACTTAACTGAGGGATAAAGATGATGAAGTGAACAAGTAACTTTCACGGAAGGATTTTGAACACTTTAATCAAAATATATTTAGCATCTTTGTTTGATAAAGTAGGAATTTGTTAATAATGTTCTTTTTTGGAGGGGGTACCAAAAACTTAACAACTTAAAACAATTTTTGAACTAAAAATATTCTCTGGGTGACATTCGGAGGAAAATCAACCTGCCTCAGTATAATGTTTTTCTAAAATAAATAAATCTGGGATGCTACCAGATGGTCAAGGCTTATCATTGCTATTACACCTAAGGGTTCTATCTAACAATTTTTCACTTCTGAGATAATTTCCCAAACCTGTTTGCCTAGCTGTTCTCAAGGTGAGGATCCTTGAGATCAGAAGGATTGTAGCATGATGAACGTACACTGCCTGTTTAGTGCAGCTCTTCTTTGAATGCAGCTCTAGACAATATGTGGCAATTATTTTACAAGAATGAAAAAAAGCTAGATACGACCTTTAGGCGTATCAAAGGTGATAGCCTATATATTTTTTCTTTACATAAACGAAATTTCATTAGGCAGACTTTATATACGGAGCTTTTTCTAAGTGAAAAAGGTGGCTAATATATTTTACTGTATATATAAGCAAAACTTCGAATTTTGGATTAGCCAACCAGTTTGCTAAAAAGTGGCATCAAATTGCAGTGGGCAGGGAGGCTGTGTCCATGCTATTCCTGCTGTGGGTGTGTTTGCTCAAAAATTTCTTTTCTTTCTTCATTTAAAAATATCCGTGCCCTAACTTTTTTGGAATTGATGCCATTGTTACTAAATAACTTTTCTCTTTGTACAGATTTTGGCTGCTAAAATACAAAAGCTGTTATTTGGCAATCATATCGGTCGTAAATGAATTATATATCGACTAAGCTGAAATCAGGTACGCCTGACCAATCGGTTTAATCACAATGCATATATCCCCTTTCGTTCTCAAATATTCTCAGCTTTATAATCCACTCAAAAACGCGTCATAACCAAATTTCCACCAGTTTTGCAGACCAAAAAGCATTAAGTGCACGACTCTTCCGCAGTCACGAAGATTGTCACATAACGTCTTTTGAAGTGTTGGCTTTTGGATTGTCGACAATCACAAATTACGTATTTTGACAAAAACATCACTTTCATCATAATCTGCAGAAAAGATTAATTGTGAAATAACCATTTATAGATCATAGGCAGCATTGATAGATCATCTTTTTTTTAGATCAGGGCACTTTTTATAGAAGGAGTTGTCGTAGAAACTTTAAAAGGAGCTCATTCGATAAGAAACTGAAAGAGCTAGAGCCCTTTTTAATAGTCAAAAATGATTAGAGGGTAACCAGCCCCCTCCCCTGAAAAAAGCCCATAATTTCCCCAAACACACCCATCAAAACTTTGAGATTACCGTTTTGTTCAACGTAGTTGAAAGGTCTGGAAATTATGTCTTTGAAGATGACATCCTCCCCACAGCCCTCACCGCAAGGGTTTTAAGTTATGCCCTGGGAGCATATAAAGTTTTCATAGAAAGATTGGTCATATAAACTTCGGAGGGGGCTCGTTGGACTGGTAATCAGAAGTTCTAGTGCCTTTTTTCAGAGTCAAAGTGATCGGAGGGCAGCTACCCCCCCCCCCCTACACGTCGAATTTTCCCGAAATGCACCTAATAGAAATTTTGAGATAGCCACTTGTTGAGATAGCCAAAAGTCTGGTGGGCGTGAGAGGGGGGTTAGTTGCCCTCCAATCACTTCCGACTTTTAAAAAGGGCACTAGCCCTTTCAATTTCCAATCGAATGAGCCCTTTTTGAAGTTTCTACGACAACACTTTCTATAAAAACCTTATATGAGTAGAAAGGCCTTATTGAATCGTGACTCTACACCATATATGGGCATGGAATCCCCAGGGAGAATGATTGCATAATCGGTCAATGCCTTAAATTTCCCAGGTCGATTTATTTGTTGTTGTTGTTTTGGCCAAGTGCACGCTCGGGGCGAATGTCAATAATTCCCCTTAGAAACAACAAATTAATTCCCCATTCTTGACAAATCAATCAACCATGACATCATCTGTCAGACATTAAAAAACTTCGCCCAGAAACAATTCACCTTGACATCACCTGTCAGATATTAATAAACTTTGCCCTGGAAACAATTCTGGTCGAACTCCAAAGATATTAATAAACTTCGCCCCGGAAACAATTCTCCAAGAAACTCTGGCGAATCTTTTGATCTTAGAGATGAAGAGATGGAACGCGGGAAAGGGTTTCTTAGTAATTTGAAATTTGAAAGCGCAGGGATGCCAAAAAACAAAAGGAACACGCTGAAATTACGTTTAGGGGTTATTTGAGCGAAACCGTTTTAGACATTTTAGGGAATTATTTCGGCAAAACAGTTAGAGACACTTTAAAAGATGATTTTAGAAGATGTTTTAGAAGAGGTTTTGAGTGTGGTCGTTATAATACACAAGTTCTATTTGAACAGTGTCGTTCGGTCCCCTACCCCAACCCCAAGGAAGCCCCCGGCCCCAAAGATTCCCCCGGGCTCCCAAAGGGGGCTCCCAAAGGGTCCCCCGGGCCCCCTCCCAAAGGGCCCCCAGCGCCCAAAGGCCCCTGAGCCCCCATTTTTTAATACTTTTTAAGGCTTTACTATATCTTTTCAGAACAATTTCCTTTCTTAATGTCCCTTCTAAACCCATTTTACAACTTGAAGTACCCATCCATTTCACACACAACTTTACTTTACAGCTTTTCGGATTCCTCAACACCATGAAATACCTTTCAAAAGGCATTTCAGAGCAACTTTTTTTCTTAATTCCCCTTCTAAACCCATTTTTACAAGTTGAAGCACCCATCCTTTTCACCCACAACTTTACATTACAGCTTTTTGGATACCTCAACACCAAGAAATACTTTTCAAAGGGCATTTCAGAGCAACTTTTTTTCTTAATGTCCCTTCTTAACCATTTTACAAGTTGAAGCATCCATCCTTTTCACCCCAACTATACTTTACAGCTTTATGGATACCTCAACACCAAAAAATACTTTTCAAAAGGCTTTTCAGAGCAAGTTCATTTCTTAATGTTCCCTTCTAAACCTATTTTCCAACTTGAAGTACTCATTCTTTTCACCCACAACTTTACATTACAGCTTTTTGGATACCTCAACACCAGGAAATACCTTTCAATAGGTATTTCAGAGCAATTTCCTTTCTTAATGTCCATCCTAAACCCATTTTAAAACTTGAAATACCCATCCATTTCACCCACAACTTTACTTTACAGCTTTTCAGATACCTCAACACCAAGAAATACTTTTCAAAAGGCATTTCAGAGCAATTTCCTTTCTTAATGTCCCTTCTAAACCCATTTTCCAACTTGAAGCATCCATCCTTATCACCCACAACTTTACTTTACAGCTTTTCGGATACCTCAACACCATGAAATACCTTTCAAAAGGCATTTCAGAGCAACTTTTTTTCTTAATGTCCCTTCTAAACCCATTTTACAAGTTGAAGCACCCATCCTTTTCACCCACAACTTTACATTACAGCTTTTTGGATACCTCAACACCAAGAAATACTTTTCAAAGGGCATTTCAGAGCAACTTTTTTTCTTAATGTCCCTTCTAAAACCATTTTACAAGTTGAAGCATCCATCCTTTCACCCACAACTATACTTTACAGCTTTATGGATACCTCAACACCAATAAATACTTTTCAAAAGGCTTTTCAGAGCAAGTTCCTTTCTTAATGTCCCTTCTAAACCTATTTTCCAACTTGAAGTACCCATTCTTTTCACCCACAACTTTACATTACAGCTTTTTGGATACCTCAACACCAAGAAATACCTTTCAAAAGGCATTTCAGAGCAATTTCCTTTCTTAATGTCCATTCTAAACCCATTTTACAACTTGAAGTACCCATCCATTTCACCCACAACTTTACTTTACAGCTTTTCAGATACCTCAACACCAAGAAATACTTTTCAAAAGGCATTTCAGAGCAATTTCCTTTCTTAATGTCCCTTCTAAACCCATTTTCCAACTTGAAGCATCCATCCTTTTCACCCACAACTTTACTTTACAGCTTTTTGGATACCTCAACACCAAGAAATACCTTTCAAAAGGCATTTCAGAGCAACTTTTTTCTTAATGTCCCTTCTAAACCCATTTTTCAACTTGAAGTACCCATCCGTTTCACCCCCAACTTTACTTTACAGCTTTTTGGATACCTCAACATTAAGCAGTACTTTTCAAAGGCATTTCAGAACAAGTTCTTTTCTTAATGTCCTTCCTAAACCCATTTTCCAATTGAAGTACTCATCTTTTCCCCCACAACTTTACTATACTGCCTTTTTGAATACCTCAACACCAAGCAATACTTTTCAAAGACCATTTCAGAACAAGTTCTTTTCATAATGTCCATCCTAAACCCATTTTACAAGTTGAAGCATCCATCCTTTTCACCCACAACTTTATTTTACAACTTTTTGAATACCTCAACACCAATGAAATACCTTTCAAAGGCATTTCAGAGCAACTTTTTTTCTTAATGTCCCTTCTAAACCTATTTTCCAACTTGAAGTACCCATCCCTTTTCACCCACAACTTTACATTACAGCTTTTTGAATACCTCAACACCAAGAAATACTTTTCAAAAGACATTTCAGAGCAAGTTCCTTTCTTAATTCCCTTCTAAACCCATTTTACAAGTTGAAGCATCCATCCTTTTCACCCACAACTATGCTTTACAGCTTTTTGGATAGCTTAGAGTCTTAGCTTAGAGTTTTTGTTTGAAGTTCTAGTTTAGTTTAGTTTAATTAATAGTTTAGAGTTTTAGCTTAGAGTCTTAGCTTAGAGTTTTTGTTAGAGTTGAAGTTTAGTTTAGTAATAGTTAAGAGTTTAGAGTTTTAGCTTAGAGTCTTAGCTTAGAGTTTTTTTGTCAGAGTTCTAGTTTAGTTTAATTTTAGTTAAGAGTTTGATTTTTTACCTTTGAGTTTCAGTTAGAGTTCTAGTTTAGTTTAGTTTTAGTTAAGAGTTTAGTGTTTTACCTTAGAGTCTTAGCTTAGAGTTTTAGTTAGAGTTCTAGTTTAGTTTAGTTTTAGTTAAGAGTTTAGAATTTTAGCTTAGAGTCTTAGCTTAGAGTTTTTGTTAGAGTTCTAGTTTATTTTAGTTTTAGTTAAGAGTTTAGAGTTTTTAGCTTAGAGTCTTAGCTTAGAGTTTTTGTTGAAGTTCTAGTTTAGTTTAGTTTTAGTTAATAGTTTAGAGTTTTAGCTTAGAGTCTTAGGTTAGAGTTTTTGTTAGAGTTGAAGTTTAGTTTAGTAATAGTTAAGAGTTTAGAGTTTTAGCTTAGAGTCTTAGCTTAGAGTTTTTGTTAGAGTTCTAGTTTAGTTTACATATAGTTAAGAGTTTGGAGTTTTACCTTAGAGACTTAGCTTAGAGTTTTAGTTTAGTTTAGTTTTAGTTAAGAGTTTAGAGTTTTTAGCTTAGAGTTTTTTTTGTTAGAGTTCTAGTTTAGTTTAATTTTACTTAAGAGTTTGATTTTTTACCTTTGAGTTTCAGTTAGAGTTCTAGTTTAGTTTAGTTTTAGTTAAGAGTTTAGTGTTTTACCTTAGAGTCTTAGCTTAGAGTTTTAGTTAGAGTTCTAGTTTAGTTTAGTTTTAGTTAAGAGTTTAGAATTTTAGCTTAGAGTCTTAGCTTAGAGTTTTTGTTAATGTTGAAGTTTAGTTTAGTAATAGTTAAGAGTTTAGAGTTTTAACTTAGAGTCTTAGCTTAGAGTTTTTGTTAAAGTTGAAGTTTAGTTTAGTAATAGTTAAGAGTTTAGCGTTTTAGCTTAGAGTCTTAGCTTAGAGTTTTAGTTTAGTTTAGTTTTAGTTAAGAGTTTAGAGTTTTTTAGCTTAGAGTCTTAGCTTAGAGTTTTTGTTAGAGTTCTAGTTTAGTTTAGTTTTAGTTAAGAGTTTAGAGTTTTTAGCTTAGAGTCTTAGCTTAGAGTTTTAGTTAGAGTTCTAGTTTAGTTTAGTTTTAGTTAAGAGTTTAGAGTTTTACCAAAGAGTCTTAGCTTAGAGTTTCAGTTAGTTCTAGTTTAGTTTAGTTACAGTTCAGAGTTTAGAGTTTTAGCTTAGAGTCATAGCTTAGAGTTTTATTTAAAGTTGTAGTTTAGTTAAGTTTTAGTTAAGAGTTTCGAGTTTTAGCTTAGAGTCTTACCTTAGAGTTTTTGTTAGAGTTCTAGTTTAGTTTAGTTTTAGTTAAGAGTTTAGAGTTTTACCTTAGAGTCTTAGCTTAGAGTTTTAGTTAGAGTTCTAGTTTAGTTTAGTTATAGTTAAGAATTTAGAGTTTTAGCTTAGAGTCATAGCTTAGAGTTTTAGTTAAAGTTATTGTTTAGTAAAGTTATAGTTAAGAGTTTAGAGTTTTACCTTAGAGTCATAGCTTAGAGTTTTAGTTACAGTTCTAGTTCCGTTTAGTTTTAGTTAAGAGTTTAGATATTTAGCTTAGAGTCTTAGCTTATAGTTTGTGCTAGAGTTCTAGTTTAGTTTACTTATAGTTAAGAGTCTCGAGTTTTTAGCTTAGAGTCTTAGCTTAGAATTTCTGTTAGAGTGCTAGTTTAGTTTACTTCTAGTTAAGAGTTTTAGAGTTTTAGCTTAGAGTCTTAGCTTATAGTTTGTGTTAGAGTTCTAGTTTAGCTTAGTAATAGTTAAGAGTTTAGAGTTTTAGCTTAGAGTCTTAGCTTAGAGTTTTTTTTAGAGTTCTAGTTTAGTTTAGTTATAGTTAAGAGTTTGGTGTTTTACCTTAGAGACTTAGCTTAGAGTTTTTAGTTTAGTTTAGTTTTAGTTTAGAGTTTTAGCTTAGACTTAGAGTTTTAATTAGAGTTCTAGTTTAGTTTAGTTTTAGTTAAGAGTTTAGAATTTTAGCTTAGAGTTTTAGTTAGAGTTCTAGTTTAGTTTAGTTTTAGTTAAGAGTATAGAGTTTTAGCTTAGAGTCTTAGCTTAGAGTTTTTGTTAGAGTTCTAGTTTAGTTTAGTTATAGTTAAGAGTTGGGAGTTTTACCTTAGAGACTTAGCTTAGAGTTTTAGTTTAGTTTAGTTACAGTTAAGAATTTAGAGTTTTAGCTTAGAGTCATAGCTTAGAGTTTTACTTAAAGTTATAGTTTGGTTAAGTTTTTAGTTAAGAGTTTCGAGTTTTAGCTGAGTCTTAGCTTAGAGTTTTGTTAGAGTTCTAGTTTAGTTTAGTTTTAGTTAAGAGTTTAGAGTTTTACGTTAGAGTCTTAGCTTAGAGTTTGTGTTAGAGTTCTAGTTTAGTTTAATTTTAGTTAAGAATTTAATGTTTTACCTTTGAGTTTCAGCTAGAGTTCTAGTTTAGTTTACTTTTAGTTCAGAGTTTAGTGTTTTACCTTAGAGTCTTAGCTCAGAGTTTTAGTTAGAGTTCTAGTTTAGTTTAGTTATAGTTAAGAGTTTAGAATTTTAGCTTAGAGTCTTAGCTTAGAGTTTTTGATAGAGTTCTAGTTTTTTAGTTTTAGTTAAGAGTTTAGAGTTTTTAGCTTAGAGTCTTAGCTTAGAGTATTTGTTGAAGTTGTAGTTTAGTTTAGTTTTATTAATAGTTTAGAGTTTTAGCTTAGAGTCTTAGATTAGAATTTTTGTTAGAGTTGAAGTTTAGTTTAGTAATAGTTAAGAGTTTAGAGTTTTAGCTTAGAGTCTTAGCTTAGAGTTTTTGTTAGAGTTCTAGTTTAGTTTAGATATAGTTAAGCGTTTGGAGTTTTACCTTCGAGACTTAGCTTAGAGTTTTAGTTTAGTTTAGTTTTAGTTAAGAGTTTAGAGTTTTTAGCTTAGAGTCTTAGCTTAGAGTTTTTGTTAGAGTTCTAGTTTAGTTTAGTTTTAGTTAAGAGTTTGGTGTTTACCTTAGAGTCATAACTTAGAGTTTTACTTAAAGTTATAGTTTGGTTAATTTTTAGTTAACAGTTTAGAATTTTAGCTTCGAGTCTTAGCTTAGAGTTTTTGTTAGAGTTCTAGTTTAGTTTAGTTTTTAGTTAAGAGTTTAGAGTTTTTAGCTTAGAGTCTTAGCTATAGTTTTTGTCGAAGCTCTAGTTTAGTTTTAGTTAAGAGTTTATAGTTTTAGCTTAGAGTCTTAGCTTAGAGTTTTTGTTAGAGTTTTAGTTTAGTTTAGTTTTAGTTAGGAGTTTAGAGTTTTTAGAGTTTTAGCTTAGAGTTATAGTTAGAGTTGAAGTTTAGTTTAGTTATAGTTAAGAATTTAGTTTTTAGCTTAGAGTCGTAGTTTAGAGTTTTTGTTAGAGTTCTAGTTTAGTTTAGTTAAGAGTTTAGAGTTTTATCATAGAGTCAAAGCTTAGAGTTTTTTTGTTGAAGTTGAAGTTTAGTTTAGTCATAGCTAAGAATTTAGAGTTTTTACCTTAGAGTTTTAGCTTAGAGTTTTACTTAGAGTTCTAGGTTAGTCTAGTTTTAGTTAAGAGTTTAGAGTTTTATCTTAGAGTCTTAGCTTAGAGTTTTTGTTGAAGTTCTAGTTTAGTTTAGTTAAGAGTTTTGAGTTTACCTTAGAGTCTTAGCATAGAGCTTTACTTAGAGTTGAAATTTAGTTTAGTTATAGTTAAGGGTTTAGAGTTTTAGCTTGGAGTCTTAGCTTAGAGTTTTAGTTAGAGTTCTAGCTTAGTTTAGTTTTAGTTAAGAGTTTAGAGTTTTACCTTAAAGTCTTAGCTTAGAGTTTTATTTAGAGTTCTAGTTTAGTTTAGTTTTAGCTAAGAGTTTTGAGTTTTACCTTAAAGTCTTAGATTAGAGTTTTAGTTAGGGTTGAAGTTTCGTTTTAGTTTAGTTATAGTTAAGAGTTTATAGTTTTAGCTTAGAGTCTTAGCTTAGAGTTTTTGTTAGAGTTGAAGTTTAGTTTAGTAATAGTTAAGAGTTTAGAGTTTTAGCTTAGAGTCTTAGCTTAGAGTTTTTTTGTAGAGTTCTAGTTTAGTTTAATTTTAGTTAAGAGTTTGATTTTTTACCTTTGAGTTTCAGTTAGATTTCTAGTTAGAGTTTAGTTTAGTTAAGAGTTTAGTTTTAGTTAAGAGTTTAGTGTTTTACCTTAGAGTCTTAGCTTAGAGTTTTAGTTAGAGTTCTAGTTTAGTTTAGTTTTAGTTAAGAGTTTAGAATTTTAGCTTAGAGTCTTAGCTTAGAGTTTTTGTTAGAGTTCTAGTTTATTTTAGTTTTAGTTAAGAGTTTAGAGTTTTTTTAGCTTAGAGTCTTAGCTTAGAGTTTTTGTTGAAGTTCTAGTTTAGTTTAGTTTTAGTTAATAGTTTAGAGTTTTAGCTTAGAGTCTTAGGTTAGAGTTTTGTTAGAGTTGAAGTTTAGTTTAGTAATAGTTAAGAGTTTAGAGTTTTAGCTTAGAGTCTTAGCTTAGAGTTTTTGTTAGAGTTCTAGTTTAGTTTACATATAGTTGAGAGTTTAGAGTTTTACCTTAGAGACTTAGCTTAGAGTTTTAGTTTAGTTTAGTTTTAGTTAAGAGTTTAGAGTTTTTAGCTTAGAGTTTTTTTTTTGTTAGAGTTCTAGTTTAGTTTAATTTTACTTAAGAGTTTGATTTTTTTACCTTTGAGTTTCAGTTAGAGTTCTAGTTTAGTTTACTTTTAGTTAAGAGTTTAGTGTTTTACCTTAGAGTCTTAGCTTAGAGTTTTAGTTAGAGTTCTAGTTTAGTTTACTTTTAGTTAAAGAGTTTAGAATTTTAGCTTAGAGTCTTAGCTTAGAGTTTTTGTTAATGTTGAAGTTTAGTTTAGTAATAGTTAAGAGTTTAGAGTTTTAACTTAGAGTCTTAGCTTAGAGTTTTTGTTAAAGTTGAAGTTTAGTTTAGTAATAGTTAAGAGTTTAGCGTTTTAGCTTAGAGTCTTAGCTTAGAGTTTTAGTTTAGTTTAGTTTAGTTAAGAGTTTAGAGTTTTTTAGCTTAGAGTCTTAGCTTAGAGTTTTTGTTAGAGTTCTAGTTTAGTTTAGTTTTAGTTAAGAGTTTAGAGTTTTTAGCTTAGAGTCTTAGCTTAGAGTTTTTAGTTAGAGTTCTAGTTTAGTTTAGTTTTAGTTAAGAGTTTAGAGTTTTACCAAAGAATCTTAGCTTAGAGTTTTAGTTAGAGATTCTAGTTTAGTTTTTAGTTACAGTTCAGAGTTTAGAGTTTTAGCTTAGAGTCATAGCTTAGTTTTATTTTTTAGTTGTAGTTTAGTTAAGTTTTAGTTAAGAGTTTCGAGTTTTAGCTTAGAGTCTTACCTTAGAGTTTTTGTTAGAGTTCTAGTTTAGTTTAGTTTTAGTTAAGAGTTTAGAGTTTTACCTTAGAGTCTTAGCTTAGAGTTTTAGTTAGAGTTCTAGTTTTAGTTTAGTTATAGTTAAGAATTTAGAGTTTTAGCTTAGAGTCATAGCTTAGAGTTTTAGTTAAAGTTATTGTTTAGTAAAGTTATAGTTAAGAGTTTAGAGTTTTACCTTAGAGTCATAGCTTAGAGTTTTAGTTACAGTTCTAGTTCAGTTTAGTTTTAGTTAAGAGTTTAGATATTTTAGCTTAGAGTCTTAGCTTATAGTTTGTGCTAGAGTTCTAGTTTAGTTTACTTATAGTTAAGAGTCTCGAGTTTTTAGCTTAGAGTCTTAGCTTAGAATTTCTGTTAGAGTTCTAGTTTAGTTTAATTCTAGTTAAGAGTTTAGAGTTTTAGCTTAGAGTCTTAGCTTATAGTTTGTGTTAGAGTTCTAGTTTAGCTTAGTAATAGTTAAGAGTTTAGAGTTTTAGCTTAGAGTCTTAGCTTAGAGTTTTTTTTAGAGTTCTAGTTTAGTTTAGTTTTATAGTTAAGAGTTTGGTGTTTTACCTTAGAGACTTAGCTTAGAGTTTTAGTTTAGTTTAGTTTTAGTTTTAAAGAGCTTTCAGAGTTTTAGCTTAGACTTAGAGTTTTAGTTTGAATTAGAGTTCTAGTTTAGTTTAGTTTTAGTTAAGAGTTTTTACCTTAGAATTTTAGCTTAGAGTTTTAGTTAGAGTTCTAGTTTAGTTTAGTTTTAGTTAAGAGTATAGAGTTTTAGCTTAGAGTCTTAGCTTAGAGTTTTTGTTAGAGTTCTAGTTTAGTTTAGTTTATAGTTAAGAGTTTGGAGTTTTACCTTAGAGACTTAGCTTAGAGTTTTAGTTTAGTTTAGTTACAGTTAAGAATTTAGAGTTTTAGCTTAGAGTCATAGCTTAGAGTTTTACTTAAAGTTATAGTTTTGGTTAAGTTTTAGTTAAGAGTTTCGAGTTTTAGCTGAGTCTTAGCTTAGAGTTTTTGTTAGAGTTCTAGTTAGTTTAGTTTTAGTTAAGAGTTTAGAGTTTTTAGCTTAGAGTCTTAGCTTAGAGTTTTAGTTAGAGTTCTAGTTTAGTTTAGTTTTAGTTAAGAGTTTAGAGTTTTATCAAAGAATCTTAGCTTAGAGTTTTAGTTAGAGTTCTAGTTTAGTTTAGTTACAGTTCAGAGTTTAGAGTTTTAGCTTAGAGTCATAGCTTAGAGTTTTATTAAAGTTGTAGTTTAGTTAAGTTTTAGTTAAGAGTTTCGAGTTTTAGCTTAGAGTCTTACCTTAGAGTTTTTGTTAGAGTTCTAGTTTAGTTTAGTTTTAGTTAAGAGTTTAGAGTTTTACCTTAGAGTCTTAGCTTAGAGTTTTAGTTAGAGTTCTAGTTTAGTTTAGTTATAGTTAAGAATTTAGAGTTTTAGCTTAGAGTCATAGCCTTAGAGTTTTAGTTAAAGTTATTGTTTAGTAAAGTTATAGTTAAGAGTTTAGAGTTTTACCTTAGAGTCATAGCTTAGAGTTTTAGTTACAGTTCTAGTTCAGTTTAGTTTTAGTTAAGAGTTTAGATATTTAGCTTAGAGTCTTAGCTTATAGTTTGTGCTAGAGTTCTAGTTTAGTTTACTTATAGTTAAGAGTCTCGAGTTTTTAGCTTAGAGTCTTAGCTTAGAATTTCTGTTAGAGTTCTAGTTTAGTTTACTTCTAGTTAAGAGTTTAGAGTTTTAGCTTAGAGTCTTAGCTTATAGTTTTGTGTTAGAGTTCTAGTTTTAGCTTAGTAATAGTTAAGAGTTTAGAGTTTTAGCTTAGAGTCTTAGCTTAGAGTTTTTTTTTTAGAGTTCTAGTTTTGTTTAGTTATAGTTAAGAGTTTGGTGTTTTACCTTAGAGACTTAGCTTAGAGTTTTAGTTTAGTTTAGTTTTAGTTTAGAGTTTTAGCTTAGACTTAGAGTTTTAATTAGAGTTCTAGTTTAGTTTAGTTTTAGTTAAGAGTTTAGAATTTTAGCTTAGAGTTTTAGTTAGAGTTCTAGTTTAGTTTAGTTTTTAGTTAAGAGTATAGAGTTTTTAGCTTAGAGTCTTAGCTTAGAGTTTTTGTTAGAGTTCTAGTTTAGTTTAGTTATAGTTAAGAGCTTGGAGTTTTACCTTAGAGACTTAGCTTAGAGTTTTAGTTTAGTTTAGTTACAGTTTAAGAATTTAGAGTTTTAGCTTAGAGTCATAGCTTAGAGTTTTTACTTTTAAAGTTATAGTTTGGTTAAGTTTTAGTTAAGAGTTTTTCGAGTTTTAGCTGAGTCTTAGCTTAGAGTTTTTGTTAGAGTTCTAGTTTAGTTTAGTTTTAGTTAAGAGTTTAGAGTTTTACGTTAGAGTCTTAGCTTAGAGTTTGTGTTAGAGTTCTAGTTTAGTTTAATTTTAGTTAAGAATTTAATGTTTTACCTTTGAGTTTCAGCTAGAGTTCTAGTTTAGTTTACTTTTAGTTCAGAGTTTAGTGTTTTTTACCTTAGAGTCTTAGCTCAGAGTTTTAGTTAGAGTTCTAGTTTAGTTTAGTTATAGTTAAGAGTTTAGAATTTTAGCTTAGAGTCTTAGCTTAGAGTTTTTTGATAGAGTTCTAGTTTATTTTAGTTTTAGTTAAGAGTTTAGAGTTTTTAGCTTAGAGTCTTAGCTTAGAGTATTTGTTGAAGTTGTAGTTTAGTTTAGTTTTATTTAATAGTTTAGAGTTTTAGCTTAGAGTCTTAGATTAGAATTTTTGTTAGAGTTGAAGTTTAGTTTAGTAATAGTTAAGAGTTTAGAGTTTTAGCTTAGAGTCTTAGCTTAGAGTTTTTGTTAGAGTTCTAGCTTAGTTTAGATATAGTTAAGCGTTTGGAGTTTTACCTTCGAGACTTAGCTTAGAGTTTTAGTTTAGTTTAGTTTTAGTTAAGAGTTTAGAGTTTTTTAGCTTAGAGTCTTAGCTTAGAGTTTTTTGTTAGAGTTCTAGTTTAGTTTAGTTTTAGTTAAGAGTTTGGTTTTTACCTTAGAGTCATAACTTAGAGTTTTACTTAAAGTTATAGTTTGGTTAATTTTTAGTTAAGAGTTTAGAATTTTAGCTTCGAGTCTTAGCTTAGAGTTTTTGTTAGAGTTCTAGTTTAGTTTAGTTTTAGTTAAGAGTTTAGAGTTTTTAGCTTAGAGTCTTAGCCTATAGTTTTTGTCGAAGCTCTAGTTTAGTTTTAGTTAAGAGTTTATAGTTTTAGCTTAGAGTCTTAGCTTAGAGTTTTTGTTAGAGTTTTAGTTTAGTTTAGTTTTAGTTAGGAGTTTAGAGTTTTAGCTTAGAGTCTTAGCTTAGAGTTTTAGTTGGAGTTATTGTTTAGTTAAGTTATAGTTAAGAGTTATAGCTTAGAGGTTTAGCCTAAAATCTTAGCTTAGAGATTTAGTTAGAGTTGAAGTTTAGTCTAAACTAGCATAACCACAAAATTACACAATATTGCATAGAAATACCAAAACCATAGGTTAGATTAGGTTAGGTTAGGTTAGAGGTTAGGTTTCTCCACGTTTAAGTTAGGTTTGTTAGATTAGGTTAGCTTATCATGAGCGCTCATGATAAGCTAACCTAATCTAACTGGTACAAAGTTGACATGGGGGGATTTTCCGGCGAGTATGGTTAGGTTAGGTTAGGTTAGGTTAGCTAAGTTAGGCTAGGTTAGCTAGTAAACATCTCTCCGTGTTTAAGTTAGGTTAGGTTAGGCTAGATTAAGCTATGTTTAGGTTAAGTTAGGTTAGGTTAGCCTACGTACGAGCGCGTACCTAGGCTAACCTAACTTAACCTAACATAACTTAATCTAGCCTAACCTAACCTAACTTAAACATGGAGAGATGTTTACTAGCTAACCTAGCCTAACTTAGCTAACCTAACCTAACCTAACCATACTCGCTGGAAAATCCCCCATGTCGACTTTGTACCAGTTAGATTAGGTTAGCTTATCATGAGCGCTCATGATAAGCTAACCTAATCTAACCTAACTTAAACGTGGAGAAACCTAACCTCTAACCTAACCAAACCCTAATCTAACCTATGGTTTTGGTATTTCTATGCAATATTGTGTAATTTTGTGGTTATGCTAGTTTAGACTAAAACTTCAACTCTAACTAAATCTCTAAGCTAAGATTCTAGGCTAAACCTCTAAGCTATAACTCTTAACTATAACTAAACAAAACAATAACTCCAACTAAAACTCTAAGCTAAGACTCTAAGCTAAAACTATAAACTCTTAACTATAACTAAACTAAACGAAACTTCAACCCTAACTAAAACTCTAATCTAAGACTTTAAGGTAAAACTCAAAACTCTAACTAAAACTAAACTAAACTAGAATTCTAAATAAAACTCTAAGCTAAGACTTTAAGGTAAAACTCTAAACTCTTAACTAAAACTAAAACTAAGCTAGAACTCTAATTAAAACTCTAAGCTAAGACTCCAAGCTAAAACTCTAAACCCTTAACTATAACTAAACTAAACTTCAACTCTAAGTAAAGCTCTATGCTAAGACTCTAAGGTAGAACTCAAAATTCTTAACTAAACTAAACTAGAACTTCAACAAAAACTCTAAGCTAAGACTCTAAGATAAAAAATCTAAACTCTTAACTAAAACTAGACTAAACTAGAACTCTAAGTAAAACTCTAAGCTAAGATTCTAAGCTAAAAACTCTAAATTCCTAACTATGACTAAACTAAACTTCAACTTCAACAAAACTCTAAGCTTTGACTCTATGATAAAACTCTAAACTCTTAACTAAACTAAACTAGAACTCTAACAAAAACTCTAAACTACGACTCTAAGCTAAAAACTAAATTCTTAACTATAACTAAACTAAACTTCAACTCTAACTATAACTCTAAGCTAAGACTCTAAGCTAAAACTCTAAACTCCTAACTAAAACTAAACTAAACTAAAACTCTAACAAAAACTCTAAGCTAAGACTCTAAGCTAAAACTATAAACTCTTAACTAAAACTAAACTAGAGCTTCAACAAAAATTACAAGCTAAGACTCTAAGCTAAAAACTCTAAACTCTTAACTAAAACTAAACTAAACTAGAACTCTAACAAAAACTCTAAGCTAAGACTCTAAGCTAAAATTCTAAACTCTTAACTACAACTTAACCAAACTATAACTTTAAGTAAAACTCTAAGTTATGACTCTAAGGTAAAACACCAAACTCTTAACTAAAACTAAACTAAACTAGAACTCTAACACAAACTCTAAGCTAAGACTCTAAGCTAAAAAAAACTCTAAACTCTTAACTAAAACTAAACTAAACTAAAACTCTAAGCTAAGTCTCGAGGGTAAAACTCCAAACGCTTAACTATATCTAAACTAAACTAGAACTCTAACAAAAACTCTAAGCTAAGACTCTAAGCTAAAACTCTAAACTCTTAACTATTACTAAACTAAACTTCAACTCTAACAAAAACTCTAAGCTAAGACTCTAAGCTAAAACTCTAAACTATTAATAAAAACTAAACTAAACTAGAACTTCAACAAAAACTCTAAGCTAAGACTCTAAGCTAAAAACTCTAAACTCTTAACTAAAACTAAAATAAACTAGAACTCTAACAAAAACTCTAAGCTAAGACTCTAAGCTAAAATTCTAAACTCTTAACTAAAACTAAACTAAACTAGAACTCTAACTAAAACTCTAAGCTAAGACTCTAAGGTAAAACACTAAACTCTTAACTAAAACTAGACTAAACTAGAACTCTAAGTAAAACTCTAAGCTAGATTCTAAGCTAAAAACTCTAAATTCCTAACTATGACTAAACTAAACTTTCAACTTCAACAAAAACTCTAAGCTTTGACTCTATGATAAAACTCTAAAACTCTTAACTAAACTAAACTAGAACTCTAACAAAAACTCTAAACTACGACTCTAAGCTAAAAACTAAATTCTTAACTATAACTAAACTAAACTTCAACTCTAACTATAACTCTAAGCTAAGACTCTAAGCTAAAACTCTAAACTCCTAACTAAAACTAAACTAAACTAAAACTCTAACAAAAACTCTAAGCTAAGACTCTAAGCTAAAACTATAAACTCTTAACTAAAACTAAACTAGAACTCTAACAAAAAACTCTAAGCTAAGACTCTAAGCTAAAATTCTAAACTCTTAACTAAAACTAAACTAAACTAGAACTCTAAAAAAAACTTTAAAGCTAAGAGTCTAAGCTAAAAAACTCTAAACTCTTAACTAAAACTAAACTAAACTAAAACTCTAAGCTAAGTCTCGAGGGGTAAAACTCCAAACGCTTAACTATATCTAAACTAAACTAGAACTCTAACAAAAACTCTAAGCTAAGACTCTAAGCTAAAACTCTAAACTCTTAACTATTACTAAACTAAACTTCAACTCTAACAAAAACTCTAAGCTAAGACTCTAAGCTAAAACTCTAAACTATTAAATAAAACTAAACTAAACTAGAACTTCAACAAAAACTCTAAGCTAAGACTCTAAGCTAAAAACTCTAAACTCTTAACTAAAACTCAAATAAAACTAGAACTCTATCAAAAACTCTAAGCTAAGACTCTTAGCTAAAATTATAAACTCTTAACTATAACTAAACTAGAACTCTAACTAAAACTCTAAGCTAAGACTCTAAGGTAAAACACTAAACTCTTAACTAAAAGTAAACTAAACTAGAACTCTAGCTGAAACTCAAAGGTAAAACATCAAATTCATAACTAAAATTAAACTAAACTAGAACTCTAACAAAAACTCTAAGCTAAGATTCTAACGTAAAACTCTAAACTTTTAACTAAAACTAAACTAAACTAGAACTCTAACAAAAACTCTAAGGTAAGACTCAGCTAAAACTCGAAACTCTTAACTAAAAATTAACCAAACTATAACTTTAAGTAAAACTCTAAGCTATGACTCTAAGCTAAAACTCTAAATTCTTAACTGTAACTAAACTAAACTAAAACTCTAAGCTAAGTCTCTAAGGTAAAACTCCAAACTCTTAACTATAACTAAACTATACTAGAACTCTAACAAAAACTCTAAGCTAAGACTTATATATTTGTAATCAGCATAAAAATCCGATTCTTTTGATGTATCAACTGGTATGAAAATTCCGTTTTTTAGAGTTTCGGTTGAGCCGGGTCGCTCCTTACTTGCAGTTCGTTACCACGAACTGTTTGATAAAACACTACTTGATGTGAGTTTTATCACTCTTTCCAAATATACTAGTTGCTAACCTCACAAATGTATCCAGGTACCTCCCCCCCCCTAAAGGGACTAGATATAGCCTAGCCCTTGGCTACATAAACAAACTTTGCTTATACTTTTTATTATTGGCTTTGTTTGACACTATAGACCAACTGCTGATGAGCCAACTCCTTGAGGGGTTTCACTCCACCTCCGAAAACCCTGTAAATTTTAGAAAACCACTTTAAAAAATTCTAAAATACTTACTTATATCACTCCTAAACTTCGGTTTTACTCTTTACCCCAACCCCCATCCTAAACATAGAGCCAAGGCTATATATTGTTATTCTATCTTACTATAATATGAATCTTTTCTTCCATATTTCCTATAGCAAGCATTAATCAAATGGCAATTTTTCCAAAGATAGATAGTTTTATGTATAAACTGGGGCATATATTATACATTGTTTTATTAGAGTGGGGGGCTAAAGTGAAGTTTAGGAGTGACATAAGTAGGGAACTTTGGTTTTGACCTCAGCTACTTGATTTTGACCCCTTATTAAACTATTAGCGTACTCCAACATTCACAATTCCAAAAATAAATGGAATCAGCATGTTGGAAACTATCGTATCAAAAAGTCAGGACTCAAAAGTCTGCCAAAGAAGATGATTCAAAATTTCAATCTTCATGATTGAATTTTTATGATTCAGTCCTTATGGGCCTTACCCCCTCCCAAAAAAAACTGCCTACAACCAGATTTTTAGCCGAAGGGTATGCATTAAACATTTATTAAACTATGATTATGCATAGATTTTTAAACCATATGATTAAATAGCTACATTTAGCTTTTTGGTGAAAAGATAATTAATAGCTTATTGCAAATAACGACGAATGATTACGATATTTCAAGAACTAACAAAATAAGTTTTAAAAAGACAATTTATCAGTTAATACAAACGATCAGATACAAAGTCATTTAATAAGTTAAACCAAAGATGAACACAAATTATTACAAATGAACATACAAAAACTAATATGGAAAGAAACTACAATGATTAATCTAGCCAAACTTAAAGCGAACACATATCACCACAAATAAGAGATAGGCTGCTACCTCCTCAAACCCCTTGCAATTTACTACAGGTAAAATACATTTTAAACATTTTTTTTCAATGTAGCATTGAAGAATTAAATACTGCTCAAACTTTCAGCAAATCTTTGTATGCATCAGTGCATTTGAGACAATTAAATTAGTTTCATTATGGCTAACATGCAATAAATCCACTTGAATATTTTCTTCATTTAAAATGATTTTTGTTCAATGTATAGATGATTGATTGGTGTTATTTATTCATTCACCGATTCAAGATTGCTTCAACAAACCAAACAGATTGCTCCAAAAAAATACCATTGACATTTTATAAGTTTCATTTAAGTACGAATTTTCTGTACTTTGGAACGAAATAGAATAAAAAATATTAGTGATGAAAAAGGTACCTTTTAAGATAGCAAAGTGGATTAAAAAAAAAATATTTGGTCAACAAGTGGTTTTTCCTGTAAATATGATCGGTATTTCCCTTTTTTGCGCTATGGAAGAAAACCTGATCAAATTTCATACATTTGTTACTATCAATTTAGTTTTACTAGTTTAAATATGCTCTTTTTGTTTCTATTTTTTCTCTTGATTCTATTTCGTTCGAAGTATAGACAATTCACTTCAAATAAAAGCTATAGATCTCAATTGGTAATTTCTGAACCGATTCACACATTTGTAACTTTCAATTTATTTTTACTAGTTTAAACGCACTCTTTTTGTTTTTATTTTTTCCTTTGATTCGATTTTGCTCAAAGTATATACGATTCACCCCAAAAATAAAAGCTATAGATCTCAATTGGTAATTTCTTATGGAATCTGTGGAGTTTGCTGAAGCGATATTATGGATTGGGAAATCAAACTATTGTCTCTTCTTATTCATTTGAAAGGAATAGACTTAAAAAATAAAAAATTGTTGGCAAAAATTTATTAAAATTTATAGATATAACATTTAATTGTTGGTGAAAATTTATTAACACACAAGTTTATTGTGTGTTAATATTGTAGGAACTATAATTTTAAGCGCCTTTTCTATAAATTTCAACAGCTTCTGTGTAGTGCTGGACAATACCTTTGTCATGCGAAATTAGGCTAGCTTGATTAAATAAAAGAGTATGGTCTGGGTTTTCAAAAGTGTACTCTCTAAGGGCAGAGTCAAAATTTTTCTGTTTTTTTCCGCTTTTTAAGTGTGTTATTAATTGAGGTAGAGTGCTGAGTTTATCTATCCGTAAGTTGCTGATCAGTTCTTCCGATCACAGTTCATATATTATCCAGTATGATCATTCTCTATCTCACCCATTATAAAAACCCGGACCGGGGTGCGAGTGCTCCGGAGAACGTTTTGGCAGATATAAACATGTTAGACATGCTAGACAGGTTAGTCTGTTTCCGACTGTTTCCATCAAAGTGCATTGAAACAAACGGAAATAAAGCTAATGCAGAAACAGGCTAAACAAGCTAAGGCAGAAATAAGTGGGAGGAGCTTTTTGTTCACGAAGACCAGAAATGATCTGCGATAAGCTTACTGGTATATTCTGTCTACTGTGCTTCCGATATACAAAAGACCACACAAGCAAGGAATTCTGTAGACACCGGAGTTTTCACCTATCGGGATAGGGTCTTTACCTTGATAAATTTAGGAACTGATAGTTTTTCTGGGTCTATAGTAAGCGTAAATGTTATTTTTTCCTAGATTTTTTGAAATGTATACACTTTTTTGTCAGTATTTTTCATTTGGGCTTTAAAACCCCCATTTTTGCTCGTTTTTCTTTCTTTATGCTAAGTCAGGCCAATGTTGTTTAAGAAATTATCTACTACTACTACCACTACTAATACTACTACTACTACTATTACAACACTACTACTACTACTGCTACTACTACTACTACTAAACTATAGTAGTAGTATACTATCACTACTACTACTACTAAAGCTAAGGGTATTAAGGTGAAAATATTAAAACGGTACTGAACTAAATAGAAACACATTATGTACATACAGGCTGTCAATAGGAGGTATAAGCAATGCTTTAGAAATCAGCTTTAGTTGAAGGGCATGTTGAAGAAAACCAAAGGTGTTATGCACATACTGCTACTAGTGTTACTATTGCTACTACGTAACCTAAGGGCAATAACGTGAAGCCATGGCCATTTGAAAAAATGGCTATCTCAAAATTTTGATTGGATTTGTTTGGAGAAATAAATGGCGCGGGGGGGGGACTGATTGACCTCAAATCACTTTTGACTATTAAAAAGGACACTAGCCCTCTCAATTTCCAATCGAATAAGCTCTTTTTGAAGATTCTACGACATTTCTTTCTATAAGAAGTGCCCTGGTCTAAGAAAAAAACCATACATAAAAATAAATAAACAATACATTGTGCCAACATCGCTTTTTTCTTATGCAGCGCTATTGTGCTGCCTATGATATTTTTGTTCTAAGATTTCTATTATATAGCATTGGAAGTTCCGATTAGACCAGGTAAGCCCCCCCCCTAAAATTCAGCTTATGGGTGCCCATGTATTTTTCTTGAAATTTTCATCTCAATGCTCTTAGCCATACAAGTAGTTACAAAACAAGTAGTATTTTAAGTAGTAGCAGTAGCAGTTAATGTAGCAGTGATAGTAGTATTAGTATTAACATGCATATATTCCCTTCTGATCAGATGATCTTCCCCTTTAAGCATTCTCTGAAAGTTTCAACTTAACCAAATCAATTCCTGAGATACACTCTTATGACAATATACATACACTTAATGTCTTTTGATTTAGTTTAATTTTCCCCTCAATGTTGTAAACGGAGTATGTGGTATTAGTAGTAGTGTTGTAAATGGAGTATGTGGTAGTAGAGGGCCTCTTGGCCCTTTTTTCTTCTCAATATATATTGATGACATCCATCAAGCAGTCTGTGATTTGACAACAAATGTTGGAAATAAAGACGAAACGTGTAAACCTAGGAAATCCCTTGTTCTGTTTGCTGATGGTACGGATTTTTCAGTTGCGGAGCGCACCGAAGCTCAGCTTTTAGGGTCACTGAGTAAGGATATGGAAAAAGTGAAGAAATGGCTAAGGCTAAACATGCTGAAAGTAAGTCAGAGCAAATCGGGGTTCGTTGTCTTGGGCAGATCACCTTCATATTACCCCTGGTTGCAAGAGCTTACAGTAGGAGACTCGACAATAAGACGTCAGAAGTCAGTGAAATACCTAGGCGTAATAATTGATGAAACACTAAGTTTTTCAGAGCATCTACAGTGTATATCGTCGAAAGTAGCAAGGAATATAGGTATGATAAGGAAGCTAAAGCATCAGTTTCCGCAGAACGTTTTGCGTCTTTTATATTTCTCATTAGTCCATCCTTATTTACTATACTGTTGTTCTGTTTGGTCTGAAACATTTTATGTTCACCTGAAACCTTTGTGTGTTCTCCCAGAATTCAGCTGTGCGTGCTATTTATGGAATCAATAGACTTGCCTCAGTTAGAAATATTTATCCGCGAATCCATATTTTACCGTTTTCAGGGTTGTGCTTATTTTATAAGCTTCAACTAATGTATGATATTATTAATAATATTTCTCCAATGTGCCTTCGTCATATGTTTGAGACAGCTGCTGATGTCCATGGGCATTTAACATTACCTTTTTCATCATCACCCTTATCATTTCCTGAAAGTGCCAAATTAATATACTCAGTCGTTCCTGAGTTGCGCCCTTGTGACAATCCATGTACATGTAACGTGTTTTGACTTAGTTCAATACTCCATCCAACATTCGATCTCCGAAAGGCTCACCTGAGTGCCCTTCGTCTTTTTGGAAATTAAAGTTCATATATGCATACCTTTCTCAATAAAATATGCTATATGTAAACAATAAACGAATTGCCTAACTTACAGCCCTTGCCCGAAGGATTGTGGCGAGGTTGACATCCCCAAAGACATAACTACTGAACCTTTCAACAACGCTGAACAAAATAGCTCTTAAAATTATGATCGGATGTGTTTTTGGGGAATGATAGGCTTGGGGGGAACAAATATTTCGCCTAGTAACGACCCTGGTTGTCCACCATCACTTTTGACTCTTAAAAAGGGAACTAGAACTATACATTTCCAATCAAATTAGCCTCCTCTAGAGTTCACACGATTACTTTTTTCATAAGAACTTTACAAGCACCCGAGGCATAACTGACAACCCTTGCCCCCAGACTCTGGGGTGTTGTGTCAACCCCGAAGGCCTGTGATCTTTGAAATGTTTTTTTTTAACAAATAGCTATCTCAAAATGTCTATCAGAAGCATTTTGGGATGATAAGATGTGTGTGGGGGGGGGGTAGATGCTCTCCAATCACTTTGTCTCTTAAAAAGGGCACTAGAACTTTTAATTACCAATCCAATGAGCGCTCTCTGAAGTTTATACGACCTTTTATAGAAACTTTATATACCACCAGGGCATAATTCACAACTCTTTCACTGAGAGCTGGGGGTTGTCATCCTCAAAGACATTTTTTCCGGACCTTTGAATTACGTTGAACAAAATCGCTATCTCAAAATTTCGATTGGATATGTTTGGGGAAATGATGACTTCTGACTATTGAAAAGGGACTAACCCTATCAATTTCCAATTGAATGAACCCTTTTTGAAGTTTCTACGACAAATCCTTCTATACGAGGTGCCTTGGTCTAAACAAAAAAAAAAACATTGTGCCCACGTCGCTCTTTACTTAAGCAGCGCTATTGCGCTGCCCATGAAAAAAAACAAAATATTTAAATTATTTTATTCTTTGGTCAATAAGAAACGGATAAAAATTAATTTTAAAAACTTTTTCGGCAAAATACGTTTTTCAAAGAAAAATAAAGAGGTAAAACTCTACCTCCTTGCGTAAATCTACCACAAATCATCATCAATAAACAAATTTTGTATTCAGTAAATTGCAAACTATGTTTCTGGTCTTGAAAAGCCATAAGGGATGTCAGCCCTACTCATGTTAATTTCTGCTCGTTTTGAGTTTGACACGTTTTATTTAATGTAATTTCTGTTCGTCTTGGTTTCATTTATTTATTGATGGTGATTTGTGGTAATTTTACTCTAGGCATGTTATTTGACTTTTATTTCAGCTCATTTTTGGTTTAATGTGGCCCTTTGCTTTTTTTTGAAAAACTTATTTTATGAAAAAGTTTTTAAATTAACCAGCATAAAAGCCAATTCTTTTGATATACCTATTTTTATTATCATCAAAAACTGTCTTTTTAGAGTTTTGGTTAGCCTACTATTGTCCCGGGTTGCTCCTTACTTACAGTTTGTTACCACAAACTGTAAAATGAAAAAGAAAAACGCTGATTATAATTTGGTTCCTGACAAAAGTCGTTGAAAGTCAACTGCCCCTGCCATATGTTCACATATAGATATTTGAGGTGAAAAAAGAGGGTTTTGTTTGAAGTTGGACAACCGGTTTGAAACTTTTAGGGATCAATATCTGGGTAAAAAAAATCAAATATTTTTCCACGGGAGAGGGGTTGGGGGACTAATATGCCCAAAATGCGCCAAGGATAAATTTCATCATTGTCGTTTAAAAACTCACAAATGTTAAATATTTAGGACACAAGAAGCCAAATGTACGAGAAAAAAATTATTAGGTTGGCGGGATGGGCCCCAATAAATGAGGTTAGAAATTTTTAATTGGCTTTGAACTATTGATGCACTCCTAAACTACTGGACCCTATGTTATGGATTTTTTACATTTGGTTTAATTAGCATCGTTTAAGCTAATATGTTACGGGAATAATTGGCTGTTATATTGGCCTTATTTTTTCATTATTTTTTCCCCATACTATACTAGTAAAAACGGAAATAAAACAAAACATTAGAACAGTATTTGATTTATAGGAATACATACTTCTTAAATTGAATCTTTTATTCCCAAAAATTTAGCATTGAATGTGTGTCGAAAGTAGATTTCCTGAGAAAAAAAAATAAATCAATCTTGATTAATTTGAAAGATTAAAACATTCTGCATTTATAGTCAACAGCTCAATTGATCAAATAGTTTTCGACGGATTCCCTTACTAGTTTCGTTTAATCGGTTGAGGTAGCACAAAAACCACAATGCGTCTTTATACAAAATACAACAGATTTGCTTTACCCTGTCTAGCGAGTTAAAACAAAAAATGTTTCTTTCTCAAACAGTTAGCCATTACTAACAATCAGTGGCGTCAATTGGTGGGCAATCAATCTATTTTTGTGCCCCTAGACTTTGAAAAATATTTTTTTTTTTTTCATCGGAAAATGCCTTTTTTGTATATTTAATGGACAAATTGAAAAATCACAAAATTATTCCCCCTCTAGATTTTGAAAACTACATTTTGACCTCCCCCTAGTTTTCATTTTCATACTGACGGTAATAAAAGCTGGCAGTTATTTCCTAGCTTTTTCTTCTTCTTTTTTCTATGATGTAAAATTCATGTCTTGTGAAATGATGTCTTAAAGTTCAGATACCATGATTTTCAATAGCCTTTTATGTCATTTAAATAATAAGTGTTTTGTGAACTCAAATATCACTAAACCCTATGGAATTTCAAGTACAAGTTATACATACCGATTAACTTTTCTAGTATTAGACTGTATAATTCCCCTGATTTGTAAAGTAATATTACCCTGGACAATTATAAAAAAGTTGTTGTCAAGTAATTGTATTAACAACTTTAGAGTTACATTAAAGGACATTCGGTTTGTTGAAAATAACTCTTTTATTTTAACTCTAGCTGGATATTAATATTTCATATAAAACAAGATGACCTATTGAAAATTAATTTAAAAGCACTCATCTTCCTGAAAAAGAAGCCGAGAAAAGGAAATCTTATAAACTGTAATGCGTTGCAGAGAACCAGTAATAGAAGGAAAGACAAATACCTTTTCTAATCCTTTGTTATCCAAATATAAGTCAAAATGAAGTTTCTCGCCTAGCAATTCTCTCTTCTTTCGGACTTCCAAAAATGCTCTTTGGAGTCTCAATGTCGAGAACAGTACGTGTCTTTCCGATAAATTTGAATTAATGTCTTGGATGTAACACCCGATCATGAAGTTGTAGTTGCTAATGTTTTTGAAATAAAAATCTCTTTTGGCATATAGGGTGACTTCTGTTGATGGCATGCTTGGGAGAATATAAAAATATAGAAGATCCTGAAAATTAAAACTTGCAAGCAGCTATTGATGACAATAATTTAAAATTGCAAAAAAAATCTGTATTGAATTTAGAAATAAGTTTTTTGTAAAGTTTTATGGTCACGATTGTTGATGATCGGGAAAGTATGTTCAATTGTTGACTCTGAAAGATTTAACTTGCCTTCGAAAGAAGCTTTCAGTCACATATTGACAAAAATTTTGTTAAGTAGGTGTCTGTTTATACTCGAGCTAGGAGAGGAAAATATATTGTGAACAGGTTTAGAATATTGCTGTTGAATATTTTTCAAAATTTTGGGGGATAATATTAGATACTTTTTCGGGGAAGGGGGATAGGTTAGAATTAAAAAGTCTGTAATCAAGATTGGATAAGGCATCCAATTGGTTGCACTTAGAAAATTGATTGTTATCATTTAAACTCTGATACAAAATCAGATAGTACTCTTCTATTAAACGGACTCTTTTATCTACGGCAATGCATACCAGTCACGAAATAGACTGAGATGCGTAATGAAAACAGGTTTACAATGCCTTCAGGGATATAAACAAAGGCAAGAACTGTATTTAAATTGTTGTTTTTTTTTAGGGTTTAGGGGGGGGAGGTACCTAGGTAGGTTAGTTTATGTATTTAATATATGGTATGCTTTGCTCCCTCCCCCACCCCTAATGTGGAAATATATAGCCCAAATTTGTTTCTAGACTATTATCTATTCATCCTATTTTATTTTATTTCATTAGCATTAACCAAACTAGCACTATATAAAAGAGTCCGTTTAGTAGAAGAGTACCATATCAGATTTTAAATTAAAAACATGACGGCGTAATCGTAGGAGTAAAAACTATTGAGGGAACCACGGCTTTCGAAAGTTCAAAATGGTTTGCTACACTCGTAGAACAATATGACGCTTCAAATGTCTTTCTCAATTGACACACAATACTAAGTAGAGATTTGAAAATAACGATGTATTTCTAGTTATTACAAATTAGCTAGCTTCAAAGGTACCGTACTATCGTATTACACATACTGTGTTCATTTTAAATCGAGGTATCTTAGAAAAAAATTCAAGAAGTATATGATTCTGTTCCAGGATAGCTAGTCACGACTTCCAACTATGTGTTACTATGAATATTGAGAATATTATGATCACTTTCCTAGATAAAGTCATAATTTGAAAATTCTAGGATTTTTTAAATTACCTCTTTCATCCAAGTTTTGAATTTTGTTTTGTTGCGTAATCGTAGGAGTAAAAACTACTGAGGGAACCACGGCTTTCGAAAATTCAAAATGGTTTGCTACACTCGTAGAACAATATGACGCTTCAAATGTGTTTCTCAATTGACACACAATACTAAGTAGAGATTTGAAAATAACGATGTATTTCTAGTTATTACAAATTAGCTAGCTTCAAAGGTACCGTACTATCGTATTACACATACTGTGTTCATTTTAAATAGAGGGATCTTAGAAAAAAATTCAAGAAGTATATGATTCTGTTCCAGGATAGCTAGTCACGACTTCCAACTATGTGTTACTATGAATATTGAGAATATTATGATCACTTTCCTAGATAAAGTCATAATTTGAAAATTCTAGGTTTTTTAAATTGCCTCTTTCATCCAAGTTTTGAATTTTGTTTTACTGTTTGATGTACCAGTTCCATATCAAACCCTATTTTTTCTTTATCTTTTTAGTCCTATGTCTTGCTCTGGTGTTATCGCCATTGATGGAGAAAATGAAATGAACCCTTCAACAGCCAATCTCTTCAAAACAGCCGTATTTTTTGTTGTTTTTTTGTGGGGGTATGATAAACTCGAAAAATAGCCAAACAGTGGATACATTGTTCAGAATCTAAATTGACTTAATAGATTTTAGAATACAGATGAAACCAGTCTGGGTACACTACCACATATATAAGCATCAAACAAACCTGACATTATTTCAGCAGAGGGTCTGTGAATTAAAACCAAACCTGGCAATGCATCTTATTGTTGAATTTTCTTTGTTGTTTGTTCTAATGATTTTGATCAATTTGGCCTCTGAAATGTTCATTATAATTTCAAAAGAAGACTTTTTAATTAGTAACCATTGTTTCACAGTAGGTATAGGCAAATCTAGCGATTACATTTTACGTATTTTTAAGCAAGCATAAATGACACACGTTATTTTCTCAAGTATTTTAATTTCATTATACCAGCTACAATTCAATAGCCCAACACTTTTCCAGTCTTTCGATAAAGGCTTGAACGTTATGAGAAGATTGGATAGATTTTGGATCGGTTTATCCACGGGTTTGGTCATAGAACAGAAACTCATGCGAAGTCTGAAAACGGCATCCGGATTGACTAGAGGTAGAGGAAATGAAGTAAATACAGAGACTTCAGTGGGTATTGGGACGTCTAGCCCGTGATCACGTTAATCTTCTGACCCAAGAACTGACAGATGTTTCGTATCACACATTTTACAAGCCAAAGATTTGAGAACAATCCAGGCTAAGCTTGATGCTGACTTACTTATTGTGCTTATAGTGGTTTAGTTTTTGAATTATTTTGCTTACTTTCTGATTTTTTAAAAGGCAAAAGTTTGAGAACCATCCAAGCTAAACCTGATGCTGACTTGCTTATTGTGCTTACAGCGATTTAGTGTTCAAAGACTTGGGAAAACTTCAGTTATCGGTGACAATACCAACTTGTTGGTGTTGTTACTTTGTTACTGTATTGCTGAGAAACACAAGGTCTACCTGCACAGTGAGCCTAAGGCAACCACTTCAGGTGCAACTTTGGACATCAAATCCATTGTTAATAAGATTGGGACTAAACCCTGCAAACTGCTTCCTTTCGCTCACGCAATTCTTGGCTGCGAAACAACTTCCCGTCTACATGGACTTGGCAAAGAGATTGTGCTTAAACGTCTGAAAGACAACGAACAGTTTAGGGAAAATTCTTCTACATTTTCTCGAATTTATGCTTCTAAAGAAGAGATTAAAGCAGCAGGAGATGCTGCACTTTCTATGTTGTATAATGGAAAACCTACTCACAATCTTGACAGTTACCGACCTCGAGTCTTTCAGCAGAAAGTTGCAACGTCTACAACTTTCTTCAATCCCCAAATCTACCTCCTACTTCAGCAGCAGTGAAATTTCACTGTTTCCGAACCTATCTTTTAAGAACAGGATTGGAATAGACTCAGATTCCTGCCTTTGATCCCGAGAATTGGGGATGGAGACCACAGAAGGGCATGCTGTATCCTACACTAAAGGATCTTCCAGTTGCACCAAGGAAAATTCTGGTCCCAGGGACTTCTTGCTGTCCGGTTCTAAGCCGGCTTAAGCACTTCGGTGTAGACTTGAGAAGATATGTGATCCCCGTCCTGCACTGGTATCCGGGATCATTGCTTTTCCTGAGGCGAAAATAATTTCAACGATTTAAAGAACATGAAAATTGGAACTTGGAATGTTACGACATTAAAAAATTACTATCGTATCGACATTTTGACTGACGAATTCAGACGATTCGAACTGGATTTATTAGGAGTGTCAGAAACTCATATCCCAGGGGTTGAAGCATGAAATTAGGTGATATAGAATTTGTTTACTCAGGCAGGAAGGATGGGGTACATAGACAGGGAGTAGGGCTCATGACAATAAGGAAGCTGCTAAGTCTTGTTTAGGCTGGGAAGGTATTAATAATAGAATACTAATTGCTCATTTTATGTCTAGAAAGTTCAGGGTATACGCCCCTGTAGAACCGACTAACGGAGATACTAGGGACTCAGATGAATTTTACTTACAGTTACAGGAGCAAATAGACAAGGTCCCAGGTAGAAATATGATGTTATTACTGGGAGATTTTAACGCCCAGGTTGGTAGAAATAAAGATAGATGGTATCCCAGCCTAGGTAAATTTGGTGTAGGAAAAGGTGTAGGTATAACAATCTAGTTATAACCAGTATGGTGTTTGGTCATAAAATGGCTCATAAGTTAACATGGTATTCACGTGATGGTAAGACAGCAAACCTTATTGATTATGTTATAGTAAACCGAAGACTGGCAGGATCAATACAAGATACTAGGGTATATAGGAGTGCTGTTATTGATGTTAAAAGTAAAAATCACCATCTAGTAGTGTCAAGGGTTATTTAAAACTGAAATATCGGAAGGGTAACTACCTCCCGGGAAGTTATGATGTTGGTAGACTCCAGGATGAGAATTTGAGAGAAACTTTCCAGGAACAGTTGAACGCTAAACTTGAGAGTATAAAATTTGATAATGTGGAAGATGGTTGGAATAATTTTAGAAAAATAATTTGTGAAGTTGCTGAAGGTGTATTAGGGAAGAAAGCTAGAACTGCAGCTAAGAATATTAGTGAAAAAGCCTTATGTTTAATAGAAAGGAGAAAGGACTTGTACAAGAATTATCTGAGCGATAGATCGTATAAAAACAAAAGAAATGTAAAGAAAGTGGAGAAAGCATTAAAATATGAACTAAGGAGGTGTGAAGTGGAGGCCATGGATAAAATTGCCGAGGATCTGGAAGATGCAGCTAGACGGCATAATAGTAAAATATTGTACTGGCACGTTAACAAATTGAGAGGGAGTAGTCAATCCGGACTTGTCCCAGTTAAAGATAGGAATGGGGTCACAATTAGTGATAAGGAAAAAACTAAAGAGAGATGGGCCGAACATTTTGAGAACTTTCTTAACCGAGATAGAGTTGCAGGAAAAAATTTAGAGGAAAATGAAAAAGTTTGTGATACTTTGGATGTGAAGGAAGATTTGTTTTGTGAGGAGGAATTAGCAACAGTACTAAAAGGATTAAAGAATAAAAAGGCTCCAGGTGCTGATAGGGTGGTAAATGAGTTTCTTAAATATGGTGGCTCTGAGTTTAGAAATAAGCTATTGAAGATTATGAATATGATTTTTGAAAAAGGGGAAGCACCTAACGATTTTAGGAAAACCTTATTAAGCCACTTTATAAGAAAGGTGATAAAAGTGAGTGTGGTAGTTATCGAGGAATTAGTCTGGTCTCAGTAGGTAGTAAATTACTTAGTAATATGATACTTTTTAGGCTGAGAGATGCGGTAGACAAAGTTTTAAGAGAAGAGCAGTGCGGTTTTAGAAAAGGTAGAGGATGTGTCGACAAATTTTAACTCTTAGGCTAATAATTGAGAAGTGCCTGAGTTTTCAAACACCTTTGGTCCTCAGTTTTATAGATTACGAGCAAGCGTTCGATTCTGTTGATAGAAGGGCTTTAGTAAAGGTTTTGTCCTTGTATGGTATACCAGACAAATACATTAAAGTGATTAGTGCTATGTACGAGAATAACACTGCTGCGGTTAAGGTAGGAAATGAGGTTAGAAGCTGGTTTTATATTAAATCAGGAGTTAAGCAGGGCTGTGTTCTATCCCCCTTTATATGGATTATTTTGATGGACTTTGTTTTAAGGAGCACAGGAAAGGCAATGGGAGACCACGGAATCAAATGGGGAGGAAAAAGTCTCCTGGACTTGGATTATGCTGATGATTTAAGCATCCTAGATGAAAGTGTGAGCAAAATGAATGAAGTTTTAGAGGTTTTGCGAGTTCAGGGTGCTAGAATTGGTATGAAAATTAATGTTAGGAAGACTAAGTCACTAAGGCTAGGAATAAGTGAAGATGAAAAGGTGACTTTGGGTAATGAAAAGATTGATCAGGTGGGCAGCTTCACTTACCTTGGTAGTATTATTAGTAAAGATGGTGGGAGCAGTGAAGATCTTAAAAGTAGAATAGCCAAGGCTCAGGGTCTTTTTTTCACAATTAAAAAAAGTTTGGAAGAATAGGAAGATAAGTTTGCAAACCAAGATTAGAATATTAGAAGCTACAGTGATGACAGCAGTCAAATAAGGCTCTGAAGCATGGGTGCTTCGAAAAGCGGATGAAGATTTGCTAGATGTTTTCCAGAGAAATTGCTTAAGGATTGTTCTGAGTACCCGGCTGACTGACCGTATTTCAAACAAAAGGTTGTACGAAAAATGTGGTTCAATACCGATCTCTAGGACTATAATGAAAGAAAGGTTGAGATGGCTAGGGCACGTTGTGCGGATGAAGGATGACAGATTGCCGAAGATTTTCTTTTCGGCCACCCGTCTAGGGCTAAACGGAAAGCAGGTCGTCCTCGGTTGGGGTGTGAAGACGTCATAAAGAAAGAATTAAAGGAAATGTGAACTTCGTGGGAGGGTGTAAAAAAGGAGGCTTTGAATAGATTGGGATGAAGGAGGAGCGTGCGTAGCTGTGTCGGCCTCAGGTGGCTTGGTGTTGCGGTGAGTTGTTAGTAGTAGTAGTAGTAGTATTATCATCCAGGAGGCCCGCTGAGTCGTCGTTTAGGTGGTGGAAGTGAAGCTGAGCTTGATGCTTCAATTGCACACTTGAACGTCCAAATTCTCTAACTATCCGGCTGACTGACCGTATTTCAAACAATAGCCTATACGAAAAATGTGGTTCAATACCGCTCTCTAGGGCTATAATGAAAGAAAGGTTGAGGTGGTTAGGGCACGTTGTACGGATGAAGGATGACATATTGCCGAAGATTGTTCTTTTCGACCAACCATCTAGGGCTAAACGGAAAGCAGGTCGTCCCCGTCTGGGGTTGGAGGACGTCATAAAGAAAGATTTAAAGGAAATGGGAACTTCGTGGGCGGGTGTAAAAAGGGAGGCTTTAAATAGATTGGGGTGGAGGAGGATCGTGCGTAGCTGTGTTAGCCTCAGGCTGCTTGGTGCTGCGGTGAGTTGTTAGTAGTAGTAGTAGCATTTTTTAATCTCTTAATTTATTTTTGATTTCTTAAAGTTATAAAAATGAAAACATTTAAAAGAATATTTTCAGTAAAGTACAAATTATATTCTGGCTTTTAGGAAGCATAAGATTTTAGAACCCTACTCATATTAATTTTTGCTTGTTTTGAGTTTGACTCTGTTATTTGTTTTAATTTCCGTTAGTTTTGAGTTTCATTTATTTATTGATACTGATTTGTGAACAAAATGGCTATATCAAAATTTTGGTTGGAAGTGTTTGGGGAAATGGTGGGCGTGGGGGGGGGGGGGGCGCATTTTCCCTCTGATCACTTTCGACTAATAAGAAAGGCACTAGTCCTCTCAATGTCCAATCGAATGAGCCCTTTTTGAAGGTTTTATTTTTTTATACGACAATTTTTTCTATAAACACCTTATATACCCCAAGGGCATAACTGATGACCCTTGTCCTGAGGACTCTGGCGGGAGGGTTGTCATTCTCAAAGACATAATTTCCAGACCTTTCAACTATGTTTAATGAAATTGCCGTATCAAAATTTTGATCAGAAATGTTTGGGGAAATGATGGGCGTGGGCGGAGGGGGGGGGGGGGTGTAATTCTCCCTCCGATTACTTTTGACTATTAAAAAGGGCAATAGCCCTCTCAATTTCCAATCGAATGAGTCCCTTTTGTAGTTTTTACTACAACACCTCCTATAAAAACCTTATATGCCCCCAGCGCATAACTTACAACCTTACAACCTTAGCCCTGAGGAATGTGGGCGGGAGGGGGGGTTGTCATACTCAAAGACATAATTTCCAGACCCTTCAACTATGTTCAACAAAATGGCTGTATCAAAATGTTGATTGGAAGTGTTTGGGAAAATCAGGGGCGTGTGGGGGTGGGGGGGGGCATTCAACCTCCGATCGCTTTTTATTATAAAAAGGACACTACTGCTCCATATTCCCAATTGAATGAGCCCTTTTTGAAGTTCCTACGACAACGCTTTCTATAAAAACCTTTTATGTCCGCAGGGCACAACGTGCAACCTTTGCCCTGGGGGTCGTGGGAGGGGGGTTGTCATCCTCAAAGACATATTTTCCGGGCCTTTCAACTACATTAAACAAAATGGATATCTCAAAATTTTGACTGAATATGTTCTGGAAAATGGTGGGCGTGACAGGCGGGTTAGTTTTCCTCCAATCACTTTCGACTATTAAATAGAGCACTAGCCCTTTCAATTTCCAATCGAATTTTCCCTTTCTGAATTTTCTACGACAACACTTTCTATAAGAACCTTATATGCCCCCAGGGCATAGCTTGCAACCCTTGTCCTTTGGATTGTGGGGGGGGGGGGGTTGTCATCCTCGAAACCTAATTTCCAGAACTTTAAACTACGTTGAACAAAATGGCTATCTCAAAATTTTGATTGGATGTGTTTGGGGAAATGCTGGGCGTGACAGGGGGGTTAGTTGCCCTTCAATCACTTTCGACTATTAAAAAGGGCACTAGCCCTTCAAATTTCCAATCGAATGAGCCCTTTTTGAAGTTTTTACAACAGCGCTTTCAATAAAAACCTTAAATGTCCCCAGGGCATAACTTACAGCCCTTACTCTGAGGTCTGTGGGGGGGGGGGTTGTCATCCTCAAAGACCTAATTTCCAGAACTTTTAATTACATTGAAAAAAATAGCTATCTCAAAATTTTGATTGGATGTGTCTGGGGAAATGGTGGGTGTGAGAGGGGGGTAAGTTGCCTTCAAACCACTTTCGACTTTTAAAAAGGGCACTAGCCCGTTCATTTTCCAATTGAGTGAGCCATTTTTGAGGTTTCTACAACCACGCTATCTATAAAAACCCTATATGAACCCAGGGCATAGCCTACAACCCTTGCCCTGATGGGTGTGGGGGGTTTGTCATCCTCAAAGACATAATTTCAAGAACTTTCAACTATGTTGAACAAATGGCTATCTCAAAATTTTGATTGATGTGTTTGGGGAAATGGCGGACATGAGAGGGAAGTTAGTTGCCCTTCAATCATTTTCGACTATTAAAAAGGGCACTAGCCCTTTCAAATTCCAATCGAATGAGCCCTTCTTGAAGTTTCTGCGACAACACTTTCTATAAAAACCTTATATGTTCCCGGGGCATAACTTACAACCCTTGCCCTGAGGGTTGTGGGGGGGGGGGGGGGGGGTCAACCTCAAAGACCTAATTTCCAGAATTTTAAACTACGTTGAACAAAATGGCTGTCTCAAAATTTTGATTGGATGTGTTTGGGGGCGTGAGAGGGGTTTAGTTATCCTTTAATCATATTCTACTATTAAAAAGTACACTAGCCCTTCAATTTCCAATCGAATGAGCCCCTTTTGAGGTTTCTACGACAAAACTTTCTATAATAACCCTATATGCCCCAGGGCATAACTTACAACCCTTGACCTGAGGAGCGGCGAGGGGGGGGGGTCATCCTCAAAGACATAATTTCCAGGACTTTTAACTATGTTGAACAAAATGGCTATCTCAAAATTTTGATTGGGTGTGTTTGGGAAAATAGTGGGCGTGAGAGTGGTGTTATTTGCTCTCTAGTCACTTCCAATCACTATTATAAAGGGCACTAGCCCTTTCAATTCCCAATCAAATGAGCCCGTTTTGAAGTTTTCTTCAACATCACTTCCTATAAAAACCTCATATGCGCCCAGGGCATAACTTACAAACCCATGCCCTGAGGGCTCTGAGGGGGTTATCCTCCTCAAAGACCTACTTTCCAGAACTTTGAACTACGTTGAACAAAATGGATATCTCAAAATTTTGATTGAATGTGTTTAGGGAAATGGTGGGTGTGAAAGGCGGTTAATTGCCCTCCAGTCACTTTCAACTATTAAAAAGGGCACTAGCATTTTCAATTTCCAATCAAATGAGCCTTTTTGAAGTTTTTCGACAACGCTTTCTATAAAAACTTTATATGCCCCCAGGGCATAACCCCCACGGCCTGAGGGCCGTGGGGGGGGGGGGTTGTCATCTTCAAAGACCTAATTGATTGGATGTGTTTGGGGAAAGAGTGGGCTTGGAAGGGGTGTTAGTTGCCCTCAAATTACTTTTGGCTATTAAAAGGGCACAAGCCCTTCCAATTTCCAATCGACTGACCCCTTTTCGAAGTTTCTACGACATTTCCTCTGATACAAAGTGTCCTGTTCTAAAACCAAAAAAAAAATAATTATATAATACATTGTGCAAACATCGTTCTTTTCTTAGGCAGCGCTATTGCGCTGCCAAAAATTTGCTTTTTAACCAGTCTCCTAGAAAAATCGCTGCATACCGACTTGTGCAGATTGCCATACTTATACATAGATGAAAAATACTTAAAAAAAATTATCGTCAATGCAATGGCTGAAGCTTCGACTCGTAGACCTAGCAAGTCAGTAGCAAGTATTTTTTTTCATATTATTCAGTATAGACTTCATGTTTCAAGGCAAACAAATCGATTAAACTGAATTAATGTTCTTATACATAGTATATTTTTCGACAGTAAAGGGCTATAAGAAATATTCAAACAGAAACCAGCGTCACACATTCAACAGCAAAAAATCTCAGGTTATTTAAACAAAAATAACCGTGGCTTGTTTCATTTTCCTTTGCCGTTATCACCTACTTAGTTTTCAAATACTTTTTAGGTATTGACTTGTTTCCTGTACTTGCAACATATTCCCCCTTACTTAGATTGTCCTAAACTGAATGCGTATTTCTAATGTTTTAGTTGCAGATTCATTTTGAAATGGACATGGCAAGGTTTCAATTACACAATTCAAATGAGTATGCTAACTTTAAGGAAAAGACAATGAAGTATTAAATAGGAGGCTAAATTTAGATACTAGCTTGTCACAAATTTTCTTCCATCCCGGCCTTGGATATCAGAATAAAAAAGACTCACTCTGAATGATACGGTAAGACATCTCCATGTTTCTACATGAATTGCTTCTTAAGCTAGGAGAGCTTAATGCAGACGTCAACGTGATGTCTTCTGACGAAATTCCAGCCCAAAAAGTGGCTTTATTTGTTTTATAGGCACGATTAAAACACAGCTTCTGAAACAAAAAAAGGAAAATTTAGAAAGCATATCAAAATTGAGTTGGTGTAGCGTTGTTGTAATCTATTGGAAATTTTGTAGGCAGCGCAATAACGGTGCCTAAGTAAAGAGCGATAGGGCTTGAATGTATTTTTTTATTTTGACAAGGCCGCTTCGTATGGAAAGAAGCGGCCGTGTGGAAGAAAGTGGTCATTTAAACTTCAGAGAAGCCTCATTTGATTGGAAATTGTAGGTTCTAGTCCCTTTTTTAAGATTTAAAAGTGATTGGGGAGGATCGCTGCAACCTAGTATATAACAAACCATGGTCCATAGTAGACAAAACTAAACAAAGTAATTAAAAAACAGTAGATTAAAAAAAATTGCCATTTCTAGCTGATTTAGGAATGTTAGCTATTACTTCCATTAACCTTAATAGTAAAAGTTTATAACAAAAATAAATTCATGGGAATAGTAGTATTGATATTGTGTATCCGAGCAGACACATAGGCACTACTCTTTTCTTCCTTAGTGGTCTTAAGATCACAAAAAGGGTTCAACGGTGACTCCGCCAGTGCTGCCATCTACCCAGCTAAAGTCATAGATAGGTATAGTTACAGATGGCGAAATGTTTTTTCCAACGAGATTATCGACTCATTTGGTTTTTTTACCCTCTAAGTAGTTTCCATTGAAATTATGAATTATTTGTCTGGTGTAGGAATCGAGCGTGAGACCCGAAATTTCCAATGGCAGAAGAACGACGCGTTAGTCAACTGAACCAAAATGTCAATGGTATTATTATGTTCTTAGAAACGCATTCTAAGCATACCGTAGCGATTTGACATTGTTTATAAGCATTTTGTCGATGACATAGCATAATGAATCTGATGAGACTGAAGAACCTCGGCTGCTTTTGCTACTATTGCTACGACTACTACTACTGAGGCTAAGGTTAGGAAGGTGAAGCTTTCAGAGAATGGTTGAGGGATGTTGAGGTAAATTAGAACACACCCCTGTGCATGTACGTTGTCAAAAGGGCATGTCAGCATTATCCAAGGAATGCTGTTGGGTATAAAGTTGAAACTTTTAGGGTATGTTAAGGGGGATTTTGAACTAATCAAAAGGCATTATATATTTATTATTGCTACAACGACTGTGACTGGTAATACTGGTACTACGAGTGGTAATTCTATGACCGCTATTACTGCTACATCTACTACTACGATGACTGCTACTAGTACTACTGAAGCTAAGAGTATTACGGTGAAACTTTCAGGGAATGTTGAGGAGTGTGTTGAACTAAATGAAACCCACTAATATAAGTAAGAGCTATTGAACAGGCGTAACAGCTATATCCCAGGAACTACCAAGAGTATTAAGTTGAAACAATTCATCATGTTGAACAAACCAAAGGTGCTAAATGCATACTACCCCTACTGCTTTTACTTTTACTACTAATGCTACTACTAAAGCTTAGGGTCTTCTTCTTCTTAGGTCCCAACCATCCTCTTTGGAAATTTTGGGCCACTCATCCTGCTAGCTAATGCGTAAGGACTCGGTACATTATTCTATTAGATGCGGCACGTGATAACTGGGCTTACTTGCTGTTGTCGAAACCAAGGTTGTCTATCCATCACTTTAGTGGGTTGCCTCGTGGATGGAGGACATTTGGCAGCTATCACAGGAGATTAGGCTACTAAGCAATAAGAAGTGGTTAAATGTTTCAACCTGTCTCCCGCCTATGGTGATAACGGGTGGGTTTCGTCTAGTAGATGTCTCATAATTACAATGATTTTGGTCTTCCTGTCATTGATCTCCATCCCGAACGGCTTTTTCGCATCATAAATTTTATTATCTCGTGGCTGTAATTCTTGTGAAGAGTTGGCTAGCACATCATTATCGTCAGAGTTGGCAATGCTGCCAATCAGCAGCCCTCCTATAGTAGCCCCCTATTCTGAATGTATCGGTGATGGAACGGCTTTTAGGAATATTTTGAAGAGATGTGGTGATAAGGGGCAACACTGAACTGCTCTTAACAAAGTTGTGAACTCTTCTGACATCATCAGCGATTATCACTTACCTTGAAACGCACATGGTTTTTATTATCTCGACTGTCTTATAATGGAAACCGTAGTAAAGAAGGATTTTCCCAGAGGTCTTTGCGCCACATAAAGTTAAATGACTGTCGGAAATAAACAAATATTTGGCAGAGTTCTTGATTTAATTCAATCATCGTTCCATAAGTTATCGAACGACAAATAGCTGATCGATTGTGGATCAACCATTGCGGAAGCCAACCTGATATTCTCCAATGGTAATAGCAGTTGTTGCTTGTATTTGTCGAAGTAAAACTTTTTTCAGGACACGTGGCTCTTGAGGCTGATTGGGTGGTAGTTTCCGCATTATTTCTTTGATCTCTTTTTGAGAATAGGAACAATGACAGTCTTGTACCACTGTCAGGGTACACGGCCAGTTTTTCAACACCGCAGCCATAATGGCATGGCACAGATCTGTTACCTCTTCCTATACGACACTAATGAGTTCGGAGGTAACTCCATTTAGGCCAGGGGCTTTTCCTTGCTTCAGTGACTTGATTGCAGTCTCGGTATCTGACTTGAACCGGGGGTGGTAGTCTGAGATGCATGGGGAATCGAAGTTATCTTTGAAATACTCTTTCCATCTTTTAAGTTCCATCCCTGGGTTGATAATCTATTTTCCATTAATCTTCTGGATCACAGATATTTAAGGCTCTTTTTTCTGACTCAACTCGGTTACCTTTCTGAAAACTGGTCTGCTGTTCCCCTTCTTCATCTGAACTTCACAGTAGTCACATTTATTCCACAGATGGTCAGGTAGTGCCTTTCTAATCTCTCGTTCCATTCTTCTCTTGAGGAGCTTATAAGTATCCCGGGTATTGTGGTCCGATTTATCACAAAATAAACACTTGTCCTCACATAGCGTAATGATCTCAACTGTGACCCATGGTTTTTCATTTAGGGTTTTTCTTCCAAGGACGTAATTCGCTGTCTTGATGATTGGTGATGTGGTCTAATCAGGCAGGGAGTCTATCTCGTTAGCGGTGTTCAAGGGAGAATGATTTACTAGTATCTCTCGGAATTTATCAGATAGAATGGAAGTATAGGTGTGCCTTTTTTCAGGATACCACAGGAGGTCCGACCAGATTCTTGGAATTGTTGTTGCTTTTGGTAGTTATCTCATTTTTAGTTTAAATCTTGACATCAGGAAAGTATGGGCAGAGTCAAACTCTGGTCCAACTGGTGATACTGTGTCTAGCACGGAAGACTTCTAGCGGTTAAATATCACCGTATAATCAGCCCTATTCTCGGTTTTATCGTCTGGGGATTTCCAGGTCAATTTATGCCGATGACAGTGTTTGAACATTGCGTTAGTTACTAAAACCTTGTTTTCAAGTCAGAAGTCGAACAATCGTTCACCTCTCGCATTGAGTTTTCTATGACCAAAAAGACCAATTATTTCGGACCGACCGACATTATCTGTTCCCACTGTAGCGTTTAAGTTACCCATGACAATCAGTATGTCTTTCTTATAGTATGGTCGATCACGCTTTCTAGCATGAAAGAGAATTCATCACATTTCTTCCTTACTTCTGGCGGAGTCAGAGAGGATCAGAGGCTTGCACAACATATATATCCTTGGTCGCTATCTTGAGTCGTAAGACAATTCTTACTGAAATTGGGGTGAAAGAAATGATAGATTTTTTGGCAGTTGGTGATACGAAGAATCCTACACCTTGTCGATGGACTTAGTCTTTACGGCCAGATAACAAGATTGATGGTCCAGAAAAGTTATCCTTCTTCGTTTAGAGGATGTAAGTCTCATAGAGTCCGACAACACCCCAATTGTACATCTGTAGTTCTCGAAGGGTTAGATCTAGTTTTCCAGGCATGGCAAGTGTTTAATATTTATTTATTTATTTATGTTGGTACCTGTTGTATGTTTGTGGGCTAGATTGTTTGTTTAATTTCTGTTCGTTTTGGGTTTTCATTTAATCTTTGATAGAAATTTCTGATCGTGTTGAATTTGAATTGTTATAGGAATTGACTTCTGATGGTCTCAAGTGTAATATGTCGGTATTGGAAACTACAACATTTTTTCCCGAAGTCTAGGTCGGGATTTTCTCTTGTTTTTAGAGGGGCTAAGTCAGTGGTCAGCAAAATGTGGCTCCCGAACCGCAAGCGGCTCTTTCGTCTCTTAAGTGCGGCTCTGGCACAAATATCCACAGAAGGCCCAATAGTATTTTCATTAAAAATAAAATGTTAGTAAGAAAAATTGTATCTTATTTTTATAAACTAATTAAGAAAAACTTTTTCTACAAAACAAGTTTTTCAAAGAAAAGTAAAGAACTCCATTAAATAAAAAAAGAGCAAAAATAAAATAAAATAATCTACGAAGCGTGAAACTACCACAAATCAGCATCGATAAATCGAACAGAAATTACAAAAAATAACCGATTCAAACTCAAAACGAGCAGAAATTAACATACGTTGGGCGTAAAACCCCTATGCCTTCCCAAGGCCAGAACAAAATTTGCACTTTACGGAAAAAATATAAATGTTTTTACATTTATAACTTTAATAAATCAAATAATATTAACATTTTGATTACTAAATATCAGTATATGTATATTAAAATGACAATGCAAAAGGGTGGGGAAAAAGTGGGCGTGAGAGGGGGGGGGGGGGTAGTTGCCCTCAAATAACTTTCGAATATTAAAAAGGATACTAGCCCTTTGAATTTCAAATCGAATGAGCCCTTTTTCAAGTTTTTACGACAAAGATTTCAGTAAAAACCTTATCTCTATGTGTATCCATGTGTATATCTCTATGTGTGTCGTCTCTGTGTGTGTGTCGTCTCTCTGTGTGTGTCGTCTCTGTGTGTGTATCGTCTCTGTGTGTGTATCGTCTCTGTGTGTGTGTCGTCTCTGTGTGTTTGTCGTCTCTGTGTGTTTGTCGTCTTTGTGTGTGTCGTCTCTATGTGTGTGTCGCCTCTGTGTGTGTGTGTCGTCTCTGGTTTATGTTAGGTTAGCTTAGGGGGGTTAGTTGCCCTCAAATCACTTTCGACTATTAAAAAGGGTACTAGCCCTTTGAATTTCAAATTGAATGAGCCCTTTTTCAAGTTTCTACGACAAAGATTTTAATAAAAAACCGTATACGCCCCCAGCGCATAATTAAAAACCCTTGTCCTGAGGGCTGTGGGGGAGTGTCCTCCTCAAAAATATATTTTCTATCTGGAAATCAACTGCGCTGAACAAATGGCTATCTCAAAATTTTGATTTGATCTGTTTGGGGAAATGATGGGCGGCGGGGGGCTAGTTGAAGTCCCGGGGTATTAACTTAAAACCCTTGCCCTGAGGGTTGTGGGGGCATGTCCTCCTCAAAATATATTTTCTATCTGGAAATCAACTATGCTGAACAAAATGACTATCTAAAAATTTTGACTGGGTGTGTTTGGGGGAATGATGGGCGTTGGGGGGGGGGGGGGGGGGGGGGGGGGCTAGTTGCCCTCCAATCACTTTCGACTATTAAAAAGGGTACTAGCCCTTTGATTACCCGGTTTGAACCCCCCCCCCCAGAAATTTTTGACCGACTCGGAAAATAAGTCGAAAATTAGTAAAACCTAGGTAAAAATCAGTAAAATTAGTCGAAAACTGAGTCAAAAATTAGTAAAAACCCCCCCAAAAAAGTCAAAAATTAGTAAAACCCCCTCTGAACAAAAATCCTGGATACGGCCCTGGCTAGTTGCCCTCCAATCACTTTCGACTATTAAAAAGGGCACTAGCCACTCTAATTTCCAATCGAATGAGCCCTTTTCAAAGTTTCTACGACAACTGCTTCGATACGAAGTGCCCGGGTATGGAGAACCAAAAAAAACACAACACACTGTGCCCACATCGTTCTTTACTTAGACAGCGCTAGCGCGCTGCCTATGATTAAATTCTTCTATAAATCGAAAACATGTATAAATTTTGTTTAAGTTAAAAGATTTTGTTTAAGTTAAAGAACAAAGCAGATATTCTGAAAGGGATTAAAGAGTTACCATTGTCTTCCAAAACCATTAAAGATAGAAGAATTAAAATTTATTTGAATATAAACACACAGCATGTTGAAGATCTGAAATTGGTTGCAGCTTTATCAATAGAAGCTGACAAGTCTTGTGGCATATATGATACAGGATTTGTTTCACTTTTTGTAAGATTTATGTCTCATTCAGGTCCTAAGGAAGAACTTTTAGGATTGCTACCACTCTAAGGTCAGACCCGTGAGAAGATGTCACCAGTGCGGTAATTGAGTGTATGGATAAGCATCATCATATTCCTCTCGATAAAATTGTGTTCATTCAACAGATAGGGCCAAAAGTATGACCGGCGTAAGAAAAAGGGTTTGTTGCTATTTTGAAAGAAAAATTAATCACGAGGTACCTGTTTACGATTGTATCACTCATCAATAAGTGTTTCGTGCACACTATAATCAAACATTCCACCTTTCCCCAATAAACAATCTTGTCTATAAGTAATGGGCAACTTATATAATTTACAACACTTCCCCAGGGGCTGCGAGGATTAAGTCATCCCCGGAGGCATAGTTATTTGACTTTTCGACTATTTTGAACAAAATGGCAATTCCAAAATTGTATTAGGTATCATTGGAAGGATGGCAGCTAAAAAGAGAATGGGACGGGGACTGGTTGCCCTTCGACCACTTTTTAACGTCTTCCTCCAAATACCCTGAAAGTTTAAACTTCATACCCTCAGCTGTTCTTGTGATATTACAGATAGGCCTTTTGATAAATAGGATTCACGTAGTATCTTTAGATTTAGTTTAATGCTCCCCTCAACATTCCCTAAAGTTTCATCTTAATACCCTTAGTCTTTTTGAAAACACCTAGAATAAAAATTCATCCTTTTTCCAAATGATAAATCCTACATGTAAGAAAGGGAAATTCCATAATTTACAATCCTTACCCTGGGAGTTGGGGGGGGGGCATTGCATCCCCGGAGGCATAGTTACTACACCTGTTAACTGTTTTAAACGAAATTGCCTGTTAAAAATTTTAATCGGTGATCAAGGAAGGGAGTCATAGGTAGCGCGCTAGCGCTGCCTAAGTAAAGAACGATGTGGGCACAATGTGTTTTTTTTTCTCCATACCCGGGCACTTCGTATTGAAAGAGTTGTCGTAGAAAGTTCGAAAAGGGCTCATTCGATTGCAAATTGGAGTGGCTAGTGCCCTTTTTAATAGTCGAAAGCGATTGGCATATAAGGTTTTTATAGAAGGCGTTGTTGTAGAAACTTCAAAAAAGGCTCATTTGATTGGAAATTCAAAGGGCTAGTGCCCTTTTTAATAGTCGAAAGTGATTGGAGGGCAACTAGCCCCCCACACCCATCATTCCCCCAAACACATCCAATAAAAATTTTGAGATAGCCATTTTGTTCAGCGTAGTTGATTTCCAGATAGAAAATATGTTTTTGAGGAGGACACTCCCTTACAACCCTCGGGGCAAGGGTTTTAAGTTATGCCCTGGGGGGCATATAAGGTTTTTGTAGAAGGCATTGTCGTAATAACTTCAAAAAAGGCTCATTCGATTGGAAATTCAAAGGGCTAGTGCCCTTTTTAATAGTCGAAAGTGATTGGAGGGCAACTAGCCCCCCCCACGCCCATCACTCCCCCAAACACATCCAATCGAAATTTTGAGATAGCTATTTTGTTCAGCGTAGTTGATTTCCAGATAGAAAATATATTTTTGAGGAGGACACTCCCCCACAACCCTCAAGGCAAGGGTTATAAGCTATAACCTGGGGGCATATAAGGTTTTTATAGAAGGCGTTGTCATAGAGACTGCAAAAAGGCTCATTTGATTGGAAATTCAAAGGGCTAGTGCCCTTTTTATAATTGAAAGTGATTAGACGGTAACTACCCCCCCCCCCTCACGCCCACCTTTTCCCCAAACACATCCAATCAAAATTTTGAGATAGCCATTTTGTTCAACGTAGTTTAAAGTTCTCGAAAAAAGGTTTTTTGAGGATGACAACCCCCTCACAGCCCTCAGGACAAGGATTGTAAGTTATGCCCTGGGGGCATATAAAGTTTTTATAGAAAGCGTTGTCGTAGAAACTTCAAAAAGGGCTCATTCGATTAGAAATTGAAATGGCTTGTGCCCTTTTTAATAGTCCTAAGTAATTGGAAGGCAACTAAAACCCCTTCCACGCCCACCATTTCCCCAAACACATCCAATCAAAATTTGAAATAGCCATTTTGTTCCACGCAGTTAAAGTTCAGGAAATTATACCTTTGAGCAGGACACTCCCCTCATAGTCTTCAGAGCGAGGGTTATATGTTATGCCCTGGGGGATATAAGTTTTTATTGAAATCTTTGTCGTAGAAACTTGAAAAAGGGTTCATTCGATTGAAAATTCAAAGGTCTAGTGCCGTTTTTAATAGTCGAATGTGATTTGAGGGCAACAAGCCCCCCTCTCTCGCCCACCTTTTCCTCAAACACATCCAATCAAAATTTTTAGATAGCCATTTTGTTCAGTGTTGTGGATTTCCAGATAGAAATTATGTTTTTGAGGAGGACAACCCATCCCCCCACAACCCTCAGGGCAAGGGTTTTAAGCTATTCCCTGGGATCATGTAAGGGTTTTTTGAAATTGATGTTGTAAAAATAACCAAAAGGGCTCATTCAATTGAAAATTGAAAGGGCTATTGCCCTTTTAATAGTCAAAAGTGATTGAAGGGCAACTAAACCCCCTCTCATGCCTACCATTTCCCCAAGCACATCCGATAAAAATTTTGAGATATTCATTTTGTTCAACGTATTCGAAAGTTCTGGAAATTAGGTTTTTTAGGATGATAACCCCATCAGAGCTTTCAGTGCAAGGGTTGTAAGCTATGCCCTGGGGGCGTATAAGGTTTATATAGAAAGTTGTTGCAGAAATTTCAAAAGGGGTCATTTGATTGGAAATTGAAATGGCCCTTTTTAATAGTCGAAAGTGAGTGGAGAGTAATTGACCCCCTCCCCCCTCTTACGCCCTCCATTTCACCAAACACATTCAACCAAAGTTTAGAGATAGCCATTTTGTTCAACGTAGTTGAAAGTTCTGGAAATTATGTATTTAAGGATGACAAACCCCCCAGAGTCTTCAGGGCGAAGGTTGTAAGTTATGCCCTGAGGGCATATAAGGTTTTTAATGATAGAGACTCTATGATAAAAGCTTCAAAAGGGGCTCATTCAATTGGAAATTGAGAGGGCTAGTGCCCTTTTTCATAGTTGGCAGTGATTGGACGGTAACTAACCTCTCTCTCACGCCTACCATTCCCCCAAACACATCCAATCAAAATTTTCAGATAGCCAATTTGTTCAACATAGTAGAAAGTTCTGGAAATTAGGTCTGTGAGCATGACGACCCCCCCCAGCCATCAGGGCGAGGGTTATAAGTTATCCCCTGGGGGCATATAAGGTTTTTATTGAAAGCGTTGTCGTAGAACCTTCAAAAGGGTTCATTTGATTGGAAATTGAAAGGGCTAGTGCCTTTTTTAATAGTTGAAAATGATTGGAGAAAGACTAACGCCCCTCTCACGCCCACCGTTTTCCCAGACACATCCAATCAAAATTTTGAGATTGCCATTTTGTTTAACGTAGTTGAAAGTTCTGAAAATTAGGTCTTAGAGGATGACCACCACCCTCACAGCCCTTTAGGGTAAGAGTTGTAATTTATGCCCTGAGGGAATATAAGGTGTTTATAGGAAGTGTTGTCGTAGAAACTCAAAAAGGGCTCATTTGATTGGAATCGAAAGGCCTAGTGCCCTTTTTAATAGTCAAAAGTGATTGGAAGGCTTGGTATTTTTATAGTAAAGATCGATGTGGGTATAATGTCTTATTTTTTTGTTGTTGTTGTTGTTTAGACCAGGGCACTTTGTATCGAAGGAGTTATCGTAGGAACTTCGAAAAGGGCTCATACGATTGAAAATAGAAAGGGCTGATGCCCTTTTTAATAGTCGAAAGTGATTGGAAGAAAACTAATCCCCTCCCACGCCCACCCTCCCATTTGACTTTATGTTTAAAAACTAAATATTGCCATAAGATTAAATCAAAATGCACTGTGCTAATGCTAATTCCCAATAAGGCATCTCAGCAGTATCCCAAAAAACGACTGAGAGTTTTATGTTCAAACTTTTGGGGCTGCTCCTGCTCTTAATATTTAACCAAATCAAAATAGCATAAGTGTATCCAAGCTATCAAATAAAGTAAAACAGATTTTTTTGCGAATGGTATCAAATTTTCCATTTCAGGTCAACTAGACGAGGTATGAAACTAAATTAAACACTTCTATTTGTGTCCAGATTTTTAAGAGGGTGTATGTTGTTAAAAATTGCTGAAAATTTTTCTCCAGCATACAAATAGCAGGCCAAACTATAAATCTTTAAAAAAAAAAAACGAAAATATTTAAAGTATTATTTTCTTTTTCTCTGAAAAGACTATGTCAATATAAAACGAACAGAAATTAATTAAAAAAAAAAAATTTTTCCACAAAATAAGTTTTTCAAAGAAAAGTAAAGAACTACATTAAACAAAAAATGAGCAAAAATAAAATCAAATAACCTACCAAGCGTGAAACTACCACAAATCAGCATCGATGAATAAATGAAATTCTAAACAAACAGAAATTACAATAAATAACCGAGTCAAACTCAAAACGAGCAGAAATTAACATAAGTTGTGTTCAAAACCTCTATGCCTTCCCAAAACCAGAACAAAATTTGCACTTTACTGAAAAAATACAAATGAACGTGCATTGTCAGTTTAATATACATATACTGATATTTAGTAATCAAAATCTTAATATTATTTGATTTATTATAGTTATAAAAATTAAAAACATTTATATTTTTTCAGTAAAGTGCAAATTTTGTTCTGGCCTTGGGAAGGCATAGAGGTTTGAGCCATAGAACTTATTTTAATTTCTGCTCGTTTTGAGCTTGAATCGGTAATTTATTGTAATTTCTGTTCGTTTTGAGTTTCATTTATTTATCGATGCTGATTTGTGGTAGTTTTACGCTTGGTAGATTATTTGATTTTATTTTTGCGCAATTTTTGTTTAATGGAGTTCTTTATTTTTTTTGAAAAACTTATTTTGTGGAAAAAGTTTTTTTAATTAATATCTAAATAGGGCAAGGGTGGCTGATTACCCTCTGATAGCTTTTCAACACCCTCTTCAACATCCCCTAAAATTTTCAACTTAATACCCTCGGCCGTTTCCTTAGATTTGATGATATGTCCTTCTGACAATCACCACGCACACAGTATTTTATTGTATTAGGCATCCCTCTCCAAATCTGTGGGGAGTTATTTCGTCCCCATTAGCATAGTTTGAGCTATTGTTTATTCTGAAGAAGATCACTATTTAAAAAATATGATGAAATATTTTTTGGACAGAGGGCAACTAAAAAAAGGCATGGAAGGGTATGGCAACCCTCCAACCCCTTTCCAATATCTCCCTCAACATGCCCTGAAAGTTTCAACTCAATATCCTCAGCTGTTCTTAAAATATTGCAGATCCTTATACGTAATCAACTGGATGCAAATAGTGCGCTACCTTTTGATCTAGCATAATATACCTTCAACATTCTCCAAAGTTTCAGATTAATGCCCTTAGCCTTTTTGGATACATCCAGAATCAAATATTTCCCATTTTCCTAATGGTAAATCCTGCATGTAAACAAGGCCATTTTGGATAATTTACAATCCTTCCCCGGGACTATGGGGTCGTGGCAGTAGGAACCCTTCAGAACAATACAGAGCCAACAACAGAGGTGAACAAGATCATACGCCTTTTTGTAAGCCAATCAGAGGGCTAGAAATACTGCGCTAAGTGAAGTCACAGCCACAAGCTCATTGAATTGATGCCAGTATGTTACATAAGACAAGATTTTAATCATTAACTTAAATTTGCGTAATATGATGTGTAATTGATACAGAAAATGAATTACGTTGAAATTATAGAGCTTCGATTGTGTAAGAATTCACGACAAAAAAATCAATAGGCTATCATGGGAATTTAAATGTATCAGTGCACAGTTGCCAGAACAAAGGAATTGTCTGAGATTAATTAACATTTTAGGGGATTATTTGAGCGAAACAGGTTGAGACATTTTAGGGGATTATTTGGGGTGAAACAGATTGAGACATGTGACTTGACCTAGCTTTAATTCTCGGCTGTGGTCGCTAAAATAGACAAGTACATCTATTAAGAGATACATCTAATTTTTTTTGGAGGCATGTATGGGGAGAATAATTATTTTAAATTTCTGAAACTAATTATTTAAAAGATGAAGGTTTAAAATATAAATTGCTTATCAACTATGAGATATAAATCTCAGGGAATGCTAACTCTATTAAGAGATACATATTATTTTTTTTTATTTTGGAGGTATATATTGAGAATAATTATTTTAAATTTCTGAAACTAATTATTTAAAAGATGAAGGCTTGAAATATTAATTGCTTATCAACTATGAGATATAAATCTCTGGAATGCTAACTCTATTAAGAGATACATATTATTTTTTATTTTGGAGATATATATTGAGAATAATTATTTTAAATTTCAGAAACCGATTATTTAAAAGAGGTGAAGGCTTAAAATATTAATTGCTTATCAACTATGACATATAAATGTCAGGTAATACTAACTCCATTAAGACATGCATATTATTTTTTATTTTGGAGATATACGTATTGAGAATAATTATTTTAAATTTCTGAAACTTATTATTAAAAAGAGACGAAGGCTTAAAATATTACTTGCTTATCAACTATGAGGTATAAATCTCAGGGAATTCCTAACTCCATTAAGAGATACACATTAGTTTTTACTTTAGAGATATGTATTGACAATAATTATTTCAAATTTTTGAAACTGATTATTTAAAAGAGATGAAGGCTTGCAATATTAATTGATTATTAACTCTGAGGTATACATCTCAAGGAATACTAACTCTATTAAGAGATATATATTATTATTTTTATTTTGGAGGGATGTCTTGAGAATAATTATTTTAAACTTCTGAAACTGACTATTTAAAAGAGATGAAGGCTTAAAAAATAATTGCTTATCAACTATGAGGTATAAATCTCAGGGAATGATAACTCTATTAAGAGATACATATTATTTTTTATTTTGGAGGGATGCCTTGAGAACAATTATTTTAAATTTCTGAAACTGATTATTTAAAATAGATGAATGCTTAAAATATTAATTGCATATCAACTATGGGACAAATCTCATGGAATAATTACTCCATTAAAAGATAATAAATCTCAGGGAATGTTAACTCAATTAAGAGATACATATTATTTTTTTATTTTGGAGATATATGTATTGAGAATAATTATTTTAAAATTTCTGAAACTTATTATTAAAAACAGACGAAGGCTTAAAATATTACTTGCTTATCAACTATGAGGTATAAATCTCAGGAAGGCTAACTCCATTAAGAGATACATATTAGTTTTTACTTTAGAGATATGTATTGACAATAATTATTTCAAATTTTTGAAACTGATTATTTAAAAGAGATGAAGGCTTGCAATATTAATTGATTATTAACTCTGAGGTATACATCTCAAGGAATACTAACTCTATTAAGAGATATATATATATTTTGGATTCTGAGAATAATTTTTTATTTTGACTGAGATGAAGGCTTAAATGTCAACTATGAGAAATCTCAGGGAATTATTTTAAGAGATAATTATTTTTTATTTTTGGAGGGATGCTGAAAATTATTTTAAATTTCTGAAACTGATTATTTAAAATAGATGAATGCTTAAAATATTAATTGCATATCAACTATGGGACAAATCTCATGGAATAATTACTCCATTAAAAGATAATAAATCTCAGGGAATGTTAACTCAATTAAGAGATACATATTATTTTTATTTTGGAGATATATGTATTGAGAATAATTATTTTAAATTTCTGAAACTTATTATTAAAAACAGACGAAGGCTTAAAATATTACTTGCTTATCAACTATGAGGTATAAAATCTCAGGGAAGGCTAACTCCATTAAGAGATACATATTAGTTTTTACTTTAGAGATATGTATTGACAATAATTATTTCAAATTTTTGAAACTGATTATTTAAAAAGAGATGAAGGCCTGCAATATTAATTGATTATCAACTCTGAGGTATAAATCTCAGGGAATACTAACTCTATTAAGAGATACATATTATTTTTTTTATTTTGGAGGGATGTCTTGAGAATAATTATTTTAAACTTCTGAAACTGAATATTTAAAAGAGATGAAGGCTTAAAAAATTAATTTCTTATCAACTATGAGGTATAAATCTCAGGGAATGATAACTCTATTAAGAGATACATATTATTTTTTTATTTTGGAGGGATGCCTTGAGAATAATTATTTTAAATTTCTGAAACTGATTATTTAAAATAGATGAATGCTTAAAATATTAATTGCATATCAACTATGGGACAAATCTCATGGAATAATAACTCCATTAAAAGATAATAAATCTCAGGGAATGCTAACTCAATTAAGACATACATATTATTTTTTATTTTGGAGATATATGTATTGAGAATAATTATTTTAAATTTCTGAAACTTATTATTAAAAAGAGACGAAGGCTTAAAATATTACTTGCTTATCAACTATGAGGTATAAATCTCAGGGAATGCTAACTCCATTAAGAGATACATATTAGTTTTTACTTTAGAGATATGTATTGACAATAATTATTTCAAATTTTTGAAACTGATTATTTAAAAGAGATGAAGGCTTGCAATATTAATTGATTATTAACTCTGAGGTATAAATCTCAGGGAATACTAACGCTATTAAGAGATACATATTATTTTTTATTTTGGAGGGATGTCTTGAGAATAATTATTTTAAACTTCTGAAACTGACTATTTAAAAGAGATGAAGGCTTAAAATATTAATTGCTTAACAACTATGAGGTATAAATCTCAGGGAATGATAACTCTATTAAGAGATATATATTATTTTTTATTTTGGAGGGATGCCTTGAGAATAATTATTTTAAATTTCTGAAACTGATTATTTAAAATAGATGAATGCTTAAAATATTAATTGCATATCAACTATGGGACAAATCTCATGGAATAATAACTCCATTAAAAGATAATAAATCTCAGGGAATGCTAACTCAGTTAAGAGATACATATTATTTTTTATTTTGGAGGGATGTATTCAGAATAATTATTTTAAGTTTCTGAAACTGATTATTTTAAAAGAGATGAAGGCTTAAAATATTAATTGCTTATCAGCTATGATATATAAATCTCAGGGAATTTTAAATGTATTAAGAGATACATATTATTTTTTTATTTTGGAGGTATGTATTGAGAATAATTATTCTAAATTTCTGAAACTCATTATTAAAATAGATGAAGGCTTAAAATATTAATTGCTTATCAACTATTAGACATAAATCTCAGGGAATGCTATCATAAGAGATACATATTATTTTTTATTTTGGAGGAATGCCTTGATAATAATTATTTTAAATTTCTGAAACTGATTATTTGAAGGCTTAAAATACTCATTGCTTATCAAATATAATTTAATCGCTGTGATATTTAGATTTTGTCATTGTTATCCTATGTCGACGACAAATGATGTTGTTAAAGAATTTAATCACTCTGACATGTTATCCGACTGATATGTAATTTTGATAATGTTATCCGACGTCTCCGATAAAGGATGTTGGTAAAGGATTTATTCACTCTGATGCTTAAATTTTGTTAGAGAATGATGCTGTTAAACAATTTTAGATTTTAGAAACAATCACTGTGATATTTAGATTTTGTCATTGTATCCTATGTCGACGACAAATGATGTTGATAAGAATTTAATCACTCTGACATGTTATCCGACTGATATGTAATTTTGATAATGTTAACCGACGTGTCCGATAAAGGACGTTGGTAAAGGATTTATTCACTCTGATACTTAGATTTTGATAATGTTATCCGGACGTATCAGATAGAAAATGTTGATAATGAATTTATCCACTCTGATACTTAGATTTCCATGAGATTTATCCCTCAGTTGATAGGAAAAATTAAATTTCAAACCTTCATCTCTTTTAAATAATCAGTTTCAGAATTTAATATAATTATTCTTAATACATACCCCCAAAATAAAAAAAAAATACTATGTGTCTCTTAATGGAGTTAGCATTCCCTGAGATTTATACCTCATAGTTGATAAGCAATTAATATTTTAAGCCTTCATATCTTTTAAATAATCAGTTTCAGAAATTCGAAATAATTATTATCAAGGCATCCCTCCAAAATAAAATATAATATGTATCTCTGAATTGAGTTAGCATTCCCTGAGATTTATATCTCATAGTTGATAAGCAATTAATATTTTAAGCTTTCATATCTCTTAAATAATCAGTTTCAGAAATTTAAAATAATTATTCTCAATACATACCTCCAAAATAAAAAATAATATGTATCTCTTAATGGAGTTAGCATTTCCTGAAATTTAATATCTCTTAATGGAGCTATCATTCCTTGAGATTTATCCCTAAGTTGATAGGAAATTAATATTTCAAACCTTCATATATTTTAAATAATCAGTTTCAGAAATTTAAAATAATTATTCTCAAGGCATCCCTCCAAAATAAAAATAATATGTATTTCTTAATAGAGTTATTATTCCCTGAGATTTATATCTCATAGTTGATAAGCAATTAATATTTTAATCCTTCATCTCTTTTTAATAATCAGTTTCAGAAATTTAAAATAATTATTCTCGAGGCATCCCTCCAAGATAAAAAATAATATGCATCACTTAATAGAGTTAGCTTTCCCTGAGATTTATATGTCATAGTTGATAAGCAATTAACATTTTAAGCCTTCATATTTTTAAATAATAAGTTTCAGAAATTTAAAATAAATATATTCAATACATACCTCCAAAATAAAAAATAATATGTATCTCTTAATGGAGTTAGCATTCCCCGACATTTATCCTTAGTTGATAAGCAATTAATATTTTAAGCCTTCATCTCTTTTGAATAATCAGTTTCAGAAGTTTAAAATAATTATTCTCAATACATACCCTCCAAAATAAATAATAATATGTATCTGTTAATGGAGTTAGCATTCCCTGAGATTTATCCCTTAGTTGATAAGCAATTAATTTTAAGTTTTCTTCTTTTTTAAATAATCAGTTTCAGAAATTTAAAAAAAATAATTATTCTTAAGGCATCCCTCCAAATGAAAAATAATATGTATCTCTTAATAGAGTTAGCATTCCCTGAGATTTATACCTCACAGTTGATAAGCAATTAATATTTTAAGCCTTCATCTCTTTTAAATAATCAGTTTCAGAAATTTAGAATAATTATTCTCGAGGCATCCCTCTAAAATAAAAAATATTATGTATCTCTTAATATAGTTAGCATTCCCTGAGATTTATATCTCTTAAATTGATAAATGCAATGAATAAATAATTCATGAAAAATAATCAGTTTCAGAAATTTTATATAATATAATATCTCAATAAATCCCTCCAAAATAAAAAAATATATGTATCTCTTAATGGAGTTAGCATTTGCTGAGATTTATCTCCTCACAGTTGATAAGCCTTGAATTATCCCTCATTTAGGAAATTAATATTTCAAACCTTCATCTCTTTTAAATAATCAGTTTCAGAAATTTAAAATAATTATTCTCGAGGCATCCCTCCAAAATAAAAAAAAAATATTATGTATCTCTTAATATAGTTATCATTCCCTGAGATTTATATCTCTTAGTTGATAAGCAATTAATATTTTAAGCTTCATCTCTTTTAAATAATCAGTTTCATAAAATTTAAAATAATCATTCTCAATACATCCCTCCAAAATAAAAAAATATATGTATCTCTTAATGGAGTTAGCATTTGCTGAGATTTATTATCTCTTAAATCAATCTTAAAGGAGTTGTCATTCCTTGAGATTTAAGCAAGTTGATAGTTAATATTTCAAACCTTCATCTCTTTTAAATAATCAGTTTTAAAAATTTAAAATAATTATTCTCAAGGCATCCTCCAAACAAAAAAAATAATATGTATCTCTTAATAGCAGTTAGCATTCCCTGAGATTTATCCTCATAGTTGATAAGCAATTAATATTTTAAGGCTTCATCTCTTTTAAATAATCAGTTTCATAAATTTAAAATAATATTCTCAAAATATACCTCCAAAATAAAAATAATAAATGCATCTTTTAATGGAGTTAGCATTCCCTGAGATTTATATCTCTTAGTTGATAAGCAATTAATATTTTAAGCCGTTCATCTCTTTTAAATAATCATTTTCAAAATTTTAAATAATTATTCTCAATACATACCTCCAAAATAAAAAATAATATGTATCTCTTAATGGAGTTTAGCATTCCCTGAGATTTATCCTTAAGTTTATAGGCAATTAATATTTTAGCCGTTCATTCTCTTTTTAAATAATCAGTTTCAGAAATTTAAAATAATTATTCTCAAAACATACCTCCAAAATAAAAAATAAATATTATGCATCTTTTAATGGGTCTTAGTATTCCCTGAATTTATTCCTTAGTTGATAAGCATATTTTATTTTAAGCCTTCATCTCTTAAAAAGTTTCAGAAATTTAAAATAATTATTCTTTTAGAATACCTCCAAAATAAAAAATAATATTATCTCTTAATAATGAGAAGTTTTCAACATTCCTCAGATTTTATAGATTATGATAGCAAGCGTTAATTCTTTGATAGAGGAGCTTTAGTAAAGGTTTTATCCTGTATGGTATAAGAAAATACATTAAAGTGATTATTGCTATGTACGAGAATAACCTGCTGCGGTTAAAAAATAGGTTAGCAGCTGGTTTTGTATTAAATCAGGAGTTATCATGCATTAGTTCTTGGCCCCTGTAAAAATTATTTCTGAGCAAATTGGTTTGTAAAGGTAGGCTTGGAGTAATGATGATACTTTTTAGACTGAGAGATGCCGTAGACAAAAGTTGGATTTTTAAGAGAAGAGCAAGTGCGGTTTTAGAAAAGGTAGAGGATGTGTTGACCAAATTTTCACTCTTAGGTTAAGCAAATTGAGAAGTTTAGCCTAAGTTTTCAAACACCTTTGGTCCTCAGTTTTATAGATTATGAGCAAGCGTTCGATTCTGTTTGATTCTGTTGCTAAAGAGGAGCTTTAGTAAAGGTTTTATCCTTGTAGGTTATACCAGACAAATACTTAAAGTGATTAGTGCTATGTACGAGAATGAAACAGGATTAGAATCTTAAATTCCCTGCTGCGGTTAAGGTAGGAATGAGGTTTTAAGCTGGTTTTGTATTAAATCAGGAGTTAAGCAGGGTTTGTGTTCTATCCCCCTTTATATGGATTATTTTGATGGACTTTGTTTTAAGGAGCACAGGAAAGGCAATGGGAGACCACGGAATCAAATGGGGAGGAAAATAGTCTCCTGGACTTGGATTATGCTGATGATTTAAGCATCCTAGATGAAAGTGTGAGCAAAATGAATGAAGTTTTTAGAGGTTTTGCGAGTTCAGGGTGATAGTATTGGTTTGAAAATTAATATGTTAGGAAGACCAAGTCACTAAGGCTAGGAATAAGTGAAGATGAAAAGGTGACGTTGGGTAATGAAAAGATTGATCAGGTTGGCAGTTTTCACTTACCTTGGTAGTATTATTAGTAAAGATGGTGGGAGCAGTGAAGATGTTAAAAATAGAATAGCCAAGGCTCAGGGTGTTTTTTCACAGTTAAAAAAAGTCTGGAAGAATAGGAAGATAAGTCTGCAAACCAAGATTAGAATCTTAGAAAGCTACAGTGATGACAGTGGTCAAATATGGCTCTGAAGCATGGACGCTCCGAAAAGCGGATGAAGATTTGCTAGATGTTTTCCAGAGAAATTGCATAAAGATTGTTCTGGGTACCCGGCTGACTGACCGTATTTCAAACAATAGGCTATACGAAAAATGTGGTTCAATACCGCTTTCTAGGTCTATAATGAAAGAAAGGTTGAGGTGGTTAGGGCATGTTGTTCGGATGAAGGATGACAGATTGCCGAAGATTGTTCTTTTCGGCCAACCATCTAGGGCTAAACGGAAAGCAGGTCGCCCCCGTCTGGGTTGGGAGGACGTCATAAAGAAAGATTTAAAGGAAATGGGAACTTCGTGGGCGGGTGTAAAAAGGGAGGCTTTGAATAGATTGGGGTGGAGGAGGAGCGTGCGTAGCTGTGTTGGCCTCAGGCGGCTTGGTGCTGCGATGAGTTGTTAGTAGTAGTAGTAGTAGTAGTAAAATAAAAAAAATAATATGTATCTCTTTATTAGAGTTAGCATTCCCTGAGATTTAAATCTCTTAGTTGATAAGTAATTAATATTTTAAGCCTTCGTCTCTTTTAAATAATCAGTTTCTGAAATTTAAAGTAATTGTTCTGAACACATCCCTCCAAAATAAAAAATAATATGCTATCTCTTAATGGGGTAAGAATTCCCTGAGATTTATTATCTCTTAATGGAGTTATCATTCCCTGAGATTTATCCCTCTGTTGATAGGAAATAATATTTCAAGCCTTTTTCTATTTTAAATAATCAGTTTCAGAAATTTAAAATAATTATTCTCAAGGCATCCCTCCAAAATAAAAAATAATATGTATCTCTTAATGGAGTTACTATTCCCTGAGATTTATGCCTAAGTTGATTAGAAATTAATATTTCAAGCCTTCATCTCTTTTAAATAATCAGTTTCAGAAATTTAAAATAATTATTCTCAAGGCATCCCTCCAAAATAAAAAATAATATTTATCTCTTAATAGAGTTAGCATTACCTTAGATTTATATCTCATGGTTGATAAGCAATTAATATTTTAAGCCTTCATCTCTTTTAAATAATCAGTTTCAGAAATTTAAAATAATTATTCTCAATACATACCTCCGAAATAAAAAATAATATGTATCTCTTAATAGAGTTAGAATTCCCTGAGATTTATACCTCATAGTTGATAAGCAATTAATATTTTAAGCCTTCATCTCTTTTAAATAATCAGTTTTAGAAATTTAAAATAATTATTCTCCAGGCATCCCTCCAAAATAAAAAATAATATTTATCTCTTAATAGAGTTAGCATTCCCTTAGATTTATATCTCACGGTTGATAAGCAATTAATATTTTAAGCCTTCATCTCTTTTAAATAATCAGTTTCAGAAATTTAAAATAATTATTCTCCATACATACCTCCGAAATAAAAAATAATATGTATCTCTTAATGGAGTTAGCATTCCCTGAGATTTATCTGTTAGTTTATAAGCAATTAATATTTTAACCCTTCATCTCTTTTAAATAATCAGTTTCAGAAATTTAAAATAATTATTCTCAAGGCATCCCTCCAAAATAAAAACTAATATGTATCTCTTAATAGAGTTAGAATTCCCTGAGATTTATACCTCATAGTTGATAAGCAATTAATATTTTAAGTCTTCATCTCTTTTAAATAATCAGTTTCAGGAATTTAAAACAAATTATTCTCAATACATACCTCCAAAATAAATAATAATATCTGTCTCTTTATGGAGTTAGCATTCCCTGAGATTTATATCTCGTAGTTGATAAGCAATTAATATTTTAAGCCTTCATCTCTTTTAAATAATCAGTTTCAAAAAATTTAAATAATTATTCTCAAGGCATCCTTCTAAAATAAAAAATAATGTGTATCTCTTATTAGAGTTATCATTCCCTGAGATTTATACCTCATAGTTGATAAGCAATTAATATTTTAAGGCTTCATCTCTTTTAAATAATCAGTTTGATAAATTTAAAATTATTATTCTCAATATATACCTCCAAAATACAAAATAATATATATCTCTTAATGGAGTTAGTATTCCCTGAGATTTATATCTCATAGTTGATAAGCAATTAGTATTTTAAAGCCGTTATCTCTTTTAAATAATCAGTTTCAAAAATTTTAAATAATTATTCTCAATACATACCTCCAAAATAAAAAAATAATATGTATCTCTTAATGGAGTTAGCATTCCCTGAGATTTATCCCTTAGTTTATAAACAATTAATATTTTAACCGTTCTTCTCTTTTGAATAATCAGTTTCAGAAATTTAAAATAATCATTCTCAAAACATACCTCCAAAACAAAATATAAAATGCATCTTTTAATGGAGTTAGCATTCCCTGAGATTTATCCCTTAGTTGATAAGCAATTAATATTTTAAGCCTTCATCTCTTAAATATTTATTTTTCAGAAATTTAAAATAATTATTCTTAATATATTCCTCCAAAATAAAAAATAATATGTATCTCTTAATGGATTTAACATTCCCTGAGATTTATCTATTAAGTGATAAGCAATTAATATTTTGAGCCTTCATTTCTTTTACATAATCAGTTTAAGAAATTTAAAATAATTATTCTCAAGGCATCCCTCCAAAATAAAAAATAATATGTGTCTCTTAATAGAGTTAGCATTCAGTGAGATTTATATATTATAGTTGATAAGCAATTAATATTTTAAGCCTTCATCTCTCTTAAATAAGCAGTTTCAGAAATTTAATTAATTATTCTCAATACATATCTCCAAAATAAAAATAATATGTATCTCTTAATGGAGTTAGTATTCCCTGAGATTAATGCCTTAGTTGATAACCAATTAATATTTTAAGCCTTCATCTCTTTTAAATAATCAGTTTCAGAAATTTAAAATAATTATTCTCAAGGCATTCCTCCAAAAAAAAAAACAATATTTATTTCTTAACAGAGTTAGCATTCCTTGAGATTTATATCTCATAGTTGATAAGCAATTGATATTTTAAGCCTTCATCTCTTTAAATAATCAGTTTCAGAAATTTAAAATAATTATTCTCAATACATACCTCCAAAATAAAAAATAATATGTATCTGTTAATGGATTTAGCATTCCCTGAGATTTATCCCTTAGTTGATAAGCAATTAATATTTTAAGCCTTCGTCTTTTGTAAATAATCAGTTTCAGAAATTTAAAATAATTATTCTTAAGGCATCCCTTCAAAATGAAAAATAATATGTATCTCATAATAGAGTTAGCATTCCCTGATATTTATACCTCACAGTTGATAAGCAATTATATTTTAAGCCTTCATCTCTTTTAAATAATCAGTTTCAGGAATTTAAAATAATTATTCTCAATACATACCTCCAAAATAAATAATAATATCTGTCTCTCTTATAAGGAGTTAGCATTCCCTGAGATTTATATCTCGTAGTTGATAAAAAATTAATATTTTAAGCCTTCATCTCTTTTAAATAATCAGTTTCAAAAATTTAAAATAATTATTCTCAAGGCATCCCTCTAAAATAAAAAATTATATGTATCTCTTATTAGAGTTAGCATTCCCTGAGATTTATATCTCTTAGTTGATAAGCAATTAATATTTGAAGCCTTCATCTCTTTTAAATAATCAGTTTCAGAAATTTAAAGGAATTATTTTCAGCACATCCCTCCAAAATAAAAAATAATATGTATCTCTTAATGGTGTTAGCATTCCCTGAGATTTATCATCTCTTAATGGAGTTATCATTCCCTGAGATTTATCCCTCAGTTGATAGGAAATTAATATTTCAAACCTTGTTCTATTTTAAATAATCAGTTTCAGATATTTAAATGATTATTCTCAAGGCATCCCTCCAAAATAAAAAAATAATATGTATCTCTTAATAGAGTTAGTATTCTCTGAGATTTATATCTCATAGTTCATAAGCAATTAATATTTTAAGCCTTAATCTCTTTTAAATAATCAGTTTCAGAAATTAAAAATAATTATTCTCAATTAATACCTCTAAAATAAAAAAATTAATATGTATCTCTTATTAGAGTTAGCATTCCCTGAGATTTAAAATCTCTTAGTTGATAAGCAATTAATATTTTAAGCCTTCGTCTCTTTTAAATAATCAGTTTCTGAAATTTAAAGTAATTGTTCTGAACACATCCCTCCAAAATAAAAAATATAATATGTATCTCTTAATGGGGTAAGCATTCCCTGAGATTTATTATCTCTTAATGGAGTTATCATTCCCTGAGATTTATCCCTCAGTTGATAGGAAATTAATATTTCAAGCCTTTTTCTATTTTAAATAATCAGTTTCAGAAATTTAAAAATAATTATTCTCAAGGCAACCCTCCAAAATAAAAAATAATATGTATCTCTTAATGGAGTTACTATTCCCTGAGATTTATGCCTAAGTTGATTAGAAATTAATATTTCAAGCCTTCATCTCTCTTTTAAATAATCAGTTTCAGAAATTTAAAATAATTATTCTCAAGGCATCCCTCCAAAATAAAAAATAATATATCTCTTAATAGAGTTAGCATTCCCTTAGATTTATATCTCATGGTTGATAAGCAATTAATATTTTAAGCCTTCATCTCTTTTAAATAATCAGTTTCATAAATTTAAAATAATTATTCTCAATACATACCTCCGAAATAAAAAATAATATGTATCTCTTAATGGAGTTAGCATTCCCTGATTTATATCTCACGGTTGATAAGCAATTAATATTTTAAGCTTTCATCTCTTTTATTTATCTGTTAGTTATAAGCAATAAATATTTTAACCCTTCATCTCTTTTAAATAATCATTTTTTAAATAATCAGTTTCAGAAATTTAAAATAATTATTCTCAAGGCATCCCTCCAAAATAAAAAAATAATATGTATCTCTCTTAATAGAGTTAGAATTCCCTGAGATTTATACCTCATAGTGATAAGCAATTAATATTTTAAGCCTTCATCTCTTTTAAATAATCAGTTTCAGGAAATTTAAAATAATTATTCTCAAGGCATACATACCTCAAAATAAATAATAATATCTGTCTCTTTTATGGAGTTAGCATTCCCTGAGATTTATATCTCGTAGTTGATAAGCAATTAATATTTTAAGCCTTCATCTCTTTTAAATAATCAGTTTCAGAAATTTAAAGGAATTATTTTCTCAAGCACATCCCTCCAAAATAAAAAATAATATGTATCTCTTAATGGTGTTAGCATTCCCTGAGATTTATATCTCTTAGTTGATAAGCAATCTCTATTTTAAGGAGTTATCATTCCCTGAGATTTTTAGTATCATCCCTCAGTTGATAGGAAATTAATATTTCAAACCTTGTTCTATTTTAAATAATCAGTTTCAGATATTTAAATGATTATTCTCAAGGCATCCCTCCAAAATAAAAAATAATATGTATCTCTTAATAGAGTTAGTATTCTCTGAGATTTATATCTCATAGTTCAAGGCAATTAATATTTTAAGCCTAATCTCTTTTAAATAATCAGTTTCAGAAATTAAAAATAATTATTCTCAATTAATACCTCCAAAATAAAAAAAATAATATGTATCTCTTATTAGAGTTAGCATTCCCTGAGATTTAAATCTCTTAGTTGATAAGCAATTAATATTTTAAGCCTTCGTCTCTTTTAAATAATCAGTTTCTGAAATTTAAAGTAATTGTTCTGAACACATCCCTCCAAAATAAAAAATAATATGTATCTCTTAATGGGGTAAGCATTCCCTGAGATTTATTATCTCTTAATGGAGTTATCATTCCCTGAGATTTATCCCTCAGTTGATAGGAAATTAATATTTCAAGCCTTTTTCTATTTTAAATAATCAGTTTCAGAAATTTAAAATAATTATTCTCAAGGCATCCCTCCAAAATAAAAAATAATATGTATCTCTTAATGGAGTTACTATTCCCTGAGATTTATGCCTAAGTTGATTAGAAATTAATATTTCAAGCCTTCATCTCTTTTAAATAATCAGTTTCAGAAATTTAAAATAATTATTCTCAAGGCATCCCTCCAAAATAAAAAATAATATTTATCTCTTAATAGAGTTAGCATTCCCTTAGATTTATATCTCATGGTTGATAAGCAATTAATATTTTAAGCCTTCATCTCTTTTAAATAATCAGTTTCAGAAATTTAAAATAATTATTCTCAATACATACCTCTGAAATAAAAAATAATATGTATCTCTTAATGGAGTTAGCATTCCCTGAGATTTATCTGTTAGTTTATAAGCAATTAATATTTTAACCCTTCATCTATTTTAAATAATCAGTTGCAGAAATTTAAAATAATTATTCTCAAGGCATCCCTCCAAAAAAAAAAACTAATATGTATCTCTTAATAGAGTTAGAATTCCCTGAGATTTATACCTCATAGTTGATAAGCAATTAATATTTTAAGCCTCCATCTCTTTTAAATAATCAGTTTTAGAAATTTAAAATAATTATTCTCAAGGCATCCCTCCAAAATAAAAAAAAAATATGTATCTCTTAATAGAGTTAGCATTCCCTGAGATTTATACCTCTTAGTTAAATAAGCAATCAATATTTTAAGCCTTCATCTCTTTTAAATAATCAGTTTCAGAAATTTAAAATAATTATTCTCAATACATATCACCGAAATAAAAAATTATATGTATCTCTTGATGGAGTTAGCATTCCTTGAGATTTATACCTCATAGTTGATAACCAATTAATATTTAAAGCCTTCATCTCTTTTAAATAATCAGTTTCAGAAATTTAAGATAATTATTCTCAATACATACCCCCAAAATAAAAAATAATATGTGTCTCTTAATGGAATTAGCATTCCCTGAGATTTATATCTCAGAGTTGATAACCAATTAATATTTTAAGCCTTCATCTCTTTTAAATAAACAGTTTCAGAAATTTAAAATAATTATTCTCAATACATCCCTCCAAAATTAAAAATTATATTTGTCTCTTAATGGAGTTAGCATTCCCTGAGATTTATACCTCATAGTTGATAAGCAATTAATATTTTAAGCCTTCATCTCTTTTAAATAAATCAGTTTCAGAAATTTAAAATAATTATTCTCAATTAATGCCTCCAAAATAAAAAAAAATAATATGTATCTCTTTTTAGAGTTAGCATTCCCTGAAATTTATATCTCTTAGTTGATAAGCAATTAATATTTTAAGCCTTCATCTCTTTTAAATAATCAGTTTCAGAAATTTAAAGTAATTATTCTCAACACATCCCTCCAAAAAAAAAATAATATGTATCTCTTAATGGAGCTAGCATTCCCTGAGATTTATTATCTCTTAATGGAGTTATCATTCCCTGAGATTTATCCCTCAGTTGATAGGAAATTAATATTTCAAACCTTCATCTATTTTAAATAATCATTTTCAGAAATTTAAAATAATTATTTCTCTAGGCATCCCTCCAAAATAAAAAATAATATGTATCCCTTAATAGACTTTGTATTCCCTGAGATTTATACCTCATAGTTGATAAGCAATTGATGTTTTAAGCCTTCAACTCTTTTAAATAATCAGTTTTCATAAATTTAAAATAATTATTCTCAATACATACCTCCAAAATACAAAAATAATATGTATCTCTTAATGGAGTTAACATTCCCCGAGATTTATCCCTTAGTTGATAAGCAATAAATATTTTAAGCGTTCATCTCTTTTAAATAATCATTTTCAGAAATTTAAAATTGATTATTCTCAACACATACCTCCAAAATAAAAAATAATAAGCAATTAATTTTAAGCTTTCGTCTTTTTTAAATAATCATTTTCAGAAATTTAAAATAATTATTCTCAAGGAATCCGTCCAAAATGAAGAATAATATGTATCTCTTAATAGACTTAGCATTCCCTGAGATTTATACCTCATAGTTGATAAGCAGTTAATAGTTTAAGCCTTCGTCTCTTTTAAATAATCAGTTTCAGAAATTTAAAATAATTATTCTCAATTAATACCTCCAAAATAAAAATATTTAAAAATGTATCTGTTATTAGAGTTAGCATTCCCTGAGATTTATATCTCTTAGTTGACAAGCAATTAATATTTTAAGCCTTCATCTCTTTTTAAATAATCAGTTTCAGAAATTTAAAGGAATTATTCTCAACACATCCCTCCAAAATAAAAAATAATATGTATCTCTTAATGGTGTTAGCATTCCCTGAGATTTATCATCTCTTAATGGAGTTATCATTCCCTGAGATTTATCCCTCAGTTGATAGGAAATTAATATTTCAAACCTTGTTCTATTTTAAATAATTAGTTTCAGAAATTTAAATAATTATTCTCAAGGCATCCCTCCAAAATAAAAAATAATATGTATCTCTTAACAGAGTTAGTATTCTCTGAGATTTATATCTCATAGTTCATAAGCAATTAATATTTTAAGCCTTCATCTCTTTTAAATAATCAGTTTCAGAAATTTAAAATAATTATTCTCAATACATACCTCCAAAATACAAAATAATATATATCTCTTAATGGAGTTGGCATTCCCTGAGATTTATATATCATAGTTGATAAGCAATTATTATTTTAAGCCTTCGTCTCTTTTAAATAATCAGTTTCAGAAATTTAAAATAATTATTCTCAATACATACCTCCGTTTTAAAAATAATATGTATATTTTAATGGAGTTAGAATTCCCTAAGATTTATCCCTCAGTTGATAAGCAATTAATATTTTAAGCCTTCATCTCTTTTAAATAATCAGTTTCAGGAATTTAAAATAATTATTCTCAATACATACCTCCAAAATAAATAATAATATCTGTCTCTTTATGGAGTTAGCATTCCCTGAGATTTATATCTCGTAGTTGATAAGCAATTAATATTTTAAGCCTTCATCTCTTTTAAATAATCAGTTTCAAAAATTTAAAATAATTATTCTCAAGGCATCCCTCTAAAATAAAAAATTATATGTATCTCTTATTAGAGTTAGCATTCCCTGAGATTTATATCTCTTAGTTGATAAGCAATTAATATTTTAAGCCTTCATCTCTTTTAAATAATCAGTTTCAGAAATTTAAAGGAATTATTTCAGCACATCCCTCCAAAATAACAAATAATATGTATCTCTTAATGGTGTTAGCATTCCCTGAGATTTATCATCTCTTAATGGAGTTATCATTCCCTGAGATTTATCCCTCAGTTGATAGGAAATTAATATTTCAAACCTTGTTCTATTTTAAATAATCAGTTTCAGATATTTAAATGATTATTCTCAAGGCATCCCTCCAAAATAAAAAATAATATGTATCTCTTAATAGAGTTAGTATTCTCTGAGATTTATATCTCTTAGTTCATAAGCAATTAATATTTTAAGCCTAAATCTCTTTTAAATAATCAGTTTCAGAAATTAAAATAATTATTCTCAATTAATACCTCCAAAATAAAAAAAAATAATATGTATCTCTTATTAGAGTTAGCATTCCCTGAGATTTAAATCTCTTAGTTGATAAGCAATTAATATTTTAAGCCTTCGTCTCTTTTAAATAATCAGTTTCTGAAATTTAAAATAATTGTTCTGAACACATCCCTCCAAAATAAAAAATAATATGTATCTCTTAATGGGGTAAGCATTCCCTGAGATTTATTACCTCTTAATGGAGTTATCATTCCCTGAGATTTATCCCTCAATTGATAGGAAATTAATATTTCAAGCCTTTTTCTATTTTAAATAATCAGTTTCAGAAATTTAAATAATTATTCTCAAGGCATCCCTCCAAAATAAAAAATAATATGTATCTCTTAATGGAGTTACTATTCCCTGAGATTTATGCCTAAGTTGATTATAAATTAATATTTCAAGCCTTCATCTCTTTTAAATAATCAGTTTCAGAAATTTAAAATAATTATTCTCAAGGCATCCCTCCAAAATAAAAAATAATATTTATCTCTTAATAGAGTTAGCATTCCCTGAGATTTATATCTCATGGTTGATAAGCAATTAATATTTTAAGCCTTCATCTCTTTTAAATCATCAGTTTCAGAAATTTAAAATAAATTATTCTCAATACATACCTCCGAAATAAAAAATAATATGTATCTCTTAATGGAGTTAGCATTCCCTGAGATTTATCTGTTAGTTTATAAGCAATTAATATTTTAACCCTTCATCTCTTTTAAATAATCAGTTTCAGAAATTTAAAATAATTATTCTCAAGGCATCCCTCCAAAATAAAAAATAATATGTATCTCTTAATAGAGTTAGAATTCCCTGAGATTTATACCTCATAGTTGATAAGCAATTAATATTTTAAGCCTTCATCTCTTTTAAATAATCAGTTTTAGAAATTTAAAATAATTATTCTCAAGGCATCCCCCAAAATAAAAAAAATATGTATCGCTTAATAGAGTTAGCATTCCCTGAGATTTATACCTCTTAGTTAAATAAGCAATCAATATTTTAAGCCTTCATCTCTTTTAAATAATCAGTTTCAGAAATTTAAAATAATTATTCTCAATACATATCACCAAAATAAAAAATTATATGTATCTCTTGATGGAGTTAGCATTCCTTGAGATTTTGTACCTCATAGTTGATAAGCAATTAATATTTAAAGCCTTCATCTCTTTTAAATAATCAGTTTCAGAAATTTAAGATAATTATTCTCAATACATACCCCCAAAATAAAGAATAATATGTGTCTCTTAATGGAATTAGAATTCCCTGAAATTTATATCTCTTAGTTGATAAGCAATTAATATTTTAAGCCTTCATCTCTTTTAAATAATCAGTTTCAGAAATTTAAAGTAATTATTCTCAACACATCCCTCAAAATGAAAAATAATATGTATCTCTTAACGGAGCTAGCATTCCCTGAGATTTATTATTATCTCTTAATGGAGTTATCATTCCCTGAGATTTATCCCTCAGTTGATAGGAAATTAATATTTCAAACCTTCATCTATTTTAAATAATCATTTTCAGAAATTTAAAATAATTATTCTGTAGGCATCCCTCCAAAAAAAAAATAATATGTATCCCTTAATAGACTTTAAATTCCCTGAGATTTATACCTCATAGTTGATAAGCAATTGATGTTTTAAGCCTTACACTCTTTTAAATAATCAGTTTCATAAGTTTAAAATAATTATTCTCAATACATACCTCCAAAATACAAAAATAATATGTATCTCTTAATGGAGTTAACATTCCCCGAGATTTATCCCTTAGTTGATAAGCAATAAATATTTTAAGCGTTCATCTCTTTTAAATAATCATTTTCAGAAATTTAAAATAATTATTCTCAATTCAAACCTCCACAATAAAAAATAATATGTATATTTTAATGGCGTTAGAATTCCCTGAGATTTATCCCTTAGTTGATAAGCAATTAATATTTTAAGCCTTCATCTCTTAAAATAATCATTTTCAGAAATTTAAAATGATTATTCTCAACACATACCTCCAAAATAAAAATAATAATAAGCAATTAATTTTAAGCTTTCGTCATTTTTAAATAATCATTTTCAGAAATTTAAAATAATTATTCTCAAGGAATCCGTCCAAAATGAAGAATAATATGTATCTCTTAATAGACTTAGGATTCCCTGAGATTTATACCTCATAGTTGATAAGCAGTTATATTTTAAGCCTTCGTCTCTTTTAAATAATCAGTTTCAGAAATTTAAAATAATTATTCTCAATTAATACCTCCGAAATAAAAATAAAATAAAATGTATCTCTTATTAGAGTTAGCATTCCCTGAGATTTATATCTCTTAGTTGACAAGCAATTAATATTTTAAGCCTTCATCTCTTTTAAATAATCAGTTTCAGAAATTTAAAGGAATTATTCTCAACACATCCCTCCAAAATAAAAAATAATATGTATCTCTTAATGGTGTTAGCATTCCCTGAGATTTATCATCTCTTAATGGAGTTATCATTCCCTGAGATTTATTCCTCAGTTGATAGGAAATTAATATTTCAAACCTTGTTCTATTTTAAATAATTAGTTTCAGAAATTTAAATAATTATTCTCAAGGCATCCCTCCAAAATAAAAAATAATATGTATCTCTTAATAGAGTTAGTATTCTCTGAGATTTATATCTCATAGTTCATAAGCAATTAATATTTTAAGCCTTCATCTCTTTTAAATAATCAGTTTCAGAAATTTAAAATAATTATTCTCAATACATACCTCAAAAATACAAAATAATATATATCTCTTAATGGAGTTGGCATTCCCTGAGATTTATATATCATAGATGATAAGCAATTATTATTTTAAGCCTTCGTCTCTTTTAAATAATCAGTTTCAGAAATTTAAAATAATTATTCTCAATACATACCTCCGAAATAAAAATAATATGTATATTTTAATGGAGTTAGAATTCCCTAAGATTTATCCCTCAGTTGATAAGCAATTAATATTTTAAGCCTTCATCTCTCTTAAATAATCATTTTCAGAAATTTAAAATGATTATTCTCAATATATACCTCCAAAATAAAAAATAATATGTATATCTTAATGGAGTTAGCATTCCCTGATATGTATCTCTTTGTTGATAAGCAATTAATATTTTAAGCTTTCATCTCTTTTTAAATATTCAGTTTCAGAAATTAAAATAATTATTCTCAATGCATCCCTCCAAAAAAAAAAATAATATGTATCTCTTAATAGAGTTAGCATTCCCAGAGATTTATGTCTCATAGTTGATAAGCAATTAATATTTTAAGCCTTCATCTCTTTTATATAATCAGTTTCAGAAATTTAAATAATTATTCTCAATACATACCTCCCAAATAAAAAACAATATATATCTCTTAAAAGAGTTAGCATTCCCTGAGATTTATATCACATAGTTGATAAGCAATTCATATTTTAAGTCTTCATCTCTTTTAAATAATCAGTTTCAGAATTTTTAAAATAATTATTCTCAATACATCCCTCCAAAATAAAAAATAATTTGTATCTCTTAATGGAGTTAGCATTCCCTGAGATTTATACCTCTTAGTTAATAAGCAATTAAAATTTGAAGCTTTCATCTATTTTAAATAGTCAGTTTCAGAAATTTAAAATAATTATTCTCAAGGTATCCCTCCAAAATAAAAAATAATCTGTATCCCTTAATAGAGTTCGGATTCCCTGAGATTTATATCTCATAGTTGATAAGCAATTAACATTTTAAGCCTTCATCTCTTTGAAATAATATGTTCCAGAAATTTAAAATAATTATTCTCAATACATACCACCAAAATAAAAAATAAAAGGTATCTCTTAATGGAGTTAGCATTCCCTGAGATTTATCCCTTAGTTGATAAGCAATTAATATTTTAAGCCTTCATCTCCTTCGAATAATCAGTTTCAGAAATTTAAAATAATTATTCTCAATACATACCTCCAAAATAAAAAATAATATGTATCTCTTAATGGAGCTAGCATTCCCTGAGATTTATCCCTTAGTTGATAAGCAATTAACATTTTAAGCCTTCATCTCTTAAAATAATCATTTTCAGAAATTTAAAATGATTATTCTCAACACATACCTCCAAAATAAAAAATAATAAGCAATTAATTTTAAGCTTTCATCTTTTTTAAATAATCATTTTCAGAAATTTATAATAATTATTCTCAAGGAATCCGTCCAAAATGAAGAATAATATGTATCTCTTAATAGACTTAGCATTCCCTGAGATTTATACCTCATAGTTGATAAGCAGTTAATATTGTAAGCCTTCGTCTCTTTTAAATAATCAGTTTCAGAAATTTAAAATAATTATTCTCAATTAATACCTCCAAAATAAAAATAAAATAAAATGTATCTCTTATTAGAGTTAGCATTCCCTGAGATTTATATCTCTTAGTTGACAAGCAATTAATATTTTAAGCCTTCATCTCTTTTAAATAATCAGTTTCAGAAATTTAAAGGAATTATTCTCAACACATCCCTCCAAAATAAAAAATAATATGTATCTCTTAATGGTGTTAGCATTCCCTGAGATTTATCATCTCTTAATGGAGTTATCATTCCCTGAGATTCATCCCTCAGTTGATAGGAAATTAATATTTCAAACCTTGTTCTATTTTAAATAATCAGTTTCAGAAATTTAAATAATTATTCTCAAGGCATCCCTCCAAAATAAAAAAAAAAAATATGTATATCTTAATAGAGTTAGTATTCTCTGAGATTTATATCTCATAGTTCATAAGCAATTAATATTTTAAGCCTTCATCTCTTTTAAATAATCAGTTTCAGAAATTTAAAATAATTATTCTCAATACATACCTCCAAAATACAAAATAATATATATCTCTTAATGGAGTTGGCATTCCCTGAGATTTATATATCATAGTTGATAAGCAATTATTATTTAAAGCCTTCATCTCTTTTAAATAATCAGTTTCAGAAATTTAAAATAATTATTCTCAATATATACCTCCGAAATAAAAATAATATGTATATTTTAATGGAGTTAGAATTCCCTGAGATTTATCCCTCAGTTGATAAGCAATTAATATTTTAAGCCTTCATCTCTTTTAAATAATCATTTTCAGAAATTTAAAATGATTATTCTCTATACATACCTCCAAAATAAAAAATAATATGTATATCTTAATGGAGTTAGCATTCCCTGATATGTATCTCTTTGTTGATAAGCAATTAATATTTTAAGCTTTCATCTCTTTTAAATATTCAGTTTCGGAAATTTAAAATAATTATTCTCAACACGTCCCTCCATAAAAAAAATAATATGTATCTCTTAATAGAGTTAGCATTCCCAGAGATTTATGTCTCATAGTTGATAAGCAATTAATATTTCAAGCCTTCATCTCTTTTAAATAATCAGTTTCAGAAATTTAAATAATTATTCTCAATACATACCTCCCAACTAAAAAACAATATATATCTCTTAACAGAGTTAGCACTCCCTGAGATTTATATCACAAAGTTGATAAGCAATTCATATTTTAAGTCTTCATCTCTTTTAAATAATCAGTTTCAGAATTTTTATAATAATTATTCTCAATACATCCCTCCAAAATAAAAAATAATATGTATCTCTTAATGGAGTTAGCATTCCCTGAGATTTATACCTCATAGTTGATAAGCAATTAACATTTGAAGCTTTCATCTATTTTAAATAGTCAGTTTCAGAAATTTAAAATAATTATTCTCAAGGTATCCCTCCAAAATAAAAAATAATCTGTATCTCTTAATAGAGTTCGGATTCCCTGAGATTTATATCTCATAGTTGATAAGCAATTAACATTTTAAGCCTTCATCTCTTTTAAATAATATGTTCCAGAAGTTTAAAATAATTATTCTCAATACGTACCACCAAATAAAAAATAAAAGGTATCTCTTAATGGAGTTAGCATTCCTGAGATTCATCCCTTAGTTGATAAGCAATTAATATTTTAGGCCTTCATCTCCTTCGAATAATCAGTTTCAGAAATTTAAATAATTATTCTCAATACATACCTCCAAAATAAATAAATAATACGTATCTCTTAATGGAGCTAGCATTCCCTGAGATTTATCCCTTAGTTGATAAGCAATTAATATTTTAAGCCTTCATCTTTTTAGATCATCAGTTTCAGAAATTTAAAAAAATTATTCTCAAAGCATCCCTCCAGAATGAAACATAATATGCATATCTTAATAGAGTTACCATTCCCTGAGATTTATACCTCATAGTTGATAAGCAATTAATTTTAAGCCTTCATCTCTTTTAAATAATCAGTTTCAGAAATTTGAAATAATTATTCTCAATACATACCTCCAAAATAAATAATAATGTTTCTCTTAATGGAGTTAGCATTTCCTGAGATTTATACCTCATAGTTGATAAGCAATTAATATTTTAGGCCTTCATCTCTTTTAAATAATCAGATTCAGAAATTTAAACTAATTATTCTCAATTCCTACCTCCAAAATAAAAAATAATATTTGTCTCTTAATGAAGTTAGTATTCACTGAGATTTATCCCTTATTTGATAAGCAATTAATATTTTAAGCCTTCATCTCTTTTAAATAATCAGTTTCAGAAATTTGAAATAATTATTCTCAATACATACATACAAAATAAAAAAAAACGCTAATATGTATCTCTTAATGGAGTTAGCATTCCCTGAGATTTATACCTCATAGTTGATAAGCAATTAATATTTTTGGCCTTTATCTCTTTTAAATAATAAGTTTCAGAAATTTAAAATAATTATTCCCAATACTTACCTCCAAAATAAAAAATAATTTATCTCTCTTAATGGAGTTATCATTCCCGGAGATTTATCCCTCAGTTGATAGGAAATTAATATTTCAAACCTTGTTCTATTGTTCAGTTTCAGAGTTTCAGAAATTTAAATAATTATTCTCGAGGCATCCCTCCAAAATAAAAAATAATATGTATCTCTTAATAGAGTTAGTATTCTCTGAGATTTATATCTCATAGTTCATAAGCAATTAATATTTTAAGCCTTCATCTCTTTTAAATAATCAGTTTCAGAAATTTAAAATAATTATTCTCAATATATACCTCTAAAATACAAAATAATATATATCTCTTAATGGAGTTGGCATTCCCTGAGATTTATATATCATAGTTGATAAGCAATTATTATTTTAAGCCTTCATCTCTTTTAAAAATAATCAGTTTCAGAAATTTAAAATAATTATTCTCAATACACACCTCCGAAATAAAAATAATATGTATATTTTAATGGAGTTAGAATTCCCTGAGATTTATCCTTTAGTTGATAAGCAATTAATATTTTAAGCCTTCATCTCTTTTAAATAATTTGTTTCAGAAATTTAAAATAATTATTCTCAATACATGCCTCCAAAAAAAATTATATGTATCTCTTAATGGAGTTAGCATTCCTGAAATTTATACCTCATAGTTGATAAGCAATTAATATCATTTCAGGAAATTTTAGGCCTTCATCTCTTTTAAATAATCGGTTTCAAAAATTTAAAATAAGTATTCTCAAGGCATCCCTCCAAAATAAAAAAAAATAATATGTATCTCTTAATAGAGTTAACATTCCCTGAGATTTATATCTCTTAGTTGATAAGCAATTAATATTTTAAGCCTTCATCTCTTTTAAATAATCAGTTTCAGAATTTAATATAATTATTCTCAGTACATCCCTCCAAAATATAAAATAAAATGTATCTCTTTAATGGAGTTAGCGTTCCCTGAGATCTATTATCTCCTAAAAGAGTTATCATTCCTTGAGATTTATCCCTCAGTTGATAGAAAAATTAATATTTCAAACCTTCAGCTCTTTTAAAATAATCAGTTTCATTCCAAATTTAAAATTATTATTCTCAAATATATACCTCCAAAATACTAAAATAATATATATCTCTTAATGGAGTTAGCATTCCCTGAGATTTATATATAATAGTTGATAAGCGATTAGTATTTTAAAGCCGGCATCTCTTTTAAATAATCAGTTTCAGAAATTTAAAATAATTATTCGCAATACATTACCTCCAAAATAAAAAAAAATATTTATCTCTTAATGGAGTTATCATTCCCTGAGATTTATCCCTCAGTTGATAGGAAATTAATATTTTCAAACCTTGTTCTATTTTAAATAATCAGTTTCAGAAATTTAAATAATTATTCTCGAGGCATCCCTCCAAATAAAAATAATATGTATCTCTTAATAGAGTTAGTATTCTCTGAGATTTATATCTCATAGTTCATAAGCAATTAATATTTTAAGCCTTCATCTCTTTTAAATAATCAGTTTCAGAAATTTAAAATAATTATTCTCAATACATACCTCCAAAATACAAAATAATATATATCTCTTAATGGAGTTGGCATCACTGAGATTTATATATCATAGTTGATAAGCAATTATTATTTTAAGCCTTCATCTCTTTTAAATAATCAGTTTCAGAAATTTAAAATAATTATTCTCAATACATACCTTCGAAATAAAAATAATATATGTAATCTTAATGTATATTTTAATGGAGTTTAGAATTCCCTGAGATTTATCCTTTCGTTGATAAGCAATTAATATTTTAAGCCTTCATCTCTTTTAAATAATTAGTTCAGAAATTTAAAATAATTATTCTCAATACATGCCTCCAAAAAAAATTATATGTATCTCTTAATGGAGTTAGCATTCCCTGAAATTTATACCTCATAGTTGATAAGCAATTAATATTTTAGGCCTTCATCTCTTTTAAATAATCGGTTTCAAAAATTTAAATAAGTATTCTCAAGGCATCCCTCCAAAATAAAAAAAAAATAATATGTATCTCTTAATAGAGTTAACATTCCCTGAGATTTATATCTCTTAGTTGATAAGCAATTAATATTTTAAGCCTTCATCTCTTTTAAATAATCAGTTTCAGAATTTAATATAATTATTCTCAGTACATCCCTCCAAAATATAAAATAAAATGTATCTCTTAATGGAGTTAGCGTTCCCTGAGATCTATTATCTCCTAAAAAGAGTTATCATTCCTTGAGATTTATCCCTCAGTTTGATAGAAAAATTAATATTTCAAACCTTCAGCTCTTTTAAATAATCAGTTTCATAAATTTAAAATTATTATTCTCAATATATACCTCCAAAATACTAAATAATATATATCTCTTAATGGAGTTAGCATTCCCTGAGATTTATATATAATAGTTGATAAGCGATTAGTATTTTAAGCCGGCATCTCTTTTAAATAATCAGTTTCAGAAATTTAAAATAATTATTCGCAATACATACCTCCAAAATAAAAAATAATATTTATCTCTTAATGGAGTTATCATTCCCTGAGATTTATCCCTCAGTTGATAGGAAATTAATATTTCAAACCTTGTTCTATTTTAAATAATCAGTTTCAGAAATTTAAATAATTATTCTCGAGGCATCCCTCCAAAATATAAAAATAATATGTATCTCTTAATAGAGTTAGTATTCTCTGAGATTTATATCTCATAGTTCATAAGCAATAATATTTTAAGCCTTCATCTCTTTTAAAGAATCAGTTTCAGAAATTTAAAATAATTATTCTCAATACATACCTCCAAAATACAAAATAATATATATCTCTTAATGGAGTTGGCATTCACTGAGATTTATATATCATAGTTGATAAGCAATTATATTTTAAGCCTTCATCTCTTTTAAATAATCAGTTTCAGAAATTTAAAATAATTATTCTCAATACATACCTTCGAAATAAAAATAATATGTATATTTTAATGGAGTTAGAATTCCCTGAGATTTATCCTTTCGTTGATAAGCAATTAATATTTTAAGCCTTCATCTCTTTTAAATAATTAGTTTTCAGAAATTTAAAATAATTATTCTCAATACATGCCTCCAAAAAAATTATATGTATCTCTTAATGGAGTTAGCATTCCCTGAAATTTATACCTCATAGTTGATAAGCAATTAATATTTTAGGCCTTCATCTCTTTTAAATAATCGGTTTCAAAAATTTAAATAAGTATTCTCAAGGCATCCCTCCAAAATAAAAAAAAAAATAATATGTATCTCTTAATAGAGTTACATTCCCTGAGATTTATATCTCTTAGTTGATAAGCAATTAATATTTTAAGCCTTCATCTCTTTTAAATAGTCAGTTTCAGAAATTTAATATAATTATTCTCAGTACATCCCTCCAAAATATAAAATAATATGTATCTCTTAATGGAGTTAGCATTCCCTGAGATCTATTATCTCTTAAAGGAGTTATCATTCCTTGAGATTTATCCCTCAGTTGATAGGAAATTAATATTTCAAACCTTCAGCTCTTTTAAATAATCAGTTTCATAAATTTAAAATTATTATTTTCAATATATACCTCCAAAATACTAAATAATATATATCTCTTAATGGAGTTAGCATTCCCTGAGATTTATATATAATAGTTGATAAGCGATTAGTATTTTAAGCCGGCATCTCTTTTAAATAATCAGTTTAAGAAATTTAAAATAATTATTCGCAATACATACCTCCAAAATAAAATATAATATGTATCTTTTAATGGAGTTAGCATTCCCTGAGATTTATTCCTTAGTTGACAAGCAATTAATATTTTAAGCCTTCATCTCTTAAATAATTATTTTCAGAAATTTAAAATAATTATTCTCATTACATACTTCCAAAATAAAAAATAATATGTATCTCTTAATAGAGTTAGCATTCCCTGAGATTTATATCTTATAGTTGATAAGCAATTGATATTTTAAGCCTTCATCTCTCTTAAATAATTAAATAAAAAAACAAGTTTTTTTAACTGAAAGTAAGGAACGACGTTAAAACTTAAAACGAACAGAAATTATTCCGTATATGAAGGGGGCTGTCCCCTCCTCAACGCCTCGCTCTTTACGCTAAAGTTTTTTTTATTGTTTAAAAAAATAGAGTTGTGAGAAAGTCAAACTTTAGCGTAAAGAGCGAGGCGTTGAGGAGGGGACAGCCCCCTTCATATACGGAATAATTTCTGTTCGTTTTAAGTTTTAACGTCGTTCCTTACTTTCAGTTAAAAAAACTTTTTTTTTTTTATTTAATTTTTGAACGTTTTTGAATTAATGCAGGTTTTGATTTTGGCTCACCGTACATGAATAATTAAAACAAAATTTGCATATTATATTTGGTTAAATGGCTTTCTCGAAACTTGTTTAATTTTATTTACGAACGTTTCTATTAGTAATAAATATACGTAACTTAGAATTAACTTACGTAACGAACTTCTATATTCATAAATTTTTAACACGTATATTAGGGGGTTCGCCCCCTAGTCAATACCCTGCTCTTTAAACTATAGTTCGAATTTTTTTTTCCAGTTCTTTAAAAATGACCTCTTAATCACAATCAGTTGATCAGTTGAAAAACTTGTTTTTTTCTTTAATTCCTGATCTTTTTCTTTAATAATGCTGGGAAATCCGGCACCCCCTTCATAGCAATGTCCCTTCCCCCATGAAAACTTCCTTCATGGAAAGATCCTTCCATATAGCCCCGACCCTCTCCTTCCCCCAACTACCAGAAAAAATCTCCTCTGAAAAAGTCTGTATACTTCCCAATAACCAATACTATATGTTAACATTGAGCCAAGTTCATAACTTTCAGCCCTCCCCCTGGGGACTTTGGGGGATCAAGTCATCCTAAAAGACATTTTTATCATATTTTCGACCATGCTGAACAAAATGGGTATCTCAAAATTTTGATCGGGTGACTTTGGGAAAAAAATGAGCGTGGGAGGGGGCCTAGTTGCCCTCCATTTTTTTTTGGTCACTTAAAAAGGGCACTAGAACTTTTAATTTCCGTTCCAATGAGCCCTCCCACGATATTCTAGGACCACTGGGTCGATACGATCACCCCTGGGAAAAAAAAAACAACAAACAAACAAACAAACAAATAAATAAACACGCATCCGTGATCTTTCTTCTGGCAAAAAATTGAAAATTCCATATTTTTGTAGATAGGAGCTTGAAACCTCTACAGTAGGGTTCTCTGATACGCTGAATATGATGGTGTGATTTTCATTAAGGTTCTATAACTTTTAGGGGGGTCTTTCCCCCTTTTTTTCGAAAATCAGCCAAATTTTCTCAGGCACGTAACTTTTGATGGGTAAGATTAAACTTAATGAAACTTATATATTTGAAATCAGAATTAAAATCTGATTCTTTTTATGTATCTATTGGTATCAAAATCCCGTTTTTTAGAGTTTCGGTTACCATTGAGCCGGGTCGCTCCTTACTTACAGTTCGTTACCACGAACTGTTTTGATCAGTTTCAGAAATTTAAATTATTATTCTCAATACTTACCTCCAAAATAAAAAAAAATATGTATCTCTTAATAGAGTTAGCATTCCCTAAGATTTATGTCTCATAGTTGATAAGCAATTAATATTTTAAGCTTTCATCTCTTTTAAATAATCGCTTTCAGAAATAAAAAAAAATATTCTCAATACATACCTCCAAAATAAAAATAATATGTATCTCTTAATAGAGTTAGCATTCCCTGAGATTTATATCTCATAGTTGATAAGCAATTTATTTTTTAAGCCTTCATCTCTTTTAAATAATCAGTTTCAGAAATTTCAAATAATTATTCACGATACATATCTCCAAAATAAAAAATAATATGTATCTCTTAATAGATGTGCTTGTTTATTATTGCGACCTCAGCACAGAAGTAAAGCTAGGTCAAGTCACATGTCTCAATCTGTTTAACCCCAAATAATCATCTAAAATGTTTCGTCCAAATAATCCTCTAAAATGTCTTAAACTGCTTCGCCCAAATAATCCCCAAAAGTGTCTCAAACTGTTTCGCTCAAATAATCCCCTAAAATGTCAATTAATCTCTGACTATTCCTTCGTTCTGGCAACTGTGCACTGATACACTTAAATTCCCATGAAAGCCTATTGATTTTTCTTTTATGAATTCTTACACAATCGAAGCTCTATAAGTTCAACTTAATTCATTGTCTATATCAATTACACATCATCATATTATTTAAATTTAAGTTAATGATTCCCAGAAATCTAGTCTGATGTAACACCAGGTAATATTCATTGAGATTTTGGCTGTGACGTCACTTAGCCCAGTATTTCTATCCCTCTGATTGGCTTAGAAAAAGGCGTATGATCTTGTTAGCCCCTGTTGTTCGCTCTGTATCCTCTGAAGGGTTCCTACTACTCATGGCATCTCTGGCAGTATAGCTATTAGACCTTTTGACTGGTTTGAACAAAATGATAATTCTGAAATTTCGATCAGTGTTTGAGCAGACGGGTACCTAAAAAGGCAAGGAGATGAGGCTAGTTGCCCTAAAATCTTCTTCACCTTCTTCCCAGCATACCTAGACATTTTCAATTTAACACCCTCAGTCGTTCCTTAGAAATTGCTGGTATTCCCTTTTAAAAACCAGAAAAAAACATAGAGTGTTAGAATAATGTTCGGCGTGCCTCTCAATATTTCCTTTAAAACTTCACCTTAACATCACCCTAAGCCTTTTTGGTGACCAAGGATCAAACATGCCCTCTTTTCCAATAAAAATCATTAAAAGGGTGTGAGGGGCTGGTTACCATCGGATCACTTTCGACTCTTAACTGGGGCCACCAAAACTTTCAATTTCCAATCAAAGTTTATACGACCATCCCTTCCATAAAAACCTTGCACGTTAGCAATGGGAAATTAGTATAGCTTATAGCTCTGGCCTCGGGGGCCGGCGGTCAACCCCGGAGCCAAAGTTATTTTCCTTTCGGTGTATTTTGAAAAAATGGCCATATCGAAAATTTGATCAAATAAATTTGGGGAAAACATGCTTGGGGGGGGGGAGAATGGGTACTGGTTGTCCTTCGATTACTTTTGACTCTTAAAAAAAGAACTAGAACTTTCAATGTTTAATCAATGATCATCCTTCAAAGTTAACCTGACCACCCCTTCAACAAAAACTTATATGTTAACAATGGGCAACTTGTACAGCTTATAGTCCTTACTCTGGGGGATGTGAGGGGTTTTGTCAACCCCGGAATCATAGTAATTTTCTCTTGGGACTATTTTGAACAAAATAGCTACCTCAAGCACAATTTTGAACGGATGCACTTAATATGAAGAGGGCGTAGAATGCAGGTTGCCTTCTGATCAATTTTAACTCTTAAAAAGGCGACTGGAATTTCTGATTTCCAATGAACTCCCTCCGAAATTCTTACAATCATTCCTTCCGTAAATATCATCCCTGAGCAATTGATGATAACGACTATCATAAAATTTGGTCGGATTTATTTGCGGAATAGAGGGTGTGGGGGACTAGTTGCCCTCCGTTCACTTTTGACTCTTAAAAAGGACACTAGAATTTTCAATTTTTAATTGAATGATCCCCCCTCCAAAGTTTATCCCACCACCCATTCTATGAAAACCTTTTATGCCCCCGTGTCAAAACTTAGAAACCCATGCCCATAGACTCTGGGGGTTGTGTCAACCCTGGATGCATTGTCAAATGATCTTTGGACTATTTTAAACAAAGATACAGTCTCAAAATTTCGATCGGATGCATTCGGGGAAAAAAAAAAGTGGGGAAATTAGTTTCCCTCATATTTCTTTTGACTCTTAAAAGGGAGCTAGAACTCTCAATTTCCAATCAAATAAGCCTTCTCAAAAGTTTATACGCCCACCCCTTCCATAAAAGCCTTACAAGCCCATGGGGCATAGCTTTCAACCCTTTCCCCCAAGCTCTCTGGAGCTGTGTCAACCCCGAAGGTCATGTAAGGCGGTCTTTGAACTATTTAGAACAAAATGGCTATCTCAAAATTTTGATCGGATGCCTTTGGAGAAAAAAAAAAAACGTGGGGGGAAACCTAGTTGCCTTACGGTCACTTTGGACTCTTATAAAGTACACTAGGACTTCTAATTTCCAATCAAATGAACCCCCTTCTATTTTATACGACGACACCTTCCATAAAACCTTATATGTTATTAATAGGCAACTAGCATAACTTATGGCCCTTTCTCCGAGGGCTGAGGCGGACGAAATCCCTAGAAACAGAATTACTGGACCTTTCAGCTATGCTAGACAAATTGGCTATCTTAAAATTGTGAGTGGATGCATTTGGGGAAAAAAGGGCGTGCGGGGAAGGGAGGGCTAATTGCCCTCTAGCTTCCTTTGACTCTTAAAAAGAGCACTAGAACTTTTGATTTCTAATCGAATGAGCCCCCTCCAAATTTATATGACCACCCCTTCCATAAGAATCGTATACGTTAATATGGTCAACTAGCATAACTTATAACCCTTTTTTCGAGGGCTGGGGTTTGACATCCCCAGAGTCATAATTACTAGACCTTCCAACTACCCTAAACAAATTGGGAATCTCAAAATTCTTATTGGATGTATTTGGGGAAATGATGGGCGTTGGGGGGGAGGTGGATATCCTCCAATCCCTTTTGACTCTTAAAAAGGGCACCAGAACTTTCAATTTCCAATCGAAAGAGCTCATTTCGAAAGCTCCTTTCCTTTCCACGATAACTACTCTTTGCGAAGTGCCTTGGTCAGAAAAAAATATAAATATTATATTGTGCCCATTTCCCTCTTAACTTAAGCAGTGCTATAGCACAGCCTATGGAAACCCGGAAAGATTTTAAATATTTTTTTACCAATGGAAAAGTCAATTAAAACCGACTAAAGATCAATTTTAAACACCTTTCTACAAAAGAATTTTTCAAAGAAAAGTAAAGAGATGGATTAAACTTACAGAAATAAACTCAAATAATATTTGAAGCGTAAAACAACAATAAATCACTACCAATAAACAAATGAAACCCGAACTAACAGAAATTAAAATAAATAGCGAAGTCAAACTTTAAACGAGTGGAAACTACCATAAGAAAAATAGGACTAAGGTCCCCAGAGCCTTCTAAGGCCTAGAACATATTTTGCACTTTACTCAAAACAAAGTATATTTAAAAATTCTTCTCTTTTATAACTTCAATAAAATCCAAAACAATTGACTTTCAGAAATCAACATGTAAGCATTCATTAGACTGTTATTCCACATTTGTTTGTTCTTTTCAGTAATCTTGATTATTATGTTGTCTTTTGTATGTTATAAGAAGTAAAATTGCATAGCTTAAAAAGGCAATCACTTTTCAGTAGAGTGTAAACTATTTTCTGGTCTTTAGAGTGCAGGGATGGCATTAGTCCTACTCCTCTTCGTTGTAGTTTCTGCTTGTTAGTAGTGAAGGGGTTTCAGATCCCATGAGCACGCTAGGGTACCAGCAGCCAACCGACCGCTGTCTTCCCTAAGGTTCTTCTCCAAGACGCAGGTGCTACTGTTTAAATTTTACACATAGTTTGTTGTTACGTTATAGTTTAGCAGATGTCATTGTTTACTTATGCAAAGTTAAATGAGGATGACGTAAGTCTAAACAAATACTAGCACCCCTCCCTAAGGGTACTTACCAAGAAGCTACTAAAGTAGATGACGTAGTTTTGAGGGTCAACGACAATTGTTTCGGTAGGGCTTACGCAGGATTTGTTTTTTGGTCCCAAAAAACCTTTATAGCCCAGCCATATTGGGGTTTAAGAGTCAACAACAATTATTTTGATAGGGCTTTCTTAAGACTTGTTTTGGTCCGAGAAGCCGTTATAACCTGAGCACAAAGGTTTTCCCGTTACATGGCCTACACAGGAGTTTTTTTTGGTCCAAGAAGCGTTTGTAACCCTACAACAAAGTTTTTCCAGTTACATGACTTACGCAAGAGTTTGTTGATCCACTTACAGGGTAGTGGACCGGATGGTTCTTTTGTTACTTCAGGGTATAAAATGTGAATACAAGCGTGGAGGGTTAACAGTAAACTTTTAATATGTAGGCCTATAGTGAAAGAAGGAATTTTTAAAAGGATATTATTCGAGCATACCTCCGAGTAAAAATTTGATTTATAAGCACATTAAGTGGTGGAGGTAATCCTTATCCATAGTAGTGCCCCCTCCCAAAAAAACTGAGTTTACTTAAAATGAAGCTGCTACGATTTCGTGTAGGAAACTAACAGCTAAAACCCCTCCCTCTGCTATTGCAAGGATATATGGGAAATATAATAATCAAATTTCAACACGTCAAAATATACTTTGCCGTAAAGATACATAACTGGTAAATGGATCTTTTGAGAAAGTGTGAGCATCCGGCAAATGAATCAACGGGTATTTGGTTAATTGCATACACTTCCGTTATCTAATTCGACAAGGAATTAGGTCCTTTGTGAACTAAATTTGAAAGATTTTGGTCAAATAGAATTCATCTTTAAAGTTGAATGTTAGCGTAAATATTTAATGCAAGAAAAAGTGTCATATATGCGTTAAATGTAGGTGGTAAAATGTATGTGGCCCCTAAGGACGGCCAGCCCCTTAAATCTTCTTGAAGTTTAAATCCTTCTTAGAGCAAAGGGGTTGCACATGATTTGATAGTGTTTGATCCCATAGTGTCATATCATTAACATATATTTTTGCCTATGTGCATATTACCTTTTGAGCATTCATGCCAAATCAAAGTTATAGTGCTTCATAATATACAAATAAAAGATGACACTTTAAGTTGGAGATGGAAGGTTCCTGATAATGATAGAGAAAAGAGGAGAAAATAAGCAGTCCTATTGAGAAGGGATAAGTTATTCAAGCCAAAATCAAGGGGGACACAATATGTTTTGAAACTATGATTTTTAAAGATCAAATATTTGCAAAACTAAACCTTTTAATCTTTATTTCAGAAGAGCCCGAGTCAAAAATAAACCGAGAAACCGAGTGTTTCTCCCCTTATGCGATGGGAATGCAAACACAAGCATGCAAGGTGAAAATATAGAGCCTTCAAGACCTGGTCTCAGCATTCCAAGCATGGAGACGTGGTCTTTACTGCTCACCATGCTAGTGGATGACGTTAACAGCAGCCTTCTCGTAAGTAAAATTGCAGTTATTGACAGGCATAATGGAATTTTCCCTTGATAATTTTCAAAAAGAACGGAGAAGTTCAACGGCTTATTATAGGTGAACAGTGTCTTAGTGACAAAAACTTAACGTTTTAATTTTTACGCATGGTGGGATGCTGAAAAAGTAGTAATAAATATACCCTGATAATAAGATATAGGAGGGAGTGGGGGTAGGGGGCTCTTATTCGAGTTTCCCGGACCCTTCTAAAAATAAAGTTACATGTTATTAAACATGATGTCGAGAGACCTTGTTCAAGGATTCTGCCCCTTCTAAAAATTGCTGTAGACTTTTATCAACTTAACAAAACTGTACCATTTCAAAGGGGGAGATAACAGGCCATTTGGCCCCTTGTTCGATGCTACTGCTTGGGGCACTCCCCCTCCTAGAAAAAAACAGGTTTTTTCAATACTGTTACAAGAATGTAGTCTTTTTCAGGTTAAAACCAAACCATTTCATAGGGAAAAAAATGGGAGTGTTGGAGTCCCCTAATTTGATATTTCTTGGGGGTTTGAGGGCATTGCCTCTCTAAAAATAGCTTTAGGCTTTTCAACACAATGAAAATATTATATCTTTGTTCAGATTAATACCGAACTTTTTCATAGGGAAAATAACTAGGTCTATTTGGGTCCCCTGTTCAATGGTTCCGAAGGAGATGGGTTGAGGGCCCTGGCCCTCAAAAAGAGTAAAACAGGCTATTAAGCACGATGAAAATAATACATTCTTTTTCAGGTTAAATCATATATGTTTCAAAAAGAAAATAATTGATAATATTATTTTTATGTTCACCTAGCGACATTATCGCCAATGTCAACTCAAGGGGTCAACAATCTCTTTGACGACATGAATACACCTGTCCTATCACCACTATCAGCCTTTTGTGACTGTCTCTGTGCTCAAATTGAGACACAACAGGCCGCAGAGGAGAGTGAACGAGAGGAGTGAAACTTATTTACTGAGGAGGTGAACCAAGATAGTATCTTCACCCCAACTTTGATTTAGACAGTTTTGTGGCCAATCTCGGTCTTTATGCTGAATTTTTATCTCGGGTGCAAGAGGAGTTAACGCCAAACATAATCAAGAGACTCTTGACAGACTAGTGAGTGGCCAACCCACTGAACATTCAATGTGACCGTAAGAGGGACCATGGAAAGTAGGACAAATTGGAAGCGTTTCACCCCGTATATTGCCATAATTTTTACTTGTTGAACTCTGTCTCGCGCAATGTATATGTTTTTAGGGCTGAGTATGGGGATCCATTCAACTCACTTATGGCGGGTAGTATTTCTACGGATTGTACAGACGTAGTGCACTGCTAAGTGGACAGGGGTAGAACCCTTCTTTAAAGACGGATTTGGGAGTGGGGTAGAAGGGTGGCATTAAGTCAACCATCGCACAAAAAATAAATTAAACAAAAAGTTGGGTTGATGTGTATTCGCATTATATGCAAACTGAAATGCAAATACTTCATCCAGAATTACACGATTTTGAGGGTGTATTTATAGATTGAATGGATAGTATTGTAACTAATTCGATAAGAATAATGAGTTGGAGTGTGGTCAGTAGTGCTATTTTTTGAAAATTTATGGGTTAGTGTGGGTAAATTCAAAAAGTATTTTGTTTTAAGAGGCCTGAAGGGGAAGAAGAAAGCATAAAATTTAAAATATAATTCAGATTTAGAAGGTTGTTGAGGTGGACACCCAATTTCTTTTGACAAGGGGCTACAGTGCTTCAAGTACGCATTCCTTATAGCAGCCAAAGACCCCAGGCGGAAAATGGGATTAGTAAGACATGTTTAGATAATTTAAGTGGCTAATGGACCTAGCGAGGGGGCAGAGTTTCCTAAAGTATATTTTAACTGTATAAATGGACAATATCCAGTGACACATAAGGGAAGAGATACTTTTGAGTAGGCTAATGAGCATGTAAAGATTGGTGTTTCTGTTTACAGTATGATATAGAATCTGAGGAGGGGAAAAGTAATGATAAAAAAGGGGGTAATATGTCCATTGCGGGCTCCGTCCATTGAATCGTTGAAGCAATGGGTATGGCTTCTTTACGAGCCTGCTACAGGTTCCAATTCAATTGGACATTTTTCCTATTAAAGACATTAGTTGAGTTTTAAGCCAAAGGAAACGCCGCACTTCAAGTCATTATTGTCCAATGTGTCTATGAGGTTTCCATACAGAATTAAAGTTAAGGCACTATTTGAGGCACTCTAGACGTTTCATTGGTATCAATCTGTGGAGACGGTTTGGGTGATAATACAATCTTGTGATTAAAGAATTTCCAGAAAAAAAGTCACAGACGTTTACGGACCGTCGAATTCAAGTCGTTTTAAAGAACATAAAGCCATTGCTGTCTCTTTTGCACATGCACAAAGAGATTCTAGTAATTCCATGGGATTGGTAGAGGTTTTCGAGACATTGGGTTTGGGAAGATTACATTGGTGCAGTCATGATTGCACTTATTAAAACTAATAATAAGTCAATTTTAGGGCTGCACAACAAAGCCTATCCAATGAGCCTATCACCAGAGAACGACTTGCCCATTTAAGATAAGAAAATGTAAACCGAATTTTATCATGGGGAATAACTTTCATGGACTAGCCCATAAATCTTGTAATTTAAGCGTTAAACAACAGTAGTTTCTAACGGTTTACACATACAATTCAAACTATTATTTGAACTTCATATTACCAGCGTTGGCACGTTTGCAGATAGGTGAATTTGTAGAGGGTATATAGATATATGGCTCTTTTTCTTATAATATTATGCCTAAATCATCTGAGAAACTGTTAGTCTTAGATTCCAATTGGAAAACAATAGATAATGGTAATACGTGCTTGAATAACATCCATTTTTAGATTCTGGAGCCTATCACCAGAGGACGACTTCCCCATTTAAGATAAGCAAATGTATTGGGTTTGCAAGGTGAAATTTTTTGAGGGTAGGGGAGAGGTGACAGTCTACGATCATGATCATTTAAGCAACTCAATTTTATCGGGGGGAGTATATTTAGTGTACTAGCCCATAAATCTTGTAATTTAAACGTTAAATAACAATACTTTCTGCCGGTTTACATACACAATTCAAACTTCGATTTGAAATTCTTATTACCAGCGCTGGAACGTTTACAGAGAGGTGAAGTTGTAGATGGTATATGGAGACATGGTTCTTTTTCTTATAATATCATACACAAATCATATAAGAAGCTGCTAGTCTTAGATTGCAAATGGAAAACAATAGATATTGGTAATACGTGCTTGAATAAAATCCATTTTTTCAGATTCCTATAGTTTTTTCCCAAAATTCCTAAATCCATTAATTCAAGTACAGAAAAGCAACGATTTAATAATTTTCCCTCCTTAAACTGCGCTTTCCCGATGAACCGGAACCCGATTTAGGGTGTAGATTAAATACTCTCGAGACTATTCTTATGCCTTAGCAATAGTGCGACAAGCTTGATAAAGCTTACCGCATTTTGGAATTAATAAACAAATAATATATATAATATATATATAATATAAATTTTATATATATATATATATATATATATATATATATATATATATATATATATATATATATATATATATATATATATATATATATATACATACGTATAATATATATATATAGAGCCCTACCAAGAGTCAGTTCAGTCTTGGTTTTTTGCTCATATTTTGTCAAGCTAAAAACGTAAATCTAAATTTTTATTCTTTTCCTTAATTTTTAAAATATAATCCTGGTTAAGGGGTAAGAATCTAATTTTGCTTAAGTCTATAATGATCATCCTGTGTCTATTCCATTGGTTGTATCCTATAAGGTCTTATCCTATTAGGAATTTTGCTTGCTTTTCTTTCACAATAATGAAACTTAACTTTTAGCTTAAACCTGAACGGGAATTTAGTCAAGATACCAGAGTTTGTGAATTAAAAATATTGATCTTTTAATAAATCAACAAATAATTAATAATTAATCAAACATAATTCTATATAAATTACAAATAAATAGCTTAAACGGAATAGTAAAATTAATATTAATTAGTAAAAAAGTTAGTAAAATATTAACCATTCTTTTTCTTATAGTAAAACTTTTAGTTTTTCTATTCCGGTATAGAATCACATTTTTCTACCACTCACTGTTTGAAATATGATAAGTCTAAAGGTATCATGATCAGTCTGGTGGCAAGCGTTTACTCCCCCTGGCAATTACCCCTTGGAAAATACCCCCCCCGTGAAAATATCCCCGCGGAAAAATACCCCCCGGAGATTACCCCCTGTGGAAAGAAAGGCTTTCCAAATTTTATAATTTTATTAGAGTTTCATTTTATCTCCGCTATTCTACTATCTGCCTCCCCCTGGATAATTTTCTGCAGGCACCCTTATTAACGTGTAAGGGCATATATCCATATGAAAAGTACAATCTACCTCGAGGTTTCGTGAGTAAAAATTACCACCCATCGAAGCGTTTTTATGATTCACTTCACGATCGTCAATGCAAGACAGCCTGAATTTGCTAAAAAAAAAGTTTTGGCAAAGAAAGGGTGTAAAAATAGGGAGGCTTATCGTAAAATGTACCAGACAAGTGATGTATTGACATTGTTGGACATTGTATGTAAAAAAAGATAAAACCTATCAGGAATTTGGGTTGGATTCGCGGTATTATTTTTCAACTCCTCATCTGGTGATGGATTTAAACCTTAAATTAGCAAAGCGAAAATAAGGTTTGACCTTCGACGTGGATCAACACTTATTTGTTGAGAGGTCCATGAGGGATGCGTATGTTTTCCACGGGGATCGTATCCTGGAAACTGACACGACTGGACAACACACCGTTAAAAAAGTCGGACGAAGTTTTCCTGGATATGAACTCCCTTTATTCGTTGGCAATGTCTCACTACTCTTTGCCGTACAAATGGCTTAATAATCATTGTCATCCATATTTCCCCGAAACCGCCACCGTTGAGGAGAGTGAGCCACAATGATATTTTTTTCAAAATGATGGAGAAATACCTTTGGAATTTCATTACTTGTTAAATGATTTTGTTTTGCTCGTGCAAAGCAGACCGGTGTCTAAGGACTCACTGCGTCTATATAATAGTCCTTTGGTAGAGAATATTGGCATGCACTGAACACCTTAAAAAGCAAAATTAATTGTCAACCTTTATCCGAAACAGAATATTCTTGTGCATCACTTTGTTTTGAGATGGAGGCTAGCCATTGGTTTCAAGGTCAAAAAGATTCATAAAGCCCTCCAATTCGACCAAAAGCCTTACATGAACAAATTTATTGACACTTTTGTCAGTAAACGTTCTGAAGCACAAACGAAGGTAGAAAAATAAATCTTTTTAGCTCATTTTAAATTCAGCCTTTGGTAAAATGTGCGAGCGTATGCACGATAGAAGTCGTTGTGACATTGTAGCCGACCCAAAAGAATGTGCTCGAATAATTGCCGATCTGAACTTTACATCGTTGACCGTCATAGACTCGAATAGGGTCTTTTTCATGGAAAAAACGTGAAACGTAGTTTTGAATATAAATATTGCCACGGGCAGGGTCATTTTAGAAACATAAAAAAATATGTTGGAATTTTATCATAATATTTGCAGGCTCCAATGGCCAGGGAAGGGACAATTTCAAGTGTATTATGGAGACACTGATTCATTCCTGTTAAAAGTTAAAATAGAAATATGTTAGATGATTAGGAAAATGGTAAGCATATTAGCTCTCAAATGAGCTTTACCAACTGGAACGAGTCAATTCACCTGGAGTTTGGTAAGTGCCAGGCCCAAAATAAGCTTTTATTTTTAAAGTCTGAGACGGGGAGCGACTTGATTTTCCACGGTGTGCTTGCAGGTCCAAAAGTACCTTTTGTGTTGCAAGTCCGAAGGTGCACACGGACCTGCTTGCAGGTCCATGTGTGTTTGTACTGTATGCAAATACACAATGACGAGATCAAACAAGTCTGCAAGGGAGTGCTTACATATTATATGAAGGAGAATTTTGACGTGAGTGTTTATAGAAACTGTATAGAAAGTAGTCTAGTTCCAAAAGTGAAAGTCAAGGCGATTCGCTCTTTAAAATTTAAAAACCATATCATTAGAGTTGAGAAAATCGTTATGCAAGCCATATTGGACAGAGTCTATGTGTATGCAGACGGTGTGAAGGTACTACCCCATGGACACTACCTTACTTTGGGCGAGATGAATGCGTATGTTTTGCTCTGCACTACCCCTGGCTTAAAAATATTTTGCTCCGGTTGCCGTTGATTTTACGTCCTCTGCACTAAACGATTGGGGCTCTGGGAAGGATTTTAATAAAAGTGTTTCACAAAATCTCAGGTCCAGCACACGATCCCACTGCGAAAGATTTAAATCACGACAAAGCAGAAAAGGTTTAAAAAGGTCGAGAGACACCTCATCACTCATCAGTCTCTACTCATGTCAAAAACGAAAAACATCACTCTTGTCAAAGAAGAAAAAGAAACCAAGAGAAAAATTGTTATATCAAAAAAGGATACCCCTTTCCTAGACAGAAATGGCATATCTACCTCACGAGGAATTCCATCCCTCAGTTACCTTATCATCGAATTTATTCAATTCAGAAAATGTGGATGCGAGTGTAAAACATGGTTATTATGAAAAATTCTATCCGCAACATCCGCTCTCTGAAAATGTTCATTTCCAAATATATTCCAGTGAAGACTAGTCATAGATTTTACTTCCATATCTATAGATTTGCATTAACAGTAAAAAAAAATCCAACAATAAAAGCCCAAGTGCTGTCAAGGGGTTATCCTATGAAAATTGTGTACTACACAATTTGTTTAGACAAATCAGTGTCTACATAAATAGAACATTGGTCAAACACTAGCAGCAATCTTTAAAACTATGATAGCTACATTCAATCCATGTTGATGACTCCAATGTCCTATAAGAAATTTAGGGGCTTAGCCATTCGATATGAATATAAAACGGACGCTGACTCTACCATTATACTTAAAGAGGCAACAACTAATGATTTACATTTAGTTGGGAAAATAAATCAGGAAATATTTAATTTACCTCAATGGTTGCCTCCCAATATTAAGATTGATATTTTGCTACAAATTAACCCGTCCAATTTTATTTCGCAAAAGGTACTTGTCAATGCGCCTGACGCAACAGTCTCTTCCACTTCCGCAATACTTCATGTACGAACACAACAGTTTCTTAGCTCCGTTGCTTCGGCAATCGAACAATTAAAAGCCAGTGAATATCCAACCACTCGTTTCTCCACAATCACCAATCAAAGACATATTGGCACAAGTTCTTGTATCTTCTCATGTACTCTTCATTTATCAATGGTGAAATTCCTTCAAAACTTGTTTTGGTGTTTGTGGACAAGTTCCCAACACAAATTTGAAATGTTTAGACTTTCTTCTCTTGTGTGTAAAGTAAATGAAATTCTACTCTACGATTTGTCCTTTGATAAATTCTATAGGACCCAATATGAACTGACAATGCAATCCATAGATTGAGATTCACAACTATTTGAAAATAGTGTAACCGATACAATGTTTGCAAAAAGTCACATTATCATTGTATTGGACTTGTCTGGTACTCAAGACATGAGTATTTTCCGAACGAGTACTGTACGTTTAGATTGTACCTTTACCAAGCCATTGATGGAGAGCATACCGTTAATCAAGCTAAATCAATTTGAAACCTATTGGGAAATTATGCCCGATTGTAGTGTTCTATTAGACTTGGCACCACGAACATAAATCAAATAATCAATGTGATCAATTTAGATCCGTTCATGTCAAATTAAAAATCTTGTTGCGTACCCTCAGATTTCCTTGGACATATTCAAAACGCTACTGATAGTATCATCATTTTTATAGTAGCCCGTCGAATTTAAATACGGGTTATTGGCTACGCATCTTTCAAACAGCGAAGAATATTGAATTTGTCGATCATCTTGACGTACCAGATGCATTCTTCACGCCTCAACAACTTTGAGCGAAGTAGAAAATCTATTATTTAAAATCAGAAGCGAGTACAAGATTAATCGACCAAAGCCTTTATTTTTCATTCGCTACTGTATTTTATTATTCCATGTCATGGCTGTATTTACAGTGAATCTCTCAGTATTTATGCAGATAATCCTTGATTGAATGACTTCATAGAGTAAAATACTCTTTCCTACCTGTATAATATTGGTTTCCTTGTCCTAAGAATAAAGAGTTTTAATAATGTCTGTTAATTTTTTTTTATTAGTAAACTTATGCACAATAAAAGTCTTCGTCCTCGCCTTTAGATTTCTTCTTCTACGTGTAGGTAGGTCATTGACAAGGAGTAGTGATGGTAGATCATTGGGGTTTAACTTGTACTGATCTTGGTGTACAAGGTTTTGCATTTTCTATGATACAAGGTACTTTTACTATATATCTTTGTGTATATTTTTATTACATTTTTATTATATATTTTTATACACACTCAGTATTCTCATATGAGAATCACCTTCTGTAAAAGCCAAATAAAAATCAGTAGGCTTTTAATCATAGTATCCATTGTCTTCACAGTGATGATGTAGAAACCATACTCTCTTGTTTCCCCAGCAATTGAAGCATAGACCAGGTTCTTCCACCCAAACAATTTATAACACCGACGATGCCAGTCTCTTAGAAATAAACTGAAATCAAGCTAAGGGGTTTTTTCCAATCATACCGGGGTGAGTATTATTCCATTGATCATATTTATCATAGTGAAAATTGGAGCATAGGAAACCTCTAATGTGAGTGTCACAAACTTCTGCAAGACAGAAATCACAGTCTTGAATTTGCACTGCATATCCTCGGTGCAATTTTACACGGATTGCATAGTCTACACTTTTCGTCATAGTCCTGAACGATAGTGCAATTCGCACATGATGACAAGCTGCCCAATTTATATAAACACAGTGGACATGTATGTAAAAAATTTTCACTGTTGACTCTCTCTGCCAAATAAAAACTAACTTGCGATCAAAAAAAAATATTTTTTTACTTCTAGGGAGAGAGATGAGGAGTACTCGAGTGATGTCTCAAAATCAATTAAACCTCTTTGGACAAGATTTTTTAAATTGTCAACTTATTTGCTGTTGTCATAAAAATAGATAATTAAAAATCGTTTTGATAGAGTCTTAAATCAATAGAGAAAAACTTGAATTTCTAGGCAGTGTTCAAAAGCAAATCCACAATATTACTTATTTTTTCGATTAGTATGACAATAAATTCGGTAAATACGTTTAGTCCGCGAAGCAAAAGCATCATACAATAATCCAATGGTGGAGACTCATCTTTCATGTTATCATCAAGCATTATTTGAGAGAATATTTTCTTTTGGAGTGATAAATTTTGAAACTGGTCATAAAGATTCAAACATTTTTTCCAAAGTCACAAGATTCCGAATGATTTTTTGCTTCTCAAATCCATTCATATTTTAATCCTGACACTCTCGCTGCTGATTATACACTAACTAACAAAACCAAAGAATGAAGATTCTTTCTACCTCGAAAACCCTCTTGTCGCCTATTGGTTCCCCTAGTAAGAGGTGCGGTAACCTAGTAAAATGTCTAACAAGAAAAGAATATTTTTCGATTTCGAAACATTCTTATTTTCAAAACTAGAATAGTAACAATCTCACTCTTTTTTCACATACTGATTCAGATCACTGTCTTCAATATATATTTCACCAATGCATTTAATCCATCTTGTAGTCTATGTACATGCATTATATTCACTTTGCTGCAAAACATAACTGTTCCTCCAACTTGAATTTGTTCAATGATATCACACATTTTGCAAACATCTCGTTCCATTCAAAGATTAGCCGACACTCTCTTGTAATTTCTACTGCAATATCGGGTACTCTTGGTTTCATTTCAATACTGTTAGCACCTTCAACATCCAACTGAGTAAAAGCACTCATAACGAACACTGAAAATATGTTTTCTAAGAACAAAAATTCAGATTTACAATGTTGACGTTCTGAACTCTTCTTCTCAACAGCGGTAAGTGGATCAAAAACTCTTACGTAGGTAACGTATCGGGAAAACCCACCTGGCCGTTTGTATCCATGAGGCTTTTGTGCACTGAAGCGTAAAACACTGCGCATAAAGAAACTCTTGTTAGGTCACGTGATGAAAAAAATACCTGGCCGCTTTTATCTATGAGACTTTTGTATAGTGAAGCGTAAAACTGCGTACGTGTGTTGGGACCATACTTCGGTCTCCCAAAATCTATAAAGGGTATAATTTTCAGAGTATTTCCATGAAATCAGCATATTTTTCTGTTTTTTTTTAAGTTATGCCCATTGAAATGCCTTCCTGCCACAAAAAAAATGTAACAAGCACGATCCACCCTATCCCATTTAGGAAGCCGAAGAAAGAAAAGGAAAGGAAGTCAAAGGATGATGTTCCTCACTTTTTAACATAGGTAGGCCTATTAGAGACAGCGGGGTTTATCTGACTTCACACATTTAAGACATAAAAAAACAAAAATTAATGAGCCCTATCAGTTCCTTGTAATTCCTTTATGGCTCTTTTCCAGATGAGCCAGGATCATTAAAAACGTATACGTAAAGGGAAGATATAGTCCCCTATGAGTGTTTCCTTATGACCCCATTGTGTGTGAGTAGTAGAATATTTATAGAGCATTGAGTTAGGTTAAAGGTATGTCAATAATACGTGTGACTAAAGATAATATATACTACCATACAAAAGGGCCAGAGCCATTCCTTCAGTGTTTTATTTTTATATTAAATATTTAAAACTTTTCCTCTGCTAGTCTTAACCATGGGTAATTTCCAATCCTGAGTTATTTTTTTGAATAAAGCATTACTTTCTACCTTTCCTTATCTTCTCTTATTTGATCTTTCGCCTCCATTTAACTATCATATTAAAAATAATCTATGATTACAAACTTAAAGTTGAAGCTGATCCGTGAATTGTAACCGTTATTTTGATAAAAGTTTATTGTGAAAACAAATTTTGGAAAAAAGCCTGAAAGCCCTTTAAAATGGTGTTGGATCGAAATGAAAAATGCAGCATTAGACAGTCACCCATCTTGAACAACAATGAAAATTACTTTTTCACCTGGAAGCAAGGACGCTTCCCTACTTTTTCACCTGAGTTGCTGCGTCAGATGCATTCTAGTATGAAGGTGCCTACTAGCTGGGCCTTACCCGTAATCACCGAAGCCTAAGGACCACAAAGGGTCCAGTCATATAAGAAGGGTGTAGTAATAACTATACGTTTTCTGCATTACTGAAAACTTGCTAGAAAAAACGTAGGGCACAGAAACTCAGGAAAAACAATAAAAATTTGGTCCCAACTCCAGACTTTTATCTGAAATCCACGAAATAAGATAGAGGGAAACCAATTCTATATAACGAGCCACGATTTGAGTTCTTCAATTTCCTTCCTTTGAAATTAAACTAGATACACTCGTTTTAAGGGGACCTAAATAACAATTACTTAAAATATTGCCATAAGGGAATTGTACAATCTCAATTTAGCCCTGAGTTGGTATAGAATTAAATTGCTAAATACCTTTTTGTTCCGATTGCAGACTGACTTCCTTTTAATCAAATATGAACCATAACAGAAGTTTCACAATTTTCGGTATCCTCTATGCTTATTAGTACTCCGAAGCTTACCAATTTGCTTTCTAAGAAAAAAGATGTTAGTGATTAGGTTGCTCATAATAGGAGGGCATAATCATGAGTAGAGTGTGTCTTCTGGATACTATGGTGGCCATAGGAAACTAATACTATGGTGGCCATAGGAAATTAATACTACCGGTTCCCTGGCACCTTTCCATGGCAGATGCAAGGCTATCCCCTTGGACGCTCTTGAGGTTGAAAGAACTTTATCAAAACCATCGTCTATTGAGGTTGAACGAACTTTATCAATGCTTATAATGAATTAGCTGGTGGCCATAGGAAAATACTATGGTGGTCATACTAATACTACCATTTCCCTGGCACCTTTCCAGGGCAGATGTCAAGGTTATCCCCTTGGGCGCTCTTGAGGTTGAACGAACTTTATCAAGAACATCCTCTATTGAGGTATAACGAACTTTGTCAATGTTTATAATGAATTAGCTGGTGGCCATAGGAAACTAATACTATGGTAACCATAAGAAATTAATACTACCGGTTCCCTGGCCCCTTTCCAGGGCAGATGTCAAGGCTATCCCCTTGGGCACTCTAGAGATTGAACGAACTTTATCAAGACCATCCTCTATTGAGGTTGAACGAACTTTAGTTGTTATATATAAACAACTAAATTATTTAGTTGTTAATATCGCTATTATATAGCTTTGAGGCACTTTTAAGGAGCAATGAACTCTGAACAAACCCGGACAATTGTGAAACTGATTGCATAATGATCTAAGATGTTCGCTAAATATTTTTCTAATGATTTTAGAAATATTTGACTGGTGTAGTCTTGATGTCCCTAAGGCACTCTTGTGAATTATCATCTAAGGCAGCGCTATCATCTCTGGAAATATTACTCTCGCATATCTGTCATAATAAGTGTTGAATTTTTTGATACTCCAAAGGAATCTAATCTCTCACTGTCATGATAATGCACACATTTCCAATAGTGGTACCACTAGTACTTGTTTCATAGTTGAAATATTTGTCTTTGTCAACATTCAATGCTACAACAACTTTATCATGAACACACGCTTTCTTGAAATATTTCATCGTAACTTAAAAAAATGTAACTGTTTATCCCTCCAATGTATGAATAATCCTGTTCAAAAATATGATAAACTAAGGATTGTCAATTACCAACCATAGAGTACCACGGGGGGCAGCCACATAAGAAAATATCAAGAAAAATAAATCATGTCCACCAATGATTACAACGATGATGAATTTTTGTGTGACCTATTTCTTTTATATGAAGCTTCTCTGTCATTTCTCAAAGAACGTGAAGAATTCCTGTAGGGGGACAACACTTTTCTTGATCTTTTATTTTGCTCTTCGTGATTTCTTTCTAGTATACTGTACCTCCTTTTCCAAGACTTTTGTTGTGCTTTCGAGTTTTCTTGGGGTAGTAAGGGTACCTTTTCTTCCAATAGTTTCTGGCTCGATCAATCTAAAACTGAGTTTCTCTCCATTCTAGTTGTTTTCATTTCATTGAATATTTTTTTGTCCTCATCTCTTCCAGATTCTCCTCATGATTTCTACTGTCCACGTGTTCTAAATTGACTGCGTTGGACTCATTAGAATTGGTAAAATCATGATAATGGCCTTTATAGATGCTATAATTGCAGTAAAAAGATAATTTTATTTCAATATTTTAATTCATCATAGCTTAGTTTGAAAACTAGCAGAGCGATTGCTTCTGGTAACAGACTCACTGAAACATGTTGCTGAAATGACAGTGGGTTCTCCTGAAATATAAATAAAACCCCGAAAATTCTAATCTTAAATGTCTCAGACTTTTTGAAAAAATTCAGTTGGCACCTTTCAAGCCTTGGATGAAAAAAATTTCCTGTTCATCTATCTCAGACTCCTTGTGAAGGGGGGGGGGGTATACCTAGAGTTATATTTTACTTATGAACTATAACTATTCTAAAGAATAAAGACGGGCTACGCTTAAAGATATTTATTGCGTAAACATATAAAAAAAAGATTTTTTTTTAAACACATATTTACATAAAAATAATACTTAAAGTTCACTGTTAAACATCCACAAACGAGGATCCCATTATATACAATAGTTTTTACCGGGTCTTATGCACTTATCGCGATCAGATATGTCCATAGGTATCCACTGCGCGAAGAACCCAACCTCGTCTTCAGGACGGTGATAAGTCCCTTCAAATTTAGGACACTCAAATTCTTCCAAATTGAAAAGTGGAATTATAGGGTCACAGTTTTGAATTAAAACTTTATCTGTAGGTACGTTACCCTTTAAGTGCAGTGCTTCAACCCCGAAAAACCTGCAAATTTCACTGACTTCTTCCTGAAAATTTCTCAGTTCTTGACCACTTTTATTATTTGGTGCAATAATTCTATCATAGAATCCCAGTCTGTTTATATGGCGTAATGTAGTACTCCACAAGCTTTTATCATACTCAAACATATTATATTCACTATCCAATGATAACAATTAATTTCTTCGAGTTCCATAAACAATAATACAAATGCGCATTCAAATATAACACACAAAGATGATATTTTCAAACCAATAGATTCTGTGTCACATAGTCCTATCATCCAGAAAGCTATTTATGTAGTATTTAAGCAGAAAAAGTACTTCATCAAACTTTTATACCTTTGCTCAAGGCTAAAAAGACTTATGGCTAGGGAGAGGAGTCGTAAAACCATCTGAATTCATTGTGGGGAGGAATCATAAAACCCGTAGAATTCATTGCGGGGAGGAGTCATAAAGCTCTTGGTATCTATTGCACGAAAATGAAGCGCGGAAATTGTTACGTAACTTAGCTTCTGAAATATTACATTTTTGTTAATATAATAAAAAATTGAATGTTTTGAATTCGTTCCATAAAATAATTCATCATTTTTTCTCTGACATGATACTTATTCCGTTTCCGGGTCATACACAGCCTTTAGCATGGTTTCAGTCACATGTTCAATATGTATTTTGTCATTGATATTATTGCACTCATTAGAAATAAAGTTCTTCATGACATGTTTTTTAGCTTCAACAATTTTTTTTCTTTGTGATGTTTTTTCAGCTTCAAGATGTTTTTTAACTCCGAGACGTTTTTGTTTCATCTTCGAGACGTTTTTTTTAACTTCAAAATGTTTTTTTCTTATTGAAGTTTTTTTTAACTTCGAGATATTTTTTTTCTGAAATGATTAGAAAATGCTTAGTGAATGTCTTAGATCATTACGTAATCAAAACATTCGCTTTAAATAAGGATACATTAATAATATCATTGAACAATTTATATCTCATGCGTCCACAGACTTTGAAAAAATCCAAAGTAGCAAGACAACTAAAGATTTTTTTTCCTGCTGTTTTCATTTTGAATTGATTCTCATTTTGACCGAATGAAATATTTGAAACTCCAGCTATTCAGACTCATTTGTCTCTGCTTTGAAAAAAAAAATCAAAAGTAGCAAGACTTCACAAAGTTTATTTTTTGCTTTTTTCATTTTGACTTGATTCTCATACTGCTGATTACAAACAAACTAGCGCACACAAATATTCTCTTCTACTTGAACAAAAAAAATAATGACCAGCATAAAAATTCCAATTTTATTTCTTATTTCAAAAATATCAGTGTAATGTCGTTAAGAAAAAATGCGTTCCATTGTCTAAAAAAGATTACCCCTAACAAATAAACGAAACAACAACGTGATGTAAAGGAACATTTTTTATTCCAATAATGACAATAGAATATTAAACCTTATTATTATCTTTGAATAAAAAACGTTCTTAGTCTAACATCCTCTCATTTAAGAGCAGTACGTTCTTTTTGTGACAGTAATGGTTGGGAGGTACATCTTAGTGATTGCAGACGAATATTAATCTAGTTTTGACTATAGCTTCTTGACTCCATGTATGGCTCACAAATGTCATAGCCTCCAGTTAAAGCAGACGGTTTCACCGGAATGTTTCCCCCATCAGGTCCTTGAAGAAAAGAATATGTTTCAAAGTGCTATCTGCGTTCATCTATAGGAAAATCACGCTTTTCCCAGTTTCCAACCGCACATGCACAAAAAAGCACACTGAACCTGGTCACTATGGTCAACAAAAAGAATCCAGCTTTTCCAAGTTCTTTGGTATCGATGAAGTCCTTTGACCACCTTCCATTAAACATCCTTGGTCTAACATCCTCTCGTTTAAGACCAGTACATTTTTCTTGTGATAGTAAAGGTCGGGAGGTATATCTTGATGGTTGCTGACGAAGATCAACATGGTTTTGACTATAGCTTCTTGATCAAATGTATCGCTCACAAATGTCATAGCCTCCAGTTAAAGCAAAAGGTTTCACTGGAATGTTTCCAGCATCAATTCCTTGAACAAAGGGACATGTTTCAAAGTATCTATTATGTTCGATCTATTTAGACTCTAGTATACCACTTGTGAGCCTGGCAGTAGTGTCAGTGTTTGACTGAATTTTGATAAATTCTCCCTTAAAATGTCTATAACTCTAAACAGAATCCATCATCTCTCTTTCTTAGAGCTATATCATTGTGCAACTAAAACTCAAAACCCGGGAAATCGGTTATGTAAGAGTTCAGTGACTCAAGGCACTCTTTGTTTTTTCTAGAAGTATATTTGTCTCTCAACTCTAGCCTGTGTGGCTGGGTGGGTATTTGCTTGTCCAAGTGTCTATCTTTGTCTGTTTGTATGTCTGAATTGAAAAAATTATTCGTGACGTTTTTTAAAACTATAAAGGGCTTTTTTTCTTCCAGATTTAGTTTTTTAAGCTTCGAGATGTTTTGTTTCCTTTGCGACGTTTTTTTTACTCGCGACGTTTTTTTCAGTTGAGACGTTTTTTTTCTTCGAGACATTTTTTCTTTGCGACGTTCTTTTCCTTCGAGACGTTGTTGTTTTACTTGGAGACGTTTTTGTTTTCTTTGCGACGTATTTTTGCTTTGTAATTTTTTTAGTGACATTTTGTTTTTTAGCTTAAACGTTTTTTTGCTTTGCGAATCATTTTAAGACATGAAAAAAAGTTTGAAAAAAAATAAGTTCAAAACAAAAATTCTTTGTGACGTTTTTTTTCTTCGACACGTTATTTTTTATTAAAAAGGGTTTTTTCCTTTGAAAAGTTGTTTTAGCTTTGAGATGTTTTTGTTTTCTTTGCGACATTGTTATTTTTATTCGCGACGTTTTTTTACTTTGATACGATTTTTTGTTTTCGTAATGTTTTTTTTTCTTTGCGACGTTTTTTTCTGCGAGACGTTGCTGTTTTGCTTGGAGACGTTTTGTTTTCTTTGCGACGTTGTTTTTTTCGCTTTGTGATGTTTTTTTATTTGTGGCATTTTTTGGCTTAGACTTTTTTCTTCGCAAATCATATTAAGACGTGAAAAAAATTGAAAAAACTTCAGTTAAAAATAAATGTCTAGAATCAAAAATAAATAAGATGCGCCTTAAGGGCTAAGCTTGCAAACCTTTCAAAGACATTGTTTATGCGCTTTTTAGTTTTGATATTGGTCTTTACCGTCCCCTGAAGGTCCAGGTTCAAAAATAATTCACGAATTGAATTAAAAGGTTCAATAACAATTAGTAGGGAGGGGATTTTTTAAAAACTAAAGATGATATGTGATATAAAAAACACATACAATTCCATGGCATAGCAAATGCATGAAACCTATTTCTTAGAAGGCATTTCAAAGAAAATAATAATGTCATTGACATGTTGGTTCAGATGGCTATAGCATCATTCGTTAACAGTAGAAAATCTCAGACCTCACATTCAATTCCTACACCATACAAAATTCATGATTTCAGTGAGCACGGTCAGACCTATTTATAGCTTACTACTGATTTCATTTAACTGTTAATTCATAAGGTGATGTGCAAGGGTTTTTGTCAATATATATTTCTAAGAAAAATTTATTAGTATCGACTTGTTCCAACGAAAATTCCAAGCCCCCCCCCCCAAAAAAAAGAGAGAGGATATGAAGGAATGATAATTCTTTAAAGTAATGCTCTATCTGTGTCGTTAAAGTAATGCTCTATGTGTGTCGTTAAGATAATGCTCTATGTGTGTCGTGAAAGTAATGGCCAATGAGGGCCGTAAAACATTTTAACACCATATTACTAATATTTCTGAAATCATCAGAAAATGCTCAGTGAACGTCTTAGATCATAAGGCAATCAAAAAATTCACTTGAAATATGGATACGTTATTAATATCATTGAACAATTTATATCTCAAGTGCCTCCGGCTTTGAAAAAATCCAAAGTAGCAAGACTTCTAAAGATTTTTTGCCCCGCCTTATTCATTTTCAATTGATTCTATAGGTATATCAAAAGAATCGACATGTAATGCTAATTCCAAATATATAATTTTTATTAAGTTTAGTCTTACCCATCAAAGGTTACGAACCTCAAAGTATATGCCTGATTTACGAAAAAGGAGGGAAACACTCCCTCAAAGTCAAAGAATCTTAATGAAAGTCACACTATTGGATTAAGCGTATCAGAGAATCCCACAGTAAAGGTTTCGAGCTCCTACCTCCTCAAAACCTTGCTCTTTACGCTAAAATTTGAACTTTGTCCCAAATCTTTAAGAAGAACTGCTGAAACTCAAGGGTCATTATTATCAAAAATGAGTGGTTTTACACTATTGCAAGTTGAAGGAATTGACAATAGTGATATGAAGACGAGAGTCCCCATAACTTACCTACAGAAACAATCTTCAATGCATTCCTTATACAGCAAATCGCACTTTAAGTTTTTACTTTTATTAAAACACAAAAAAACGTCGTAAAAAATGTACACAGTTATTAGCCAAAAATCCAAACTTAAATTCCCATAACCCGGTATAAAAGTAATGTTATGTTGCAGTAGTTCGTATACAATTATAAAGAAATGTACATAATAGCCTGCCTCGTGCTAATAAAGGAGAAAAGGCTTATTTTTAACCGCAAATGATATCAAACCGTTTGTGGTAACGAACTGTAGGTAAGGAGCGACTCGGTTCAATAGTAACCGAAACTATTAAAACGGAAGTTTTATTATCAATAGGTACTTAAAAAATCAGCTAACTCCAAATATATAAGATTCGTCAAGTTTAGTGTTACCCATCAGAAGTTAAGAGCCTGAGAAAATTTGTCTGATTTTTGAAATAAAAGGGAAAACACCCCTCCCTGAAATTTAAGGAATTTTATTGCGCAACTAAACTTCGTTCAACCTCGAGAGTGTAATTACTTCTGTATAGGACTATTAGAAATATAACCTAAATGCGAGGGTCTACTCACTCTCTTTGAAAAGGTGTAGAGCTTCTATAGAAGTAGTGTCTCAAGAGCACCTTAGGACTATATCATTGCGCAACTAACGCTCAAAACCAGAGAAATCAGTAAGAGTTCACAAGAGTGACTTAGGGACATCAAGACTAAAACAGTCAAATATTTCTGAAATAATTAGAAAATCTTTAGCAAACATCTTAGATCATTATGGAGTCTGCTTCACAATTGTCTGGGTTTGTTCAGAGTTCATTGCTCCTTAAAAGGGCCTTAGAGCTATATAATTGCGCAACTAAAGTTCATTCAATCTCAATATAGGATGGTCTTGATAAAGTTCGTTCAACCTCATTAGAGGATGGTCTTGATAAAGTTCGTTCAACCTCAAGAGCGCCCAAGGGGATAGCCTTGACATTTGCCCTGTAAAGGTGCAAAGGAACCGGTAGTATCAATTTCCTATGGCCGACATAGTATTATTTTCCTATGACCACCATAGCATCCAGAAGACACAATCTACTATTATGGCACCATTTATCTGAAAATAAAATTATACATCACATAAAAATTATATTCACCTGAAATAAGTTACCGATTTTATTATTCTGTCAAAGACTATATGTTGACCTTTTCAAACAACAAAATTTTAAATAAGTAAGTTTTTCGACTGAACGTAAGGAGCAACATTACAGCTTAAAATGAAAAGAATTATTCTGTGTTCTGTGTGGGGGGGGGGGCTACCCCTTCCTCAGCCCTCGCTCTCTTTACACTAAGGCCTTATAGTTCTTTAAAAAAAACATTTCTCATTCAAATTCAAAGACCCTTGTGTTTGAGCAGTCTTTCTTAAAGAATTGTGACATATATAGAGACATATATGTGACACATACGCTCCTTAATATACAGAACAATTTCTGTTAGTTCTAACTTTTAAAGCTGCTCCTTGCTTTCAGCCGAAAAGAAAAACTTATTTTTAATCATTTAATTTCTGATTGCTTTTCAAATCATACCGGGAAATCTACCCCCCTCTTATGTGGAGTTTACCCATGAAAACCTCCCCCGAAACTTTCGTCTCCACGGAAAACACCCTCGCAGAGATTTTCACCGAAATAGACTTCCGTATATTTTCCCAATAACAAATACTATATGAGTAGAACCCCCTTATTGACTCCCGTACGAACACCGTGCTGCCATCTACAATTGATTCCCGTGCTGCACTCTTACTCCCACACCATATATGGGCATAGCCTCCCTAAGGGAAATGGATTTCCGAGAAATTGATTGCGTAATCGAAGGGGAAGTGAATTTCTGAGAAATTGATTTGTTGGTTCCAGGAGAATTGTCTCCGGGCGAAGTATATTAGTGTCTTTGGTGTTCGTCCAGGAGAATTGTTTCCGGGCGAAGTTTATTAATGTCTTTGGTGTTCGTCCAGGAGAATTGTTTCCGGGCGAAGTTTATTAATGTCTGACGGATGATGTCAAAGTTGATTGATTTGTTGGGTTTTGATCCAGGAGAATTGTTTCCGGGCGAATGTTTTGATCTTAGAGATGAAGAGATTAACGCGGGAAAGGGTTTCCTAGGAATTTCAAATGTGACAGCGCAGGGATGTCAAAACAAAAAGAACACGCAGAAATTACGTTTAGAGATTATTTGGGCGAAACCTTTTTGAGACATTTTAGGGATTTATTTGGGCGAAACAGTTAGAGACATTTTAAAAGATGATTTAGAAGAGGATTTGAGGGTGAAACTCTGTGGTCGTTATAATACACAAGTTCTATTTGAACAGTGTTGTGAGGTCCTTTACCCCGTCCCAAAGGGGTCCGATCCCCCCACCCCAACCCCGAAGGAGGCCCCCGGCCCCCAAAGGTCCCCGGGCTCCCAAAGGACCACCCGGCCCCCAAGGGCCCCCCAGACCCTCAAAGGCCCCCCGGGCCCCAAAGAGCCCCCTCCCCATTTTTTAATACTTTTTTGTGCACTTGAGACACAGAAGGGCCCCCCCCCCCCATTTCAAAAGGCTTTATTATATCTTTTCAGAACAAGTTCCTTTCTTAATGTCATTCCTAAACCATTTTTACAAGTTGAAGTACCCATCCTTTTCACCACAACTTTACTTTACGGCTTTTTGAATGCCCCAACACCAAGCAGTACTTTTCAAAAGGCATTTCAGAACAAATTCTTTCGTAATTTCTCTCCTAAACCCATTTTACAAGTTGAAGTACCCATCCTTTTCCCCATAACTTTACTTTACGACTTTTGCAAACCCCAACATAAAGCAATACTTTTCAAAGGCATTTCAGAACAAGTTCTTTTCTTAATTTCCTTCCTAAACCAATTTTACAAGTTAAAGTACTTATCTTTTGCACCACAACTTTACTTTACGACTTTTTGCATACCCCAACATCAAGCAATACTTTTCAAAGGCTTTATTATATCTTTTCAGAACAAGTTCTTTACGTATTGTCCTTCCTAAACCAATTTTACAAGTTGAAGTACTCATCTTTTCCCCCACAACTTTACTATAAGGCTTTTCGAATACCCCAACATCAAGCAATACTTTTCTAAAGGCTTTATTATATCTTTTCAGAACAAGTTCTTTACGTAATTTTCTTTCTAAACCCATTTTACAAGTTGAAGTACTTATCTTTTTCCCCACAACTTTACTTTACGACTTTTTTGCATACCCAAACATCAAGCAATACTTTCCAAAAGCTTTATTATATCTTTTCAGAACAAGTTTTTTTCTTAATGTCCTTCCTAAACCAATTTTACAAGTTGAAGTAGTTATCTTTTTCACCACAACTTTACTTTACGACTTTTTTGCACACCCCAAGATCAAGCAATACTTTTCAAAAGGCTTTATTATATCTTTTCAGAACAAGTTCTTTTCTTAATATCCTTCTTAAACCAATTTTACAAATTCTAAATTTTTCCTTAGTAGATAGAAAAAGCTATATCATAGATGTGAATATTTTCTCGGAAGATAAGCAGTTCTATTTAAATTTTAAATTTTCTCAATGAAGTGAAGAAAAGTTCAAGTTCTCTTCTGAATTTTCTTAATGAAAAAGAAATTAGTTATTAATCAATTCTATTTTTCCAAATAATATAAAAATTTCCACTTCGGTTCAAATTTTTCTCAAAGGGATGAAAAAATTTAAAATACTGTTCCAAATTTTTCATAGAAGATAGAAAAGTTCAAGTTCTCTTCTGAATTTTACCAAAGAAACACAATTCAATTCTAATTTCTCCATAGAAAATAAAAATCTTCCACTTCTGTTTTAAGTTCACCAAAGGCATAAAGAACTTTAAAGTTCTATTCTAAATTTATCCGTAGTAGATAGAAAAAGCTATACCATAGTTGTGAATATTTTCCCGGAAGACAAAAAGTTCTAGTTCAATTTTCAATTTTCTCAACGAAGTCAAGGAAAGTTCAAGTTCTATTCTGAATTTTCTCAATGAAAAAGAAATTAGTTATTGATCATTTCTATTTTTCCAAATAATATAAAAATTTTCCACTTCAGTTCAGATCTATCTCAAAGAGATGAAAAATTTAGATACTCTTCCAAATTTTTCACAGAAGATAAAAAAGTTCATTCTTCTGAATTTTCTCAATGAAAAAGAAATTAGCTATTGATCAATTCTATTTTTCCAAATAATATAAAAATTTTCCACTTCAGTTCAGATCTGTCTCAAAGGGATGAAAAAAAATTTATAAAACTGTTCCAAATTTTTCATAGAAGATAGAAAAGTTCAAGTTCTCTTCTGAATTTTACCAAAGAACACACTTCAATTGTAATTTCTCCAGAGAAAAGAAAAATCTTCCACTTCAGTTTTAAGTTCCCCAAAGACATAAAGAAATTTAAATTTCTATTCTAAATTTTTCCGTAGTAGATAGAAAAAGCTATATCATAGTTGTGAATATTTTCCCTGAAGATAAAAAGTTCGGAAGATAAAAAGTAAAAGACATATAAAAAAGTTAAAGTTCAATTCTAAATTTTTCATAGGTGGAATTTTTTCTCGAAGATAGAAAAAAGTTATACCTTAGATGCGAATATTTTCCTGGAAGATAATAAGTTCCAGTTCAATTTTAAATTTTCTCAATGAAGCGAAGAAAGGTTCAAGTTCTCTTCTAATTTTTCCAAGAAAATAAAAAGGTTCTCGTTTTTCTCAAAGAACCAAATTTTTCATAGAAGATAGAAAAGTCCAAGTTCTCTTCTGAATTTTATCAAAGAACACATCCAATTCAAATTTCTCCAGAGGAAATAAAAATCTTCCACTTCACTTCTTTATTTCGCAAAAACGTAAAGAAATTTAAAGTTCTATTCTAAATTTTTCGATGGAAGATAGAAAAAGTAATACCATAGTTGTGAATATTTTCCCGGAAGATAAAAAGTTCCACTTCAATTTTAAATTTTCTCAACGAAGTGAAGAAAAGTTCAAGTTCTATTCTGAGTTTTCTCAATGAAAAATAAATAAGTTATGGATCAATTCTATTTTTCCAAATAATATAAAAATTATCCACTTCAGTTCTGATTTTTCTCAAAGAGATGAAAAAATTTTAAATACTGTTCCAAATTTTTCACAGAAGATAGAAAAGTTTAAGTTCTCTTCTGAATTTTACCAAAGAACACAACTCAATTCTAATTTTCTCCAAAGAAAATAAAAAAAACGCTGACTTTTCTAATAAACATTCTGCGAAATAAAGAAGTGAAGTGGAAGATTTTTATTTCCTCTGGAGAAATTGAATTGGATTGTGTTCTTTGATAAAATTCAGAAGAGAAACTTGGACTTTTCTATCTTCTATGAAAAATTTGGTTCTTTGAGAAAAACGAGAACCTTTTTATTTTCTTGGAAAAATTAGAAGAGAACTTGAACCTTTCTTCGCTTCATTGAGAAAATTTAAAATTCAACTGGAACTTTTTATCTTCCAGGAAAATATTCGCATCTAAGGTATAACTTTTTCTATCTTCCACCGAAAAATTTAGAATTGAACTTTAATTTTTTATGTCTTTGGGGAAATAAGAACTGATGTGGTTGCTTTTTATTTTCTCTGGTGGAATTAGAATTGAAGTGTATTCTTTGGTAAAATTCAGAATCGAAGTGGAACTTTTCTATCTTCTATGAAAAATTTGGAAAAATATTTTTAATTTTTCATCTCTTTGAGAAAGATCTGAATTGAAGTGGAAAATTTTCATTTTCCCAGGAAAATTAGAATTGAATTGTGTTCTTTGGTAAAATTCAGAAGAGAACTGAACTTTTTATCTTCTGTGAAAAATTTAAAATTGAAGTAGAACTTTTTATCTTCCGGGAAAATATTCACAACCATGGTATTACTTTTTCTATCTTCCATCTAAAAATTTAGAATAGAACTTTAAATTTCTTTATGTCTTTGTGAAATAAAGAAGTGAAGTGGAAAATTTTATTTTCCTAGAAAAATAGAGTTAATCAATAACTTATTTCTTTTCAATAGAGAAAATTCAGAACAGAAGTTGAACTTTTCTTCACTTCGTTGAGAAAATTTAAAATTGAAGTAGAACTTTTTATTTCCCGGGAAAATATTCACAACTATGTTATTACTTTCTCTATCTTCCACCGAAAAATTTAGAATAGAACTTTAAATTTCTTTGTGACTTTGTGAAATAAAGAACTGAAGTGGAAGATTTTTATTTTCTCTGGAGAAATTAGAATTGAATTGTGTTCTTTGGTAAAATTCAGAAGAGAACTTGAACTTTTTTATATTCTGTGAAAAAATTGGAACAGTACTTTAAATTTTTCATCTCTTTGAGACAGATCTGAACTGAAGTGGAAAATTTTTATGTTATTTGGAAAAATAAAATCGATCAATAACTAATTTCTTTTTCATTGAGAAAATTCAGAACAGAACTTGAACTCTTCTTCACTTCATTGAGAAAATTAAAAATTGAACTAGAACTTTTTATCTTCATGGAAAATATTCAGAACTATGGTGTAGCTTTTTCTATCTACTACGGAAAATTTAGAATAGAACTTTAAATTTCTTTATGTCTTTGGGGAACTTAAAAACGAAGTTTAAGATTTTTATTTTCTCTGGAGAAATTAGAATTGAAGTTTTTTCTTTGGTAAAATTCAGAAGAGAACTTGAACTTTTCTATCTTCTATGAAAAATTTGGAACAGTTTTAAAATTTTTTTTCATCCCTTTGAGACAGATCTGAACTGAAGTGGAAAATTTTTATATTATTTGGAAAATAGAAATGATCAATAACTTATTTCTTTTTCATAGAGAAAATTCAGAAGAGAACTTGAACTTTTCTTCACTTCGTTGAGAAAATTTAAAAATTGAACTAGAACTTTTTATCTTCCGTGAAAATATTCACAAGTATGGTATTACTTTTTCTATCTTCCACCGAAAAAATTTAGAATTGAACTTTAAATTTCTTTATGTCTTTGTGAAATAAAGAACTGAAGTGGAAGATTTTTGTTTTCTCTGGAGAAATTAGAATTGAATTGTGTTCTTTGGTAAAATTCAGAAGAGAACTTGAACTTTTTTATCTTCTGTGAAAAATTTGGAACAGTAGTTTAAATTTTTCATCTCTTCGAGACAGATCTGAACTAAAGTGGAAAATTTTTATATTATTTGGAAAAAAAGAAATGATCAATAACTAATTTCTTTTTCATTGAGAAAATTCAGAATAGAACTTGAACTTTTCTTCACTTCGTTGAGAAAATTAAAAATTGAACTAGAACTGTTTATCTTCCGTCAAAATATTCACAACTATGGTATAGCTTTTTCTATTTACTACGGAAAAATTTAGAATAGAACTTTAAATTTCTTTATGTCTTTGGGGAACTTAAAACTGAAGTGGAAGATTTTTGTTTTCTCTGGATAAATTAGAATTGAATTGTGTTCTTTGGTAAAATACAGAAGAGAACTTGAACTTTTCTTCACTTCGTTGAGAAAATTTTAAATGAACTAGGACTTTTTATCTTCCGGGAAAATATTCACAAGTATGGTATTACTTTTTCTATCTTCCACCGAAAAATTTAGAATTGGACTTTAAATTTCTTTATGTCTTTGTGAAATATAGAACTGAAGTGGAAGATTTTTATTTTCTCTGGAGAAATTAGAATTGAATTGTGTTCTTTGGTAAAATTCAGAAGAGAACTTTAACTTTTTATCTTCTGTGAAAAATTTGGAACAGTATTTTAAATTTTTCATCTCTTCGAGACAGATATGAACTGAAGTGGAAAATTTTTATGTTATTTGGAAAAATAGAATTGATCAATAACTAATTTCGTTTTCATTGAGAAAATTCAGAAGAGAACTTGAACTTTTCTTCACTTCGTTGAGAAAAATAAAAATTGAACTAGAACTTTTTATCTTCAGGGAAAATATTCACAACTATGGTATAGCTTTTTCTATCTACTACGGAAAAATTTAGAATAGAACTTTAATTTCTTTATGTCTTAGGGGAACTTAAAACTGAAGTGGAAGATTTTTATTTTCTATGGAGAAATTAGAATTTGATTTGTGTTCTTTGGTAAAATTCAGAAGAGAACTTGAACTTTTCTATCTTCTATGAAAATTTTGGAACAGTTTTATAAATTTTTTTCATCCCCTTGAGACAGATCTGAACTGAAGTGGAAAATTTTCATATTATTTGGAAAAATTGAATTGATCAATAGCTAATTTCTTTTTCATTGAGAAAATTCAGAAGAATGAACTTTTTTATCTTCTGTGAAAAATTTGGAAGAGTATTTAAAATTTTATATCTCTTTGAGATAGATCTGAACTGAAGTGGAAAATTTTTATATTATTTGGAAAAATAGAAATGATCAATAACTAATTTCTTTTTCATTGAGAAAATTCAGAATAGAACTTGAACTTTCCTTGACTTCGTTAAGAAAATTGAAAATTGAACTAGAACTTTTTGTCTTCCGGGAAAATATTCACAACTATGGCATAGATTTTTCTATCTACTACGGATAAATTTAGAATAGAACTTTAAAGTTCTTTATGTCTTTGGTGAACTTAAAAATGAAGTGGAAGATTTTTATTTTCTATGGAGAAATTAGAATTGAATTGTGTTCTTTGGTAAAATTCAGAAGGGAACTTGAACTTTTTCTATCTTCTATGAAAAATTTGGAACAGTATTTTAAATTTTTTCATCCCTTTGAGAAAAATCTGAACCGAAGTGGAAAATTTTTATATTATTTGGAAAATAGAATTGATTAATAACTAATTTCTTTTTCATTAAGAAAATTCAGAAGAGAACTTGAACTTTTCTTCACTTCATTGAGAAAATTTAAAATTGAAATAGAACTGCTTATTTTCCGAGAAAATATTCGCAACTATGATATAGCTTTTTCTATCTACTAAGGAAAAATTTAGAATTTGTAAAATTGGTTTAAGAAGGATATTAAGAAAAGAACTTGTTCTATAAAGATATAATAAAGCCTTTTGAAAAGTATTGCTTGATCTTGGGGTGTGCAAAAAAGTCGTAAAGTAAAGTTGTGGTGAAAAAGATAACTACTTCAACTTGTAAAATTGGTTTAGGAAGGACATTAAAAAAAACTTGTTCTGAAAAGATATAATAAAGCCTTTTGGAAAGTATTGCTTGATGTTTGGGTGTGCAAAAAAGTCGTAAAGTAAAGTTGTGGGGAAAAAGATAAGTACTTCAACTTGTAAAATGGGTTTTAGGAAGAAAATTACGTAAAGAACTTGTTCTGAAAAGATATAATAAAGCCTTTTGAAAAGTATTGCTTGATGTTGGGGTATTCGAAAAGCCTTATAGTAAAGTTGTGGGGGAAAAGATGAGTACTTCAACATGTAAAATTGGTTTAGGAAGGACATTACGTAAAGAACTTGTTCTGAAAAGATATAATAAAGCCTTTGAAAAGTATTGCTTGATGTTGGGGTATGCAAAAAGTCGTAAAATAAAGTTGTGGTGAAAAAGATAAATACTTCAACTTGTAAAATTGGTTTAGGAGGGACATTTAGAAAAGAACTTGTTCTGAAATGCCTTTGAAAAGTATTGCTTGATGTTGGGGTGTGCAAAAAGTCGTAAAGTAAAGTTATGGGGAAAAGGATGGGTACTTCAACTTGTAAAATGGGTTTAGGAGTGACATTACGAAAAGAACTTGTTCTGAAATGCCTTTTGAAAAGTACTGCTTGGTGTTGGGGCATTCAAAAAGCTGTAAAGTAAAGTGGTGGTGAAAAGGATGGGTACTTCAACTTGTAAAATGGGTTTAGGAATGACATTAAGAAAGGAACTTGTTCTGAAAAGATATAATAAAGCCTTTTGAAATGTGGGGGGCCCTTCTGTGTCTCAAGTGCACAAAAAAAGTATTAAAAAAATGGGAAGGGGGCTCTTTGGGGGCCCAGGGGGGCCTTTGAGGGTCAGGGGAGCCCTTGGGGGGCCGGGTGGTCCTTTGGGATCCCGGGGGACCTTTGGGGGCCGGGGGCTTCCTTCAGGGTTGGGGTCGGGGGATCGGACCCCTTTGGGGCTGGGGTAGAGGACCTCACAACACTGTTCAAATAGAACTTTTGTATTATAACGACCACAGAGTTTCACCCTCAAATCCTCTTCTAAATCATCTTTTAAAATGTCTCTAACTGTTTCGCCCAAATAATTTCCTAAATTGTCTCAAAACGGTTTCGCCCAAATAATCTCTAAACGTAATTTCTGCGTGTTCCTTTTGTTTTGACATCCCTGCGCTGTCACATTTGAAATTCCTAGGAAACCCTTTCCCGCGTTAATCTCTTCATCTCTAAGATCAAAACATTCGCCCGGAAACAATTCTCCTGGATGAACACCAACAAATCAATCAACTTTGACATCATCCGTCAGACATTAATAAACTTCGCCCGGAAACAATTCTCCTGGACGAACACCAAAGACATTAATAAACTTCGCCCGGAAACAATTCTCCTGGACGAACACCAAAGACACTAATAAACTTCGCCCGGAGACAATTCTCCTAGAAACAACAAAGTAATTTCTCTGAAATTCACTTCCCCTTCGATTACGCAATCAATTTCTCGGAAATCCATTTCCCCTAGGGAGGCTACGCCCATATATGGTGTGGGATCAGAGTCAGAATCAATTGTAGATGGCAGCACAGTGTTCGTACGGGAGTCAATAAGGGGGTTCTACTTATATGCGAAAAAATGGGTAAATTGCCTGATGTACAGTTTTTTACCAATGGGTGATGTGGGGTATTGTAATCCCCAAAGACACAGTTACTGGTCATTTTAACTATGTTCAATCGAAATGCTGCATGTTGAATATTAAAATTTTGATCGTATGTCTTTCGGGGAAAAGGGGGCATGGGAGGGTTGCTAGTGGCCATCCAATCCTTTTGGTTACTTTTAGAACGTATTAGAACATTTCATTTCCGCTTAAATGAGCCTTCCTTTTATCTTCTAGGACCATATGTTCGATACGATCACACCTGGAGGAAAAAAATAATAATCCATGATGTTCCTTCTGACGAAAAAATGTATATAATTCCATATTTTTGTAGATAGGAGCTTAAAATCGCTACAGCAGGGTTCTCATATATGCTGAATGTGATGGTATGTTTTTCATTCAGATCAATTGGCTTTTTCAGGATTTTTTCTGCTTTTTCGAATATTAGACAAGTTTTCTCAGGTTCCTAGCTTTTGATGAGTAATATTAAACTTGAAGAATTTTATATATATCAAGTCAGTATAAAAAATACACTTCTTTTGATTTTTTTTTTTTATCATCAGAATTCCGTTTACTTAGATTTTTGGTTATTATTGGACCGAGTTGCTTCTTGCTTGCATATGCGTTAGTGATTAAAGCACTTAAAGGGATAGAAGGATATGCAATGCCCGTGATGGACCTGGCCCCAGCAAATATTTTACAAAATAGATTTTAGTTTAACCTAAAAATATATTCATTTTTGAACATGGCTTAGTCCTAGCTTTAGCAGAAGCTATATTTATGATATTGAGTTTACTCGTCCGGATCAACGCTGGTAATGGTTGCTGAAGATAAAAAAAAAAAGTATTAACCCCAAATTGACGATTTGGTATATTTTATTAACCGGGATAAAAAAAAAAAGTAGCATAAACTACTATCAGAATAATAGGAAAAATGGCTTCTCAGCCTATAAAAACGATAATGGAAAAATAGGAACTATTCAAACTATAATGGGAAAGCCAAATAGCATCTGGAATAAAATGTAAGGATGAACCAGTTGAAAGTAGAACAACTTTGAAAATGAAAAAAGAAAACAGTCAATGATATAGTTTTCAAGGCCAGTCATGACAGAAAGGTATTTTCTATTTTGTCTTAACTTACCATAATGCGAGGCTATAAGAAAAGACAAACAGAAAATGTGCTAGCTTTTAAAGTTTATTTCAAATCAGCTTTAAGTCAGTTTGACTGTTTCTCTAAGGCTGTATCTCAGAGCGTATCTCATTTTGGCCAGCAAGAACGGGATTCGTTAGCTCAAATTTCAATCGTTTTTAAAACGAGCCAAGACTTAGCTAGTTGTGCATAGAGTGTGGATTTGGCTCTTTTAGCACTGGATTACTAATTAGCCAGCTTTTTGAACTAAACGATAATTGAGGTCATTTTTTACCAAGTTAACCCTCGGCTTGGACTTGGCTCAATTTTATGCTGTGTCGAAAATTAGTCTCTTTACACTTATTCAGTACTTAGTTCTATATGTAGCAAATTAGGGCTTTGTCCATTTTCACACCGGATCCGAACTTAGCTTATGGTTCCAGTAAGTGAGAACTTAACTGGTTCTTCTACATTATCACCTAAATTCCTCAGCTTGGACTTGGCTTGTTTTTAACTGGTTTAGAATTTCGCTTGTTTTAGCATGACTGATTCAAGAGTTAGCTCGTTTTTTATCGAGTTAAAAATCATGCTCATCATTGCACCAAATCATTCTCCACCCTGTAATTAGCTCATTTTTGCAAAAAATAACATGACTTTGTTTCGTTTTTGCTGACATTGAGGCTTCCCTTGTCCTTGCAACAAACCAATACTTGGTATAATTTTGTTCCAATCCAGTCTACAGCATAAGACTAGCTCCATGTTGCACTAAAATTGAAGTTCCTTGTATGAGGTGCAGCAAGGTCTGCTAAATAGTTGGCAGTTGAAGGGGTATAGGCGAGAGTGATCACTGGCCCGATTAAGAAGATGTTTCAGACAGATTTGCATCCCTTATTTAATAACGTTACCATGTTTTCTTCTAAAATTCATCAGCTGAGACGGGCCAACCGCATTTGAGGCCCTTTCCGCTTGGGGTGTGATTCATTTCTCTTTGAGGATTTTTATGGACGTAAGCATTTTGAATGAAATAACTATCTCAAGACTTTGACTCGTTTTCATCTGGTTCAAAAAGAGTGAATAGGGGTAAACTTTCGGGCGCTGGTTACCCTTTCATCACTTTTGACACTTAATGGCAATACTGCATTTGTTGAATTGCTGGTAGAATTAGAGATATTCCAAGTTTCTACAATCATACGTTCTTTACAAACTGGCCATAAAAAAAAATAACAATATTGATACATAAAAAAAAATTGCTCTTGACTAAGTCGACACCGGTAAGTTGATTTTGAGATGAAAATAAATACTTTTCCTTAAACATAATTCTCTCATAAACAAATTCATTTCGACGACGAAACCTAACCTTTATGTCGGAAGAAACGCTGCTCCATGCTCTTCTTAACAAAAATGTCTCCAGTGTTGACATTTACATCAAAATAATCGCTGGGTGTATTCATGCTAAACGAAACGTTATGCCTCTTGACACCCAGCCCCTGAGTTGTGAAATGGATCCGCTGTACGATTGTGTGTCTTGGAATATTGGAAAACACAAACGCCTCCATGACCTTTTGTGAAGGAATGATACTGAGGCAGGGATCTGAAGAAAGATAAAACAAATTAGATTAATATTTGGCTTAGCCTTTGCACCTTCTTAACAATAACCTTATTTCTTTTATTAGAGGTTCTAGCAATAAATCAAAAGGGATACTGATAAAAACCCGTGAATTTCGTATTAAAAAGAAGGAAATGATTTGTCATAGTTCCGGTCGCTGCAGCAGCAACTGCAAATAATGGTTACAAACAATACGTTAAACCTAGTAGACAAGGCCCATGTTGGCCAAAATTTAAAAACGGGTTTTTTTAAGCTAGATCACAGTAGTTTTTTTAAGTAGATCACATCAAAAACTGTTTTGAAACAGCAATGTTCATTCAGATTGTGAATTCTGAATAAGCAATTTAGAATTAATGAACAATTTTCGAGAATTTTCAAGAGCCTAAAACCCCTAAGAAATGACGTCAACCTGAAATAAATAATACTTCATTGATATTGCCATTAGAAAGAAGTCATAACTGAAGGTTTATATCCCTCTCGTCTTAAACAATTTTGCATGGGTAGCACTGATGTACCTCATACGGAGATCATGAGTTTAGTTTTCGCATGGGTCTTGGTTTTGCGAATACCCATGCAGCTTTCTGTCTATTTTGGTGAGCCATGAGAGGATGAAGAAATCTTTATGTGTTTTTGCAATAGATATTTTTAAGACATTTGATTCGGTTCTAAACTCCCAAGCTATTCTAGCACTTAAGAGGAGCAGTGCAAACCCATTCATTTGTGCCTCTCTGTGGCAATGGTATCAAAACGCTTCTATACGCGTCTGTGTAAACAAATTTTCCAGGAGCCAAATTTCTGTGCGTTGCGGAGTAAAACATGGCTCAGTGTTAAGTCCTGAAATATTTAAGAATGCCATCCATTGTGCAATCCGCAGAATACCGCCTTTTCTTATCGAGCCATCCACTGTCATGAGTAACCTTTAGTACGCAGATGACATTCTTCTCCTGTCTGATAACATGCAATCACTACAGGTTGCTATGAATAGCCTCTATTCCAGGCTGTTTTACACTGGGCTGTTAGTCGCTTAAACCATATAACTCGTTTGTTGGTTGTCATCACCCTCCCGATTCAAAAATTCATGTTGGACCTGCCATCTAACTTTAAAGAGGAGAAATATCTGTCTCACTAGTGACATACATTTGTCGGTGATTAGTCAGAAAATTACAGTTTTCACCGTTCTAGAAGTATTTAAAATTTCTTAGTTGCCAATCTGAGTTTAAAGAGGAGGAAAAATTTGTTATACTAGTGACATGTGTTTTTGCAGTGCTGGAAATGTTATAAATATCTTGTTTGCAAATCTGACGTTAAAGGAAAAATATACCTAATCTACTAGTTATATACGTTTGTCGGTTATTAGTCAGATAACTATAGTTTTTTGCAGTTCTTGAAGTGTTTAAGATCGGCCAATCTGACGTTAAAGAAGAGAAATATCTGTTTTACTAGTAGTAATTTACGTTTGTCGGTTATTAGTCAGAAATTTTAAGCTTTTGCAGTTCTGGAAGGGCTTAAGATATCTTATTTGCCAATCTGACTTTAAAGAGGAGAAATATATAGCCTATGTTGTAACAGTGAAATGCTTTTGTAGGTGACTAGTCAGACCAGTCCAGTTTTTTCACTTCTGGAAGTGTTTATAATATCTTATTTGCCAATCCGACATTGAAGAGGAGAAATACTTGTTGAACTAGTGACATACTTTTGTCGTATACCAGTTATGCAATTACAATTTTTTGCAGTTTGGGAATTGTTTAAATTGACTTATTCATCAATATATTGATCTTATTCATCTAATATTTTAACATTTTAACTCATGAATTCAAAAGTAGTGAACTGGCTGGACTATTAGGAATTTTCTAAACCCATATCTTGAGGATAGGAAATATGACATTAGATCATATAGAACTAATTTGTTCAGTTGGAAGGGATGGAAAAGATAGGCAGGGAGTATAGCTCATAATGAGCAAGGAAGCTTCCAAGTCTTTATTGGGTTGATAAGGCATTAATAACAGAATTTTAACTGGTCACTTTATGGTCAGAAAACTGCAGGTATCAATCAGAAAGTAGAATGTATTGCTGTAGAAACTACTTTTACATACAGTTACAGGAACAGTTACAGTTATTTTTACATACAGTTACAGGAACAACTAGACAAGATCCTAGACTAGATCACGTTAAATCTAAACTAGTAATTCAATCAGAAGGCTTTATTGTCTAGATTGGTGAAAGATGGGGTAAGTAGTATTCTAGCTTAGGCAAATTTTGGTGTAGGGACGGAAACTAGTCGTGTAATAGATTCCTCTTACTTTGTAGGTACAGCAATCTAGTTATGACCAGCACAGTATTTGATGATATTATGGCCCACAAGTTACCATTGTACCCTTCATAGCAGCGAGCTAGCACTGCCTAAGTAAAGAAACGATGTGGGCACAATGTTTTTTTTTTCTCCATACCCGGGCACTTCGTATCGAAGGAGCCGTCTTAGAAGCTTCGAAAAGGGTTCATTCGATTGGAAATTGGTGTGGCTAGTGCCCTTTTTAATAGTCGAAAGTGATTGGAGGGCAACTAGCCCCCCTCCACGCCCATCATTCTGTAAAGTTTCCTTTTGTTCACTTCTCTGTGAATTGTCTATTTCTCTGTACAGTGAGACTTCTTCTCTTTAGAGCCTTATGGTAGCGTTGGCCTATTATCTGGGTTCTACCGGTGGAGGATGCCTAGAACCTCTAACCATCACATAGTCTGTGTTCAGAGTATAAAACGTTTATTTATACATATAATACAGTGAAGGTACATATGGCTAGGACAGATACAGAATTCGAACTCACTCAAATAATCTAAAATTGGTAACTTATATTCAGACACATCTGGCCATTTGACAAAACTGTAAACATCTGATAAGAGAATTTCTAAGAAATGGGGTTTTTGATTGTTGACAATTTGCAATGTTTGCATTTTAGATAAAGTTTATTCTGGGTACAAGTGACCATGGAAAGAATTACACATACAAATCTCCGACATATTTAGAATCTTAATATTGTTTTAAGCAAGAAAAACCTATTCCAAAGTTTACAGATTTTCCCCGGGGTTTTCAAAATCTTTTTTTTTCAAAAAAAAAAACGCTTTTCTATCCTCAAACAAAGGTACACTTAAAAAAACATAAAATAAAATACTGACACTAAAACTGAATCAACAAGACACAAGAAAATATTTTTTCCAATTGGCACTTTCATTTCACTTTATATTGTCATGCTAAGTTCGCATAAAATTCGCATAGCTACACCTAATATAAGATTTGCACATCGTCAGAATATCTTTTAAAAGAATTTAAATTTGAACAGAACACTAGAACAAAAATGATAATCTTCGACAGAAACACAATAAGATTTTCTTTTACTTTCCTTTTACCAAAGCTTTAATTCTTTTTTTTCCCAAATTATTCGGTTATTTTACTATCCATAAGATATCAAAAGGAAGTAAATACATCATTTGAAAAAGGTTGGTCAAACATCTTTCGATTGTCATTTTAATCTTTCTATTTTTCCTATTTCAAAGAAAGCATTTCTCCTGTCTAGTTAATCAGCATAAAAAAAAACAGCTACATCCTCATTTTGACTATCAATTCCCAACACCGTTTGTACTGCAATAACATACTAATCTCTACAATCATCTTACATGTGACCACCAATGAGTAAGTGATCATGAGCCAGTTTTATTGCCGAATCTACTAGGACACTTGGCAAGACTATTTTAGCTGTTCTAGGGTACCCTTGGTCCTTGCCAACGCCTCCTAGCGGATAACAATAAAGAACACCGTCCTTCAGAAACAGGCCGTCAAAAATTTTCAACAGCCAAGACACAAAATTATTATTTGTCACTCCCCCTGGCACGGAACTCTTTTCCGCCCTGTCGACTCCTGGCACGGAACTCTTTTCCGCCCTGTCGACTATTTTCCTCTCTGGCACGGAACTCTTTTCCGCCCTGTCGACTCCTGGCACGGAAACTCTTTTCCGCCCTGTCGACTATTTTCCTCTCTGGCACGGAACTCTTTTCCGCCCTGTCGACTCCTGGCACGGAAACTCTTTTCCGCCCTGTCGACTATTTTCCTTTCTAGATCAATGCCTTAAAAAAAAAATTCTCAGTTTCTCAGTCATAATTTTTTTTTCCTAAAATTTCTACTTAAATTCCTAATATGATCCCTATATCCTGCACTAAAAAAAATCTACCTATCCCCCTGGTCACGTTTTACGTCAGGCCAGTTCTGACGGAGTTCTTCATTCTGTCCTGTCCAACGAAATTCAGCATCTACGGTTGCTGAAAAAATTCCTGCTTTTCTTCACCAATTGCATTTTCAATAGCTTCAAAACGCTGCGCTATCTTATACGCTTCAGAGAGGGAATTATAATCATCCTGGTGTTCTAATAAATATCTCTTAATATTTAGTCTCAAGCCTTCAATAAAACAATCCAGGCCTATACTATCAGAAAAAACCTACTAATCCGCATATCCCGATTGATAGGATTTTGTTGCAATCTCCACCCTTTTATAAAACTGATACACTGTTTCATTGGATAATTGCCTCAATTCAGCTAAATCTTTGAATTTCTTTCCTGCTGTCTTTCCTGGTAAATACGCCTGCGTCATTTCCTTCTCAAGTTCCTCTGAATTTATAATATTGGAGGAATCTCTATCCTCAAAAAATTAGCAATGGCCCTGTTACTCTAAGCGGTACTGCATCTATCACCTGCGAGTCTGACCAGCCTAGCAATGTTTTTACCCTTCTCAATTGGCTAAAAAAAGGTTTTATAAATTTTGCATTTTCAAGAACTGGAATATTTCCCAGGGGATCCATTACTGACACAATTATTCTTTGATTCATCAAGTTGCTCTTATCCTCAATAGGTTTATCTGTTATATCATCCTCAGAATTATCCCCCATATTTACACTACTTCTTTCCGTGGCATTTTCTTTGGCCATTAAATTACCAACAGTAGTCAAAAATTTTACGATTAAAGTGGGATTATAATCCCGACTTGAAGAGTCAAAATTCAAAGGGATATTTAAACCTTTACTTCTTATTTCTTTGAAAAAGGATGAAGCAATATCTTTGTCAAATTCAGGATCTGAAGGATCTAAAATTGGAATTGCGCTCATTTTAACGAGAAAAAAAAAAAATATTAGTAAAACAAATTAATTAAGTCAACGCTCTAAAAACAAGGAAAAATCGTTATTCAACACTCCTAACAGATTTCCTACTCGCGTGCGAACTTAAAATGCATGACTTACTTTCGTAAATTGTCCTTCGACGTTCTTCACTTTTTTTCAAAAACTGGAATCTGGAGCGGGAACCTTAAATTGGAGCGGGAACCTGGAACCTGGAACTGAACTGGAACCTGAACTGAAGCTGGAAACCTGGAACTGGAGCTGGAACTGAAGCTGGAACTGAACTGGAACCTGGAACTGAAGCTGGAACGACGACACTGTAGGTAAAGGGCCTCAAAATAAAATGTTTACTGCAATCTTGTAGGTGACGGGCCTCAAAAGAAAATGTTAACTGTAATCCTCTCCGGCAAAAAACCGCTGCACCACTTTGTAAAGTTTCCTTTTGTTCACTTCTCTGTGAATTGTCTATTTCTCTGTACAGTGAGACTTCTTCTCTTTAGAGCCTTATGGTAGCGTTGGCCTATTATCTGGGTTCTACCGGTGGAGGATGCCTAGAACCTCTAACCATCACATAGTCTGTGTTCAGAGTATAAAACGTTTATTTATACATATAATACAGTGAAGGTACATATGGCTAGGACAGATACAGAATTCGAACTCACTCAAATAATCTAAATTGGTAACTTATATTCAGACACATCTGGCCATTTGACAAAACTGTAAACATCTGATAAAGAGAATTTCTAAGAAATGGGGTTGTTGATTGTTGACAATTTGCAATGTTTGCATTTTAGATAAAGTTTATTCTGGGTACAAGTGACCATGGAAAGAATTACACATACAAATCTCCGACATATTTAGAATCTTAATTATTGGTTTTAAGCAAGAAAAACCTATTTCCAAAGTTTACAATTCACCAAACACATCCAATCAAAATTTTGAGATAGCTTTTTTGTTCAGCGTAGTTGATTTCCAGATAGAAAATATGTTTTGAGGAGGACACTCCCCCACAACCCTCAGGGCAAGGGTTTTAAGTTATGCCCTGGGGGCATATAAGGTTTTTACAGAAGGTGTTGTCGTAGAAAACTTCAAAACAGGCTCATTCGATTGGAAATTCAAAGGGCTAGTACCCTTTTTAATAGTCGAAAGGGATTGGAGGGCAACTAGCCCCCCCCCCGCAAGTCATTCCCCCAAACACATCCAATCAAAATTTTGAGATAGCCTTTTTCTTCAGCGTAGTTTGATTTCCAGATGGAAAATATGTTTTTCGAGAAGGACACTCCCCCACAACCCTCGGGGCAAGGGTTTTAAGTTATGCCCTGGGGGCATATAAGGTTTTTATAGAAGGCGTTGTCGTAGAAACTTCAAAACAGTTTCATTCGATTGGAAATTCAAAGGGCTAGTGCCCTTTTTAATAATTGAAAGTGATTGGAGGGAACCTAGCTCCCCCCCCCCACGCCCATCATACCACCAAACACATTCGATCTAAATTTTGAGATAGCCATTTTGTTCAGCGTAGGCTAGTTGATTTCCAGATAGAAAATGTTTTTTGAGGAGGACACTCCCCCACAACCCTCAGATCAAGTGTTTTAAGTTATGCCCTGAGGGCATATAAGGTTTTTATAGAAGGCGTTGTCGTAGAAACTTCAAAACAGGCTCATTCGATTGAAAATTCAAAGGGCTAGTGCCTTTTTTAATAGTCGAAAGTGATTGGAGGGCAACTAAGCCCCCCCCCCCACACGCCCATCATTCCCAAACACATCCAATCAAAATTTTGAGATAGCCATTTTGTTCAGAGTAGTTTATTTCCAGATAGAAGTATGTTTTTGAGGAGGACACTCCCCCACAACCCTCACGGCAAGGGTTTTAAGTTATGCCCTGGGGGTATATAAGGTTTTAAAGAAGGCGTTGTCGTAGAAACTTGAAAAACAGACTCATTCGATTGGAAATTCAAAGGGCTAGTACCCTTTTTAATAGTCGAAAGTGATTGGAGGGTAACTACCCCCCCCCACGCCCATCATTCCTCCAAATACATCCTATCAAAATTTTGAGAGAGCCATTTTGTTGAGAGTAGTTGATATCCAGATAGAAATATGTTTTTGAGGAGGACACTCCCCCACAACCCTCAGGGCAAGGGTTTTAAGTTAGGCCCTGGGGGTATATAAGGTTTTTATAGAAGGTGTTGTCGTAGAAACTTCAAAAGGGGCTCATTTGATTGGAAATTCAAAGAGCTAGTGTCCTTTTTAACAGTCTAAAGTGACTGGAGGAAAACTAGCTCCCCCCCGCGCCCATTATTCCCCCAAACATATCCAATCAAAATTATGAGATAGTCATTTTGTTCAGCCTAGTTTGATTTCCAGATAGAAAATATGTTTTTGAGGGGTACAATCCCCCACAATCCTCAGGGCAAGGGTTTTAAGTTATGCCCTGGGGCATATAAGGGTTTTATAGAAGGCGTTGTCTTTGAAGCTCAAAAAAGGCTCATTTGATTGGAAATTGAAAGACCTAGTGCTCTTTTCAATAGTCGAAAGTGATTGGAGGGCAACCCCCATGCCCGTCATTCCCTCAAACACATCCAATCAAAATTTTGAGATGCCCATTTTGTTCAGCGTAGTTGATTTCCTGATAGAAAATATGTTTTTGAGGAGGATACTCCCCCAAAACCCTCATGGCAAGGGTTTTAAGCTATGCCCTGGGGCATATAAGGTTTATATAGAAGGCGTTGTCGTAGAAACTTAAAAAAGGTCATTCGGTTGGAGATTCAAAGGGCTAGTGCCCTTTTCAATAGTCGAAAGTGTTTGGAGGGCAACTAGCCCCCCACGCCCATCATTTCCCCCAAACACATCCAATCAAAATCTTGAGATAGTCATTTTGTTCAGCGTAGTTGATTTCCAGATAGAAATATGTTTTTGAGGAGGACACTCCCCCACAACCCTCGGGGCAAGGGTTATAAGTTATGCCCTGGGGGCCTATAAGGTTTTTATTGAGATCTTTGTCATAGAAACTTAAAAAGGGCTCATTCGATTTGAAATTCAAAGGGCTAGTACCCTTTTTAATAGTCGAAAGTGATTAGTGATATTTTTATTGTTGTTGTTGTTTAGACCAGGGCACTTCGTATCAAAGGAGTTGTCGTGGGAACTTCGAAAGGGGCTCATTCGATTGGAAATAGAAAGGGCTGATGCCCTTTTTAATAGTCGAAAGTGATTGGAGGGCAACTAATTTCCTTCCACTCCCAGCCTCCCACGCACACCCTCCCATTTGCCCATTATGTTTAAAAACTAAATGTTGCCTTAAGATTAAATCAAAATGCACTGTGATACTGCTAATTCCAAATAAGGCATCTCAGCAGTATCACAAGAACGACTGAATGTATTATGTTCAAACTTTCGGGGCTACTTCTGCTCTTAAAATTTAACCAAATCAAAATAGCGTAAGTGTATCCATGCTATCAAAGAAAGTAAACAGATTTTTTTGCGAATGGTATCAAGTTTTCCATTTCATGTCAACTAGAGGAGGTATGAAACTAAATTAAACCGTACTATTTGTGTCCAGATTTTGAAAAGGGTGTATGTTGTTAAAAATTGCTGAAAATCTCCAGCATACAAATAGAAGGCCAAACTATAAAGTCTTGAAAAACGAAAAGATTTAAAGTGTTATTTTCTTTTCCTTGAAAAGACTTTGTCAATATAAAACGAACAGAAATTAATTAAAACAAACTTTTCCACGAAATAAGTTTTTCAAAAAAAGTAAAGAACTCCATTAAACAAAAAATGAGCAAAAATAAAATCAAATAATCTACCAAGCGTGAAACTACCACAAATCAGCATCGATAAATAAATAAAACCCAAACGAACAGAAATTACAATAAATAACCGAGTCAAACTCAATACGAGCAGAAATTAACATAAGTTGGGCACAAAACCCCTATGCCCTCCCAAGGCCAGAACAAAATTTGCACTTTACTGAAAAAATACAAATGAATGTGCATTGTCAGTTTAATACACATATACTGATATATAGTAATCAAAATGTTAATATTATTTGATTTATTTAATTTATAAAAGTAAAAACATTTATATTTTTTCAGTAAAGTGCAAATTTTGTTCTGGCCTTGGAAGATCATAGGCGTTTTGAGCCCAACTTATGTTAATTTCTGCTCGTATTGAGTTTGACTCGGTTATTTATTGTAATTTCTGTTCGTTTTGGGTTTCATTTATTTATAGATGCTGATTTGTGGTAGTTTCACGCTTGGTAGATTATTTGACTTTATTTTTGCTCACTTTTTGTCTAATGGAGTTCTTTACTTTTCTTTGAAAAACTTATTTTGTGGAAAAAGTTTTTTTAATTAATAAGATAATAAGACGGCTAAGCTCATTGATTTTTTTTTTTTTTGCAAAATTAAGACAGGCAGGATCTATGCAGGGCATACAGGAGTGCCTTTATTGATGTGATTAATTAAAGAAAAAATTTTCCACAAAATGAGTTTTTCAAAGAAAAGTAAAACACTCCATTAAACAAAAAACAAGCAAAAATAAAATCAAATTATCTACCAAGCGTGAAACTACCACAAATCAGCATCGATAAATAGATGATATCCAATGACGAACAGAAATTACAATAAATAACCGAGTCAAACTCAAAACGAGCAGAAATTAACATAAGCTGGGCTCAAAAACCCTATGCCTTCCCAAGGCCAGAACATAACTTGCACTTTGTTGAAAAAAATATAAATGTTTTTACTTTTATAACTTTAATAAATCAAATAATATTAACATTTTGATTACTAAATATCAGTATATGTATACTAAACTGACAATGCAATTTCACATTCAATGCACATTCATTAGGGCTTAGGGGGGGGGGGGGGGAGATTTCATCCTCAAAGACCAGAAGACCTCAAAGACCTGAAATTTCCAGAATTTTCTACTACGTTGAACAAAATGGCCATCTGAACATTTTGATTGGATGTGTTTTTGGGAAAATGGTGGGGGTGTGAGAGGGGGGTTTGCTACCCTCCAATCACTTTCGACTATTAAAAAGGGCACTAGCCCTCTCAATTTCCAATTGAATGATCCCCTTTTGAATTTTTCATGACAACTATATTTAAAAAACCTTATATGCCCCCAGGGTATAACTTACAACCTTTGCCCTGGGGGCTCTGGGAGGTTTGTCATCCTTAAGTACATAACTTTCAACTACGCTGAACAAAATGGCTATCTCTAAACTTTGATTGAATGTGTTTGGGGAAATGATGGGCATGAGAGGGGGTTAATTACTCTCCACTCACTTTCGACTATTAAAAAGGGAAATTTCAATTTCCAACCAAATGAGTCCTTTTTGAAATTTCTGCAACAACTTTCTATATAAACCTTATATGCCCCCAGGGCATAACTTACAACCCTTGCACTGAGGACTCTGAGGGGATTATCATCCTAAAAGACCTAATTTCCAGAACTTTCAACTGCGTTGAACAAAATTTAATCTCAAAATTTGATTGAATCTGTTTGGGGAAATGGGGGGCATGAGAGGGGGGTTAGCTGTCCTTCAATCACTTTCGACTATTAAAAAAGGCACAAGCCCTTTCAATTTTCAATTGAATGAGCCTTTTTTGAAATTTCTACAACATCGCTCTCTATAAAAACCTTATATGACCCCAGGGCATAACTTACCACCCTTGTCCTGAGGGATCTGGGGGGGGGGGGGGGGTTGTCGTTCTTAAAGACCTAATTTACAGAACTTTCAACTACGTTAAACAAAAAATGGCTATCTCAAAATTTTGATTGGATGTGTTTGGGGGAAAGGTGGGCGTGAGAGGGGGGGGTTAGTTGCCCTCCAATCACTTTCGACTATTAAAAAGGGCACTAGCCCTTTGAATTTCTAATCGAAGGAGCCTTTTTTGAAGTTTCTACGACAAAACGCTGTCTATAAAAACCTTATATGCCCCCAGGGCATAACTTAAAACCCTTACCCTGAGGGCTGTGGCGGAGTGTCCTCCTAAAAACATAATTTCTATCAGGAAATCAACTACACTGAACAAAATGGCTATCTCAAAATTTTGATCGGATGTGTGTTTCGGGAAATGGTGGGCGTAGAAGGGGTGTTAGTTGTCTTCCAACCACTTTCGATTATTAAAAAGGGCAAAAGCCACTCCAATTTCCAATTTAATGAGCCCTTTTTTGAAGTTTCTACGCCAACTTCTTCAATACAAAGTGCCCTGGTTTTTTCAAAGGAAAAAAAAAAAATAATAAATAATACATTGTGCCAACATCGTTCTTATATACATCCAGGGCATAACTTAAAACTTGATCTGAGGGTTGTGGGGGAGTGTCCTCCTCAAAAAAATATTTTCTATCTGGAAATCAACTACGCTGAACAAAATGGCTATCTCAAAATTTTGATTAGATATGTTTGGGGAAATGGTGGGCGTGGAAGGGGTGTTAGTTGCCTTCCAATCACTTTTGACTATTAAAAAGGGCACAAGCCACTCCAATTTTCCAATCGAATTAGCCTTTTCGAAGTTTCTACGGCAACTCTTTCGATACGAAGTACTCTGTTGTGAAAAAAAAATAATACGTTGTGCCAACATCGTTCTTTACTTAGGTAGCGCGATTGCGCTGCCTATGAAAAGTACACCAAAAGCACGACAAGTGACATGAATCGTCAAACATTAACTATAAAGTAGTTGCCCATAAGTTATTCACATGAGACATGACTAGACCATTACAAGTGCATCTTAAAATTACATTAAACAGATTAATTCAATTTCTATTTAATAAAAATAGTAAGCAAAAGCATATGGTAAAAGAGAATTTTAGACAAAAAGGAAAAGAAAAGCAGACTTTACTAAGTGGGTGAAGTATAAGAGTCAATTAAATGCTCATTACGAAAAGTAGTGGTTACCTTGGAGAGAAACCAAGATAAACACTTTTACTTTTGGCATAACCGAATCACATTCAATTGCCTGCTACTAATAAGGAGTACGAGCTTTATTTCTTGTAATATTTTCTTGTACTTTGTCAGACTTATTTAAAAATAAAGTATTAACTAGTCATCATTATCTACAAACCTTATGACGGGGTGTTCCCATTTGAGCGCGCTTCCCCATTTGAGCGCCACGGAATTTTGTTCCATTTGAGCGCCACGGAATTTTGTTCCCATTTGAGCGCCACGGAGTACCATTTGAGCGCCAAACCCAAAATGTGATTTTGCGGTGGATGAAGCGTGGTTTGCTGCCACATTGACCTTTACAAATATTTATTGCCACGAAGACAACGAACAAAACTGAGGATTTTATTGGGTCAATGGTTGTGAAATAACTCTGTACTGAGAGTTAAGAAGCTAAACGTTTGTTAAGCTTGTGAAGAATATAAGTGAAGATTTTACGCACGTTCATAGGGTAAGAACTGATTGCCGCTGAAGAAGGCTTGCTCGTCAAGTCGAAATATTCGGCTCTTTTTTTAGAGTTATTTCACAACGATCGTTTAGAAATGGAACGAAATCACCCAAAAATCGTGCCAAAAACGGATAATTCAAATTAATATATTGGTAAAAATACAAACAAAAATTGCTAATATCACACATCCGGCGAAATGTTATGTGCGACACCCAAGAGAAGCTCGTCTGCTGTTTCGAGTTCCAGCCCTGTACTCCGTCGACAGCTTTTCGAGTCGTTCGTTCAGCCTTGCATACTTCTTGTTCGTCCGATGGATGACATGACCCTGGAGTAGCTGTGTCCTTGCAGAATCGACGACTGCTTGTTCTTCCTTCAGGAAAGAGATAAACTGCCACAAGTTCGGGTGGTAGCGACCGACTCTTCGGTTAAACCGCATGTGCCATGATTCGAGGTCGTTGTTTGTCCTTCGCTGGATGCCGTAGACTGACCAGAATGAGGAGGACATTGGTCGAACCACTGACGGCTGAAGTAAGTGACAAACGGACGAGCCGAAGGCCAGGTACGAACGATGTGAGAAATGATTGGACCAGAATTGATTCTGACGATCGCTGGAGGTAGGAACGCCAGAGCCAGAAGCTTTCGAACGTAGAGGTTGAAGTCTGCATCGGTCATGTACAGCTCACGGACTGAGTGACGCCCCAAGTTTCTGATTACTGCTTGGCAAAAGTGGAAGTAACACCCACGGTGCTTGGCGGCCGGAAAAACTTGCTTCACGGATGTCAGCAGACCGGTCTCAAAATCAGAGACGACGGTCGTCGGGCGAAGTGTCACTCCTTTCATCGCAGCCTGTAGGATCAGCTCGCTGAAGACGTCGTTGTAAAGCTGCGCAGACTTGCTCTCCATGAGCACGAAGACAGCGGGAAGTTGCTTGTCGCCGAAGAAAACGTGAACGGTGAACAACTGGCCGAATGGGGAAGGAGCTGAGTCGAAGGTGCCGTCCATATACCATTCCGGGCTTCGTTCAAGCAGACTTAACGACTCGTCGGTTGCAAAGCAAATCGCAGCGTTATTTTGAAGCTGAAAGAGGAGGAATCTCTGGTTTGCAGACGTCTCACTGAAAGCCTGGGGCAAGGGCGTCGGTACGGATATAGTATCAGCGGGCAGTGGTGGTATCAGCTTGTTTCGTGATCTGTACATGGACGACTTCACGTGCTTATAGGGTAACTGAGGCAAAGCACTCAGCCCACTGGCAGCAGCACTTGCGACCTGGCCGTCGTAGATAGCGGGAATCGGACGAGTAGTACGGGCTGACTCGCTTCGAAGGTCTGACCGGAATTTGTACTGCTGGGTCTGCAGAGGATCAGCGCTGTGGTCGTGCGTACCAACTGAAACTGGTGAGCCGTCGCTGGAATCAGTGTGTAACCGCCCGAGACATCCCTTCTTCATGCATCTCCAGCTCTTCTTTCTTCCTCCAGAAATCGGCTTATCGAATCTGTAGACGAAACCGTCGTGTTCTAGCAGTTGTTTATTCTTGGAGCTCTTCATTGTCAAACTGACTTATTAATACTAACCAGAAATATTGTTCCTGGCATCATTAAATACTTGTTATAAGAGGGTAAAAAAAATATGCTCCCACACTAAATCCTATTGCATTTTGTGGGTAAACGGTTGTGCAATCGCTTACGCAATTAGGTCACCTGACCTAATTATCTGGCGCTCAAATGGGACACAACTGAACTAATTAAAATACGGCGCGCAAATAGGAAATTCCCATTTGCGCGCCATGGCGCTCAAATGGGGAAAGCGCTCAAATGGGATACACCCCCTTATGACATACATGGCCAGATCCAATTATCCCAATTAATATGTTTTCTCAAATTTCAATATTTCTGATTCAGCTAAATCAAGCTATGGGATTCCGTACAAGGCTAGATACACTAAGAGAGAACTAAATCGTCTTTTAAAATACATCAACTTCTCATTTTAGTCATTTAAGAAAGAAAAATAAAGAAAACAGGCTTAGTCGGTTTTTCATTGTATTCTCTATGAACTTTTTGTGACAAATTGCTATTCATATTGGGGGAAGGGAGGAGGGGTGTTGAAAAACTCTATATTCTCCAAAAAATTACAAAGGATCACAAGCCTCGGGATTTACAATTTTTCGGCCTATTTCAGGACCCATAAAATACTTACCCCAAAAAAAATTAAGGTTCCTTTGGCCCAGGAAACCTCCCTGAAGGTTTAAGTTGGTCAGATAGCCAAGAAAACGTCCCCATATTTGTTAAATTAGAGCCTATCTGTGAACAATGGGCAATTTTGCGTAATTTAGAACCTTTGTCCCTGGAGCTGTGTAAGTCAAATCATCCCTGAAGGCATATTTATTAGACTCTTCGTCTGTTTGAACGAAATACATATTTCAAAATTAAAATTTGATGCCATGAGGGGCTACAGGGTTCTCCGGAGTGAAAACACAATGAAGGAGGGTCAGTTGCCATCCGGTCACTTTTAACCTTGAAAAGTGAAAATGAATTTTCCTTTGCCTATAGAAAGCTCTCCTTCCCAATCTCCGAATGCCGATACTTCTTTGCCAAGTGGTCAGAGACGGAAAACACATGAGATACCCCATCACTCTTTCTATGTTACTGCTATTGCAGTGACTTCATCCCCCTTGTCCTTCTGGATCCATTGCCTAGGAAAGGAAGGTTAAATCCTCTCATATTTACGTGAAGTGCCTCTCGGAGAATTTAAAGTTTAAACCTAAAAACGAGCCTTTTGAAGCCATTGCTACCTTCTCCCAATAAAAAACTTTAGCTAGCATCGAAGTAACTGATTTGCGATTATGCATGACTATATTGGCTAAATCGTTAATAAATAATAATGAACAAATGTACCTGTCCGTGATACGGTTTATTCTGTATTGACAGTATATACGTGTATATACAGTATACACTCGTATTTTACAGACAAACACGCAACCACGCAGCAGTATGTCCTCAATATTGAACTGAGGCTTTTTAAATTCACTTTTGGGTAGTTTAAGCCGATTTGCAACCTCAAATTGTCGCTCGATAGCATGGTTGGTCCTTTTTTTACCCATATTATTGTATTGTGGCCCAAAGTAAACTTTGAACTGTCATTACAATTACGAGTGAGACTGCTAAGTACATCCAAACACTCAGATGGAAAAAAATGACAATGAACTCGCATCCATGACCATCCTTCTCGGAAGAATATGATTTTTTTTTTTTTTTTTTTTTTTTTTTTTTTTTTTTTTTTTTTTTTTTTTTTTTTTTTTTTTTTTTTTTTTTTTTTACACAAAAGCTTAAAGAATTTGCTTGAGGGTCCTTGGACACTCTAAATTTCATGGTGCATTTTCATCAAGGTCACACCCATTTTCTCCTTTTTTTTATTTTCACCCATTGTCATGAATAATAATAGAAAATTCAAAAGAAATAAGTATCTAATAAAAAGTAGAGTGTAACATTAAAACCTAAAAGTGAGCAGAAATGAAGCCATAATATTATCTAAAATTAAAGCGTACAGACATCACTATGAATTCATAAATGAATCTAATACGAGCAGAATTGAAAACAACAGATATTACTATGAATGAATAAATAAAATATAAAAACAGACAGGAATTAAAGTAACTAATCAAGTCGAGCAAACAGGTAATTTTTGAAGCAAGTTCCTTATATTTACTTAAACAATATTTTTAAGTGGCAGAACTAACAATTGGCTCCACAATTTAAGTTTTATGCATTTTAAATTAATTTATTTAAAAGGAGAAGGAACTTTTGATAAAATTTTATTTCAAAATGGTCCAGGGCATACTGATCCCACCTTTATTTGTCACAATTTCAGTTGATTTTAGGTTGGGTTAGATTATTCATTTAAATTTTTATTCGTTTTAACGAATCATTTATTCGTTCTCAGTGATATCTGGTGTTTTTGAGCTTGGATTAAATTTTTATTTTAATAATGGCTCGCTTAAAATTCAGTTTACTCACTCATAGTAATTGTGGTTTTGTATTGTTTTTCTTTTTCCCACTCCGCCGATTTGGATTATTGGAAGAAAGTAATAATCTTTCTTTTACCTATGCCGTCGATTTCAGATAATTGCAAGAAATTAGAACGTGTCTTCTCTCAATGCTTTCTATAGAAAATTAGACCTCTGACTGGACCGGTGAATAAGAAATTACAAGTGGAGTGTCGTAACATATATCAAAGGGAACGATACAAGGTTTTTCCACCAATCTTTAGCTCTTCAAGCCATGTTCTGCTTTTTGTTGAAAGCTCAGCTCAAGCAAGCAGACGGCAGTTTCAAATGGATGTGAGATTGAAGTCTAAGTGTTGTGATGTACAACGGTTCCCTGGCTCCATTGTCGAAATATTTTCTTAAAATAATAGATAGAACAATTTTGAGGTCCCAAAAAGGAGGTTTTTTCCCACGGGTCTAAAGTGCTGCCATCTGCTATTACCAATTATTTCTGTTTGTGCTTACAGTTGAACTTGTTAATCATTTTATATGTTTGGGACTCAGGCAAAGGAATGGTATAACAAATGCCTTCTGTCTTTAATAGTTCTCTCATTGCTACAGAAATTGGAGCTCATTTGTTGCTCCTTTGCTCGCATTCACTCCTCAGAGACTCCACGACTCCACGAGAATATCAATTTTGTCAATTGAAAGATAAATAGAAATCATTTTAAAAATTATAATTTTCACAGAAATTCTTTTTCAGAAGAATTCGGGAGAATTTTCTTGGCAGAGAAATTATTTTGCGAAAGAGTATAGAAAAATATTGACTACATAAATAATACTTCTTTGCCGATAAACACTAAACCAAGCTACATACAAAACAACATACCACGGTAATAATTTGTCGCTTTAAGAATAGTGATCAAAATGGACAATAGCAAAAGCTTAACATGTCCATATCCAGACAAGTGTCAACTTCTTCCTATTGCTAACTCATTGAGAGGCATTTTGTAACTGAACTTTTATTAGAAAATTGTTGAAAGAAGCAGCAGCTGGTGGGAACAGGCCAAACACATAGACGCATTCGCCATTTGGCTTTGACCACGATAGGTCTCTTAGCTCTAATCTCCCCACTGGACAGGTGATTTGACATTAGAAAAAAGAATACAAACACAGCTTAAAACCATGCAATTTCGAATTGCAAAATTTGGATCCTTGAGAAAGGCAGTTCAAAATCATAACATTAAAAGAGCAAAAAATTTAAGCAGTGGTAGTATGGAGCTATTGTAATAGAATATGGCGCTAACAGAGTGTTTTTTGAATTGATATAAAATGAAGGGAGAAATCAGCCAGTTTTTTAATCTTCGTCAATCGGAAGGAGGTAAAGGTACCGTGATCACAACGCAGCACGAATGTCACATAAGACCTTTTGGCAAAATCTAGCTAAATACCTCTCTATTAACATTTTTGGCAATTTTTGGAGCTATCTAAATTTGACTTTATTGACTTTCGGACCATATAAGCTTAACTGGAAACACGATAAGTTCAACTATTTAGTAAAAATATTTGCATTCGGTGTTATTCAACATAGATAAACTTAAAACGAATCATTCTGAAATAACCTACTTTAGAAACTAGACGTTTGTGGTTCAATTAAAAAAATAAAGGAAAGATAAATGGTATCACCTAATCGTTTTCATCTATAATCATTGTTGATGGATTCCCTTAAACGAGAAGTGACGAAGACTATGTTATACATTGAATTTCATTGGCATTCCCTTGGGCACCGGTAAGAAAGACCAAGTCTCTTTAAAACTGAAGTTTTTTGACCCTTCTCGGTCATTTACTTATCTCCTGCTCTAGTTTCACTTTTCTTTTCAAATAGCAACGCATAAATAAAATTACTTGGGGTTAGTCCTGTAGTGGCGCAGAGGATTTGACCTAAGCTTGGTCATAGGGCACCCAGGGTTCGAACCCAGTTGTAGGAACACACTTCAGGGCCGACGCGAGGACCTTAGTAGTCAAAAAACGTTGTCAATCCGACACAATACCATTATTTGGGACTATTTAAAAAAAAACAATCAGCTAAGTTCAACCATTAAAGTACTATCCCTGCACCAACAATTCAGAGGCCAAATTCCAAGGTGCTTTTGCAACCGGTGCTTTTGTTTTTAACATGATTAAATTAGAAAGCAGTTCTTTCATAAGAAGCAGAGAGTGAGCTTAAAACTTCAAACGAAAAGAAATCTAAAGTTCTAGTTCCTTTTTAATATAAAATAGTGATTGAAGGGCAACCAGCCTTCACCTCCAGAAGTCGTTTTTGCTCCCACCAAACTTTCATGAAGTCCCTAGTTGAATCAAATGAATTTTACGATATATATTTTGGTCAATATGGTCAAAAGGTACAAGAATACACCTGCAGGGCGCATAGCCCATGCAGCCCAATAGATGGGTGCTCCATAAAATTATACATTTTTATAAATACGTTCCAGCATTGAAACGGTCATAGAAGACTGGAATTATGCACTTAAATTAGATTTATGTGTTACTGGGGATGCAAATCAGGCTTATGATCCCTTTGGAGGAATCATTTGAATTTTTTTTCTACCCTCAACTACCGACTTCTCAGCAAAAGATGAGCAAGCTGCACCTTGTTCAAACCGGAGCAAGGTAACCATTCTCAATCTGAGTGCAAAAATAAGATAAAGTTTGACTCAAAACTCGACAGAATATGGTTCAAAAAACAAGACAGGTCCAAGCTGTGGACTGACTCAGCATAAAGAGTTACACCTGACTCAGCACAAGAACAAGCTCAAATTAGTTGAGCTTCTGAAGTTTGAGGTTTTGGTCTAGGATATGGTCTAGGACGCCCCTTTTGAGTCAGATCATATGCATCACCCTGTTACCGCTCAACTTTTTACCGCGTATATTCCTGAATCATTGCAAAGACTAGTTAAGTCCTGACTCAATAAAAAAAGAAAGAAGAAAAACACCTAAGCCTTGATTCGGCAAAAAAGCTAGCTAAGTTCTGATTCGGTAAAAAGATGAGTAAATGAGTATACAAATGAGTAAGTCTGGACTTGATTCAAACACCAACTAATTCTTGAATCAACGTAAAAGCGAGCTAAGTTCTCATTTAGGGCAAAACAAGTCCAACGGAAGCTCAGGGTTGATTAAGTGCAAAAAAGGAGCTGGGCTCTAACTCCATGCAAACACGATCTTTCATTTTGTGGGGTGTGGACAAAATCAAATAAGTTCGAATCAGAACAAAATGCGAGGAAGTCCTAATTCAAGGCAGAAACATGGCTTTTTGGCTGAGGCACTAGTAGGCTGTAAACTTCAAGACTCAGGGGTTCCCGAACGACAAACCTTGAAGCCCAGGAAGGGCTGGACTACAAATGCAGTCCACCTAACAGTTTAAAAAAAAAAACATTTGTTTTACAAGAATGTACCAGTCTACCAAATTTCGAGAAAATTGCAATGTTTACTTCTTTCCAGCCACTTCCCTGACGAGTTACAAAACAGGTTACGAATCTCAGGTCATAACCCCCAGGCGAATCAGTCGTTCTATTCTCAAAAGTCAACTTTTGTCTACCACGCATACTTTACCGTCTGCTGGCTTGGCAGATTCTCTACCTTGAATCTTGACCCATCTTAGTCCCTTGGTAGCTTACGATTTATCTCCGTATGATGGTGAATAATATGAATAGAGGCATAAGGAGGGAATGCAACTTTTCTTAAGCTCCCATATCCTTCCATCACCAACAACACCGTTTCTTGATTTATATCCCAGCAACAATTTAGTTTTGTATCTTGGCATAGATACTTGTTGCATGGTATAATAAAAAATCACATATACTCTTTTCAGCTAAAACAATTTTCGTACCTAAAATATTTTGAGGATATTTTGCTGTTGAAAGATGTTTCTTTTGAAAAAGGAAATGAGTTTTACTCAAATTTTTCTAAAACAAATTGAATTGTAATCTAAAATTTTAAAATCAGCATAATTAGCTTGGTAGCAATCAGGGCGTCGTTTGGGAGGGGCAGGGGGGCAGTTACCACCCCCCCCCCCCAGTAATGTGGAGAAAAAAATATTATATAGCCCATGCTCGTTGAATATCCAAAGTAGACCCCTCTTGCCCCCCCTCCTCCTCGATGAGAATGTTGTAGATTCGCCCCTGTAGCAATTGAGCTTGGGTGTACTTTACGAATTTTCACTCAACTAACAGTTAAAGAGACTGCGTCAATTTAAAACACGAATAGAAATTAATTGAAAAAAAAAAAAAATCATAGATCAATTTCTCAAAGAAAAGCTTGCGATGATAAACAAACTTAAAAGGAGCAGTTCTTGCTATGAATGAAAAAAATCAAAACCTCAAGTTTCCAAGAAGCCTTTTTTGCATGCAGCAAAGTATATATGAAATGCTCAATTTACTTTTACCATCTAATATACAATACGTTTTCATCAATATTGTCTGTCTGTTAATTCAATTCCTTTTAAATGTATACAAACTCAAATAGTAAATCTTTTATCATTTGCTAATTCAAAATATTATTCCAGCAAACTAAACAGATTGCTTCAAAAATTACTAATTGACAATTTTATTCAGTATTTTTTTTCTTTTTAATGATTTGATTAATACAAAAAATGCACCTATTTAAAATACATATGATTTTTAGTAAAGTGTAAATTGCACCCTCGCCTTTAATGGGGAAGGAGTGAGGGGCCAGTAGCTTCACTCTTATTGATGGTAGTTTATTTTTAGTTATAGCAATGACTTGTTTGTTCATTTCAATTTCAGCTCGTTTTAGATTTCGTTTACTCACTAGTCATTTCTATTGCTTTTGAATTGATCCGTTTTATGATTAAGGCTCGTTTTAGCATATCGTAAATGATTTTCTTGGAAGAACTTTTTTTATATATATAATTAAAGTTGACCATAGCCTATATAAATTCCAGGAACTACCATGGAAATTTCAAAATTTTTTTTCATTTCTCATTCTACTAGTACAAGCTATTTTATTGTAGGTTGCCTTATTCATGGACTAAATCGATTTGCTGATTTCCTAGAGGGAATAATTAATTACTTTCCTCAAAGTCTATAGTTAAAACTACAGGGAATATTATGATAAAAGGATTTTCACTCACTTTTAATAGACTTAGATAGATTAATAGACTTGGAATGAAGAGACTTTAAATCATTTTTCACTTGCAACGACAGTTTTATATGCCTTTGGGATGCTTCTTGTCAATATAAAATTCATACCTGGATAACTTTAATTAATCTTTTTGTTACTGACTTGATATGAAATCCAGCTCAACTTTGTGAGTTTTGTTACTAGTTAATGGTTTCCCCTTGGTGATCCATAGTAATTGTCAATTTTGTTCTCTGGACTATCACAGACAGAGCAACAGCGCTGCCTAAGTAAAGAACGATGATGGCCCATTGATTATTTATTTATTTTTTATTTATTATTATTTTTTTTCTTTAGACCAGGGAACTCTGTATGGAAGGAGTCATCGTAGGAACTTCGAAAAGGGCTCACTCGATTGGAAAGTGAGAGGGATGGTGCCCTTTTTAATAGTTGTAAATGATTGGAGGGCAGCCAGCCCCCCTCCCCCACGCCCATCATTTCCCAAAACACATCCAATCAAAATTTTGAGATAGGAATTTTGTTTCGCGTAGTTGAAAGATCTTTTGTTTGCGTAGTTTGAGGATATAGCCCCCCCCCCCATAAACCCTCTTTTCACCAAACGCATCTGATTGAAATAGTTAGATACCCATTTTGTTCAAAATAGTCCTAAGAACATATAACATGCCTCCAGGGTTGACAAAACCCCCGAAGCCCTGGGGCAAGGATTGTAAGCTATGCCCTGAGGGCATATATCAGTATTGATTCAGAGTTCAGAGAGTTAAGAGCAATTCAATCGGATAAAATACAGGATTAAAGCTGGACAGCTTGCGTAACCAATTTTTTACCTGTGTGTGGCTTTGTGCCAAAATTGCGATTATCTTTTTTGAAGACAAGAAAAATAACTTATTGCTTTGTTACGATACTAGATCAAATTAAGGACTACATTTGTACATCGATAAGATCCAAAGTGTGAAAATGACAAACCAAACAATAGAGGCCGAGAAAATGCAAAATGCCCAGTTTTTTTTGCGAGAAATAAATTTCAAATTGGATTTATTTCCAGCGCTGTCGGAGAAAGTTAATGCAATTCCTGGACTTTCGGATAGCATTGCTGCCTTACAAGTACAGATGAATAACATTAGTACACAGCTATCTAGCAATGCTAAGACAAATGAAGAAATTAAAAAAGAGCTGGAAAATGTGAAATCAGACCTAGTTCACACATCTGAACGAGCCAACCAGCTCGAAGCAGAGCAGAAAAGAACAAATTGGATTATTTATAATTATACTCCGCAACACCTTGGCGAGTATACTGTTAAGCAAGAAATAATGGATTTATTAAACCGTGCTATGCCTTCTCTCAAAATAAGTCGAGGTGATGTACGTGAGATTTTTAGATTGAAATCAGGGCCAGTAGTAGTGAAGCTAAACTCGGTCGAAATCAGAGACTACATCTTAAGAAATAGTTCCTTATTGAGAAAGGTAGGTCTATCGGTGTTCCCAGATTACGCGGCTAAACAAAGAGAAGCCCGTCAACATTTAAAGGAAATTAAGAATCTTGCACAGAACGACGGCCGTGATGCAAAGCTACGAGGTGACAAGCTGTTTATCCAAGGCCAACTATTCAGGTACGATGGAAAGGCTGTGATTGAGGTTAAAAGTAACTTGGTGCCAGTTAAAAATCTTAGTCCACCTCCTAGTGCTAGGCTCCCAAATTACCCTGCTGTTATCCGGATGGGGCTAGATAGTGATGCCAGTGATAGTGATGCCGAGACAGTGATACCATCAAAAGCCTATTCTCAGGCAGTATCGGCAACTCAAAGACCTACTAGTGCTGTTATTAGTTCTAATGACCTACATCGACCAGGCATTCGTAACGTGGCACCCAGTGGAAACCATTCTCAATAAAAGGACTTAACAGAAGACCTCGCAGTGGTTTTTCCCGTGATTTTGTTGATAATAGACAGCGAGTGCTAACAGATATTAATAGTCGCAGTCGTGAGTATTACCATTTTGCCTTTTCCCCGACAGAGGCCAGGAACGAGAAACTCCAAGAAGTGGCTAGTGATATTAATGCACTGACAGAAAGCGGAGACGCAAAGGAAATAAAGAGCCATATACTGAGTTTAGTGTCATGGAACATACAAGGACTACGCGATAAGTTGCCTTATTTATATGATGAATTACTTTCGTTTGATGTGATTTCGTTTATTGAAACATGGAACGATCATTCTCCTATATCACCTCTCCCAGGGTATTTGGTTGAACAGGTTTGTGCGTAAACCAGCAAGAAATAATAGACATTATGGTGGTATTTTGGTTTTGATTAAATCTTCAGCTATTGATGGTTATGAAAGAGTTAATAGTAGATCTGAAAACTTACTTTGGCTGCGTATTTATTTTAAATGTGGGAAGAGATTAATTTTGGGTGTTGTGTATATCCCTCCCACAAAATAGTTCTATAGTCGAGAGAAAATACTTGGGAAATTTTTTGATGATGAACTTTCGCTAATACAAGAAAGTTATAGTGATTTTGAGTGCGTTTTGATGGGGGATTTTAATGCTTATACCGGCGTTGAGGTTGAGGTTCCATATTTAATAATCCCAGATTTAGGAGATTTGGTCCCAATTTGTTGTAGAATACCGCGAAGTAATAAGGATGAAAAAAGAAATATAAATGTTTGGGGAAGAAAGCTCCTGGCGCTTTGCGGGGAACATGTTCTGATCATTGCGAATGGAAGGTTTGGAAATGATAAGGGTCTGGGCGAGTTTACTTGCCTTTCAGGCCCAACTCCAAGTGTTGTAGATTATGCGCTGATTAATACGAAATTTGTACCTGAATCGATTGATATTGATGTACTAGATTTAGTTGGATCCGATCATAGAGCTAATAAGCTTGAGCTGAAGATTGGGAAGCTTCAGGATGATGTTCCTCGAGTTAGAAATATATGTAATGGGGAGCTTAGATTAGAGGGCTTAGGAAAACGAATTAGATATGATTTAAACGATAATGATTTTGAAACATTTAAAAGGGAGCTTATGAAGTTGCATGTAACAAAAAAGTTGAAAGCGTTAGAAGAAAATGGATAAGATATACATGGTATAATTATGGAGTTAAATGAAATAATTTGCAGTCGTGCAGTATCGTGTAATCTGAAAAAAAGAAGAAAAATTAGCAATATTTTGATTTGGTTTGTAAGTTAATGAAAGAAAAGGTCATATATTTATTGAGTCATTTAAAAGAATGTGACAGAGCTGAAGATCAAAGTTTAAGATTAGCCGAATATAAAGATAAAAGAAGAGATTATAAAAGGTTAATTAAAAGGAAAAAAAAAAAGGAGTTTGAGATTAAGAAGAAACTGATATTGCAGATGATTTTAGAAATAAAGATTTTAAGAAGTTTTGGGGTTATATAAGGAATGATATTGGAATGAAAAAGGAAATACACAGGTGGCTCCAGACGCCAATTCCATGGCCTGATTACCTGGAAAGCTTGGAAGGTGATTGTGCATAAATACAAGAGGTGGCACATACCATAGAGATGGCTGTTTATCCTATGAAGGAACATGATGGGAAGTGAGTAATGATGAGATTAAGTCTGTATTCAAGAATTTAAAAGGAGGTTCGGCTGCGGGTGTTGATGGTGTACCAATAACGTTATTTAAGAATTTTCTTTCAATTTTTGTGTCGATAATTGGTTTTCTTTGTAATAAGGTGTTAACTTCAGGACAATGGCCAAATGAGTGGAAGAGATCATTGCTTATGCCGCTTTTTAAGAGAGGAAACGCTAAGTTGCACATGAATTATCGTTTAATAGCGCTTTTCCCTGCTTTAAGTAAGGTAATGGAGAAAATACTAGATACTAGGCTTTCTAAATGGTTAAATAAGAATAATATAATACATGAAGAACAAGGAGGTTTTAGGCCAGGGTACGGGACGGTAGATACAATATTTATTTTAAAGGTATTAATTGATAAATATGGAAAGGGAAAAACTTGTCTTTATGTGGGATTTCTGGACCTCCACAAGGCGTTCGACAGTGTCGACAGAGAGTTATTGAAGGATGCCCTGTTTAGAATTGGCCTCCCTCATTTGTTTGTGAGGTTGATAGTGAGTGTGTATATTTGTGTGAGTGGAATCGTGTTAGTTGGTAAAGGTTTTCTAGGCTTTTTAATATTAAGCTGGGAGTAAAACAAGGCAGCACTCTTTCTCCTAAAGTGTTTAATATTTTTATAAATAATGTTGTTGATTTTTTAGAGAATAGATGGGCTCCGAAAGTTAGTCTAGGGACCCATAAACTATCACTACTATTGTGTGCAGATGATATTTCTTTGGTGGCTGGTACACCGCAAGATCTGCAGACGCTTTTGAGTCTTATAGAAGAATATTTGCAGATAAGAAAATTAAGGCTGAATGTTGAAAAGAGTGAAGCTGTTATTTTCAAAAAAGGAAAACAAGTGGCGAAGATAATTATAGATTTAAATTTAATAATAAGGAACTGAAAGTAAGTAAAAGAATAAAATATTTAGGATTTGTTTTTTGTCGGAAAATAGAAGTTTAAAGAGTCATGCTGATGAACTAATTAATAGAGGCAAGTGGCCATGTCTGCAATTTTTAGAAATCCGACGATAATGGGAATTAAAAACCTAAAAATGCATAAAAGAATATTTAATACAAAACTTTTACCAGTAATAGAATATGGAGCAGAGATTTGGGGCGGAGAAGCGGCACAGAAGTTGGAGTCCCTCCAGCTCCAGTATTATAAAAGACTGTTTGGATTACATCAGACTGTTGCGATAGAAAAATTATATTGTAGTAATGGAAAGATTTGCTACTTGTGGCGATAGAAATTTCTCCGATAGCGCCGCTTATAGCAATCGAATATGTAGACATATAAATGTGGCCTCTTCTTTCTTGAGCTATCTGGAGATCAGATTCCTTTGGGAGCATTTACCTTGGAGACTTACGAACTAATTACCTATTATTGGACTAGACGCAGACATATAAATGAAATAAACACAGATAAGAAAGACAATAGATTTATTGAACTTACATGCTTAGTCGCACAGCAACGGGTCACTTCAATGACAATAACGGTGACCAAAATATAACGATTGGTACTAATCATTTCAGATCTGACTTCATATTAAAATTAAAAAACACATTTACCCCACTCCCAAACGCATTTCTTTCGTCCTGCGCTGTAAGGATTGCTCGCCATTGGACCAGGAGGGCCAAGGATGTAAATCTTTCGTCCAATAATCTTTTTTAAATTTTTTTGATGATTCAAGCATTCACACGGTTTTTTGCCGTTTAAACTTCCTTAGAAATATCGTACGTAGCAATTTTTTGCTACTAATTATCTTAGCGAAATTCGAACGACCAGCGTCGTTGTTTGACTGGAGCTAGAAATGCAATTTCTCTTTTTTGCTGATTAAGAATTTAGACTCTTGGAAGTGTATTTGAACTCAATTAGGGGACGTTTAATTTCTACCCGAATCTCTTTAGAAGGAAAGAATCTTATATTTTAAATATATGGTATTCTACTGCTGGTGCACATCACCCTTCCCATCAAATAATGACGTCCCGTCATTAGTAACTGCTCATTAGGAGTGCTTAAAATTTTTCCATTATTTTTCTTATTTTTCATCTACCGGATGAAAATAAATTCATCTACCTGACTAAGATTATTTTTGGTTCTAGGTTAGCTACTATATTGAAGATTTTTTTTTTTTATCTAACGCTGATTACTTTTACATTTCCAATAAGGTTGGGACTATTCTACTTTTACATTAGTTTTTTTTTTTTTGATTTTGCTGTCTATATGACGTACTACATACTATCTACACAACGTTAAATGAATAACATGATAATATTACACCTAATTCTACTTGTGGTACATACATGAATGATTTATAACATACAATATTTGGTTCATCATATCCACTGATGACATTAAAACACTTTCACTATTGGGATGTTTGAATTGTCAAAGCTATTAGGAAGTAAACACATGTAGCTTCACATCTATTCATCACCTTTCGTGTCCTTAGTGTACTACACCCTCCTGTTGTAAATTACTGTCCTTCACTCCTTTTGTCCTGGCAAAAATTTCGAAGCACTTACGTTATGGTTTCTTCATGGAACAGTTCGAGTCTAGTTGTCTTTACACGGTAAGTTTTCCCTAATAGTCAACTGGGAAATGACCGTTAAATATCGTTCTAATAGTCAACTGGGAAATGATTCTTCCACTACAGGTGTTGGTGTTTTTCTTCTCAGCATATCATTTTTAGGATTTTTTGAGGCACATAGAGAATGTATTCTCGCGTAAAATTGTTCATTTGAGCCTTTTGAAACGGGTTGTCGTCATACTATAGTGACTCTCTTAATATATTGTCTTTAAATTCAACTTCAAACATCTTCAAATATCATTTGACTTCAAATATCGTTTATCTTGTACTGCTCGAAGGGGTTCTCAGAATTAAACTTCAAATTGTCTCTAACTTCAGTTTCAAATATCTTCAAATGTCTTTAAGTATCTTTCGACTTCAAATATCGTTAAATATCGTCTATCTTGTTCTGATCGATGGGGTTCTCAGAATTAAACTTCAAATTGTCTCTAACTTCAGTTTCAAATATCTTCAAATGTCTTTAAGTATCATTTAACTTCAAATATTGTTACATATCGTTTATCTTGTTCTGATCGACGGGGTTCTCAGAATTAACTTCAAATGTCTTTAACTTCAGCTTCAAATATCTTCAAATGTCTTTAAGGATCTTTTAACTTCAAATATCGTTAAATATCGTTTATCTTGTTCTGGTCGATGGGGTTCTCAGCATTTATGTGATTATATAGTTCGTTAAAGCACTTGATACTGAGGTTCAAATATAGTGTTACCTGATATGTAATATGGTTCATGGTCGAAGAAACGACGGTCGAAGGTAAACTGTTGTTTTCGTAGACGAAGCTGGGATGAAAGTTGCCTGGAGTTATGGTGAGTACTCTTCGTTGGTTGAGATATGATGAAAATAGATGCTACTGGTCGTATCTGTACTGGGCAGCTCATTGTAATGCTCAATAACCAATTTGCCATTTACTTCCTGTAATAAAAATAGCGAGGCAGAATTACACGTTCTTTTAAAGTAAACACTTATATTACAAATAAGTCACGTATTAATTGGGTACATTAATTTCTAAGCTATGAGACAGAATTAAATAAATACACTAATATTAGTACTCACAATGAAAATCTAAAACAGAAATGTCTTCAAATGAGAACGGAAATATCGATATTAAATAAACATAATTTACCCTACATTAATAAGTTTGAGGTCTACTTTTACAATATTTTTCATGCCTGCATTGTTCACGCACGTCCGTGCTGTTTAAGAAACGCATGTTGCAGTGTCATAACCACACGTTTTTACGCAAACAGTACTACAATGAGGGAACAAGACATAACAAGGACGAGTGGAGACCTCTATACCCACTCGTTTTCTAATGTCTTCCATATTTCTTGGCTTAGAAGTTCTCATGGGGCTCCGGGTTTAACCTCAGTTGAAATGCAGAGGTGTTCTTCTTTGTTTCCCCATGTTCTTTTCTTGGATTTTCCGTAATTACAAGTCAACATTGGTGGCTCATATTCGCCTTTCGAATAAGGTCATTAGATGCAGGATTCCAAGTTTGCCTGCGTAGATTCCAGTTGATACTTGGCAAAGAATATAGTGTAATGAAGAACTGACATCAATATCTTTTTAGAAGGCTATTGTTTGAGCAAATCCTTCAGCACTAAATAAATAAATATGATATTAAAGTTTTATTAGAATCTGTTAAGCGAAAAACACCTTCACATTAATAGGGAATTCCTTGTGGGTTTTACTTAGTCACCATTGGACATACACAGGGTTTCAATCCATGTATCTTAACTGTTCAAATGGTTTTTAAAATTTTACATATTATTATTGAGATATAATTTCACATCCGCCGTGAAATTCTACATATAAACGTACCATAGGTTGTTTGGTTATAGTTACCAATAGTTGGCTATTGGTACATATATTACTCGAGTAAGAAACACATGAATGAGCAATGTGTAGGCCTAAAATAATTATAATCTGCACTAAGATAAAATATTTCATATAATTAGACGCTTCTGTACTGATAATTTCTTGTTTTGGATAATATCCATCTTGGTTAGGACATGGGTCGATTTTTCATGGAAAATCCGAGGGAGACCTGAGTCAGTATAGGTAAGATATAACGTGACTGACTTGCGAAAATATGTCACAAAATTAGAGCACAAGATATGTCATAGATAAACCAATGAAATTAAAGAACATTTTTGTCACAGAACTATAGAACAGTGATCTCTCTGTTATTGTATACGTCATAGATATAAACTAATGAAATTAAATTTTTCGCCAAGGAGCTAAAGACATTAATGTCTCTGTTTCTCTTTGGAAGTAATGTTTTAACACAGAGCTGTAGGACAGCATACGTCATAGATATAATATAATGAAATTAAAAAGCTTTTCTCTCTTTTTTTTTCGCCTCGGAGCTATAAGAAAGTAAAATTTCTGTTTCTCTTTCAAAGCATTCAGATCCAAAAACGAAAACTTAACTAGCTCATAGAAGTTTCTATTCAACCTTTAAGTATTGTTTTGACTGGCCCTGATTGGCATAAAAATACTAATTTCTTACACTTGAAGGACTGAGAAATATCCCTTCCTACGGTCGTTTAAAAAAAATTACAAAAAACAATCATGGGCCTTGAGTTCCTCCCCAGGCTTCCCACAAGACGTGGTCCAATACCACTTGTCGTTCTCAGTCGACCACGAGCTTCCTACCTTTGGTTATTTTCTGTTCCAACCTTTCTATTATCCTTTGAAAGGGCATAGAAATAACACTAACAAAAATAAGACATCTAAACTTAATCAAATCCTTAGTAACATAGACTAATTTAGTCTAAGGTGCGCAAAGTATAGCAATCAAGGATGCTTGTTGTAACAAAACATTGAACGTAGATTTAATTAAACTGAAGTACTAAGGTATGTCTTATGTCTAGCTACAAAAATAAAACCTACATATGCTCATCCTCTCTCGCTCTTAAATAAATAGAACAACATAAAAAAAATTGACATTTTCAAATAAGCAGTTTTTAAAAACAATAGACAGACTTTTGACGACCTTTCTTAATTGTGTTGAATGGTATCTGTTTATAAGAAAAGCATTAAGTTAAGTCTGATATTTGCCATCATTACAAATAACCCACAAAATTAATAAGCGCAAATAACGCGGATATTTATCCACTAGGGGACCTAACGTGTGCGAGGGGAGTCGACCCCAGCAATACAAATGACACTCGACCCAAAAAAAAATATATTTCATGTATTTTTAATTATTCTTTGTAAACAAGCATGAACACTGGCTTGTTTTACATCTACATGGCTCTAGAGAAGCCATGGTTCAAAATTCAAATTTTCTTGTTCACTCATTTTGCGGAGCTACTTCAGAATTTGAATTTTTTCTAACACCATTATTCACGTGAAGGTCATCGGTGTAGGTCATCTGTGGGCTTACATTCTTTGTAAACAAGCATGAACACTGGCTTGTTTACATCTACATGGCTCTAAAGCAGCCATGGTTTAAAATTCAAATTTTCTTGTTCGCTCATTTTGCGGAGCTAATTCAGAATTTGAATTTTTTTTCTATCACCATTATTCAGATGAAGGTCATCTGTGTAGGTAAAGGAGACCCTTTTAAGACCTATCCCCCTGCCTCCATTTTCTGTGATTAACGGTTTTTTCGCCGAATTTCTCGCCTTATGCAGAGTTCCAGTCACAGCTGGGTAACAACTCTTCTTTTTTTTGCTTCCTTCGGCGACTTTTGCTGAGCTTCCTAGGATGTGTGCTTATGCCGCTGCCGCCAATGTACCGCTGGCACCATTTATTGGGGTGTATGTGCGGGGTCACCACTTTTAAAGGCAAAAAATGACGCAAAAAGATTGCTATGCCACTTACTCGAATGACGCAAAAAGATTGCTATGCCACTTACTCGAATGACGCAAAAAAGATTGCTATGCTACTTACTTGAATGACGCAAAAAGATTGCTATGCCACTTACTCGAATGACACGAAAAAGATTGCTATGCCACTTACTCGAATGACGCAAAAAGATTGCTATGCCACTTACTCGAATGAGAGAACCCCTTGTCGGCCCTAATGTTAGTGAGATTCCCGCTCTTACCCCAACGGTTCTGCAAATATCGGGTTTGGTACTACCCTATTTACAGTATACCCTGTCCCAGGGTATGGTAACGCGATCGAGTGGTCAAATGGCCACTTTCTAAAGCCAAATGTACCCGCCTTGGGTTACGGCTAGAAAATCTCTACTCTCTCCTTGGAGGTAATAACCCTCCCTGTCAATATAATAATGACAGTGCCTTGTAGCTCTATTCCTACCCTGCCTGGGTTACGGAAAATACAACACAGTTTGTAGAAAATACCTTACTTGTATTCTTCCAAAAGGGTCACTAATGTAATTAAAGAAACGAAAATAGGTCATTTATCTGAAAGCAAAAGAAACAGGGGTGGAACCCCAACAGTAGCAGTTTTTTATCCTTGAACAATAAGTTTATAGCCTGTACCTATAGTAAGGCTGAATTAGGACCCCATTTGCTACTATTATGCCTAAAATTCTTCTGTTTCTACCAATGTTTCATCGGTCCAGCTAGATTTTGTTTTTCTTTACGTATTATCTTTTATTTTATTCTTTCAATTCACGGTACAAATACTTTATTATTTAGTAATATACGGCACTACTACATTGCATTTATTACTAACACTAAAAAAATTACTAATTATACACTTGCTTCTACTTGTTAAAAACTGAATACTATTTTTTTTTTTTTTTTTTTTCATTCATTTTTACAATTCTTCATTGAGCCTTTTCTCCATTTTTTCTATTGTACCCAACTCTTTGAGGGATATACAAATTTATTTCTAATAGCCAAAGTTCAAGCAAAGCTGCTCGAAGTTTTGCTAATGTGAAACTTCGCATTAGCGAAGTTTCGCGAGCGCCGCTAAAAGCGAGTCAATTTACCTTCCTCTTTTGACAAAGCCATTTCTGTTTCAATATACAATATTTCAATTTTTTTTTTTTTTTTTTTGCGTTTATATCAACTTAAAATAAATTTATTATTTTACTTAACCTATTTTGGGGGACTCTATTATCTCCTATGAGATATAAGGGGTTTCCTATCGTAGCCTAGCGGTTATAGGCCTAATCATTTTTCTTATATGTCTGTATCTTTCCAATAATTAAATTTAAATTACAAAGTTTTAATAGCCTAATTAGTTCGCAGTTTTCCTCCAATTTCCGACTCACGCCATTTGTTGCGATAGAAAAATTTTATTGTAGTAATGGAAAGATTTGCTACTTGTGGCAATAGAAATTTCTCTCCGATAGCGCCGCTTATAGCGCTGGAGATTGTGGCGCCGCACTCAATTAATGGGAGAGGATCGAATATGTAGACATATAAATGTGGCCTCTTCTTTCTTGAGCTATCTGGAGATCAGATTCCTTTGGGAGCATTTACCTTGGAGACTTACGAACTAATTACCTATTACTGGACTAGACGCAGACATATAAATGAAATAAACACAGATAAGAAAGACAATAGATTTATTGAACTTACATGCTTAGTCGCACAGCAACGGTCACTTCAATGACAATAACGGTGACCAAAATATAACGATTGGTACTAATCGTTTCAGATCTGACTTCATATTAAAATTAAAAAACACATTTACCCCACTCCCAAACGCAGTTCTTTCGTCCTGCGCTGTAAGGATTGCTCGCCATTGGACCAAGAGGGCACAAGGATGTAAATCTTTCGTCCAATAATCTTTTTTAAATATTTTTGATGATGATTCAAGCATTCACACGGTTTTTTTTGCCGTTTAAACTTCCTTAGAAATATCGTACGTAGCAATTTTTTGCTACTAATTATCTTAGCGAAATTCGAACGACCAGCGTCGTTGTTTGACTGGAGCTAGAAATGCAATTTCTCTTTTTGCTGATTAAGAATTTAGACTCTTGGAAGCGGTATTTGAACTCAATTAGGGGACGTTTAATTTCTACCCGAATCATCTTTAGAAGGAAAGAATCTTATATTTTAAATATATGGTATTCTACTGCTGGTGCAAGACAACTCATTCACAGATTCTGAAAGGTGATATGGGCCTGTTTTCGTTAAAACTACGTAGGTCTATTTTGATGCTTAGATTTTGGTTGAAGCTCATTAGGTGTAAGGAAGATAGACTAGTAAGAGCTGCTTATTGTCAGATGTTGAGGGCTGGTTTTAAATTCTGCTACATTGAATCATTATAATCAGGTTAAACCTAGTTTTGGAGAGGAAATTATTTTAAATTCAATTTTCCGGCTATGATTGTATGTCGATGGATTCAGCTTAGGGTGAATTGCCTTCCAATCCAGAGCAGGCAAATGGTTTTCGACAGGGGATAGTACATCCTGATGGTCGGTATGTGTGTCCTCTTTGTAGGGATGAGGACGAAGATTTGGACCATTTTCTCCGAAAGTGCCCGGTGCTCTCTGATTTAAGGAAAAATTACTTACATGGGATTGTTTTGCTGCTTCCTAAAATTTTACAAAGTAATAATCCAACCACAATATTTCGTATTGGTGCGTACATAGAGAAGGGATTAGAAAGAAGGTAAAGTTTTTACAATTAATTATTATTAATTAGATGGAGTTAAACTTATTTTCTCGATAATTTACCATACGGTATTTTTCGCTATGTATCATGTTAATGTGTGTTTCGTAATTAGTTCTGTTGTGATTTATTTATTTTTCATAAATTTTTTTGTGTATAAGGCTCTTGGGCTTTTGAAATACACGATCAATCTATCTATCTATCTATAAGGTTTCATGGAATAGTTGGTCGTAGAGACTTCAGATGGGGCTCATGTGATTTAAAATTGGAAGTTACCGTGCCCTTTTCAACAGCCAAAAGTGATTTGAGAGGAACCAGTCCCCCCCCCCCACGCCCATCATTTCCCCAAACACATCCAAACAAAAGTTTGACATAATAATTTTGTTCAGCGTGGTTGAAGGGTCCGGAAATTATGTCTTTGAGGATGACGACCCCCCCCCAGCCCTCAGGGTAAGGGTTGTTATGCCCTATGGGAATATAAGGTTTTTATAGAAAGGGTGGTCATATATACTTTTGAGGGAGCTCATTCGACTGGTAATCAGAAGTTTTAGTGCCATTTTTAGAGTCAAATTGATCAGAGGGCAAGTAACCCCCCCCCCCCATATGTCGTGTTTTCCGAAATGCATCCAATAGAAATTTTAAGATGGTCAAAAAATAGTCCTAAGATCATATAGAAAGGCTTTTGGGGTTGATGCAAACCATCAGAGCCTAGGGTAAGAGTTATAAGGTATGCCCCAGGGGCATTTGAGGTTTTATATGGAAAGGATGGTTGTATAAGCTTTAGAGGTTGCTAGTTCGGCTGAAAATTGGAAGTTCTAGTTCCCTTTTAGAGTCAGAAGTGATAGAGGGCAACTAGCCCCCCCCCCCCCCAACTATACCTTTTTTCACCAAACGTATCTGACTGAAATTGCAAGTTAACCATTTTGTTTAAAATAGTCCAAAGGCCATGTAACATTGCCTCCAGGGTTCACACAACCCCAAATAGCCCTGGGGTAGGGGCTGTAAGTAATGCCCTGGGGGCATATAAGATTTTTATGGAATGGATGGTCGTATAAACTTCAGATGTGGCTCATTTGATTTGAAATTGGAAGTTACAGTGCTCTTTTTAAGAGTCAAAATTGGTTTGTTAGCAACCGACCTCCCCCCCCCCCCAACGCCTATCATTTCCCAAAGCAAACATCCAAAAAAAGTTTTAAGGCATCTATTTTTTCAGCATTATTGAAAGGTGCAGTAATTATGCGTTTGGGGATGTCAACCCCCCCCCCCTGAGGCCTCAGGGCAAGGGGTGTAAGTTAGGCAATTTGTTCATTTTTTACATATAGTATATATTATTGAGAAAATGCATACATTTTTGACTTCTACCTTCCCAAAATGCGAAGGCATTAAGGCGAGTCTTCCAAGGGGTTCTGGGCGTTTACCACCCCCCCCCCCCCCCCCGGCGATTACCCCCGGAAAATACCCCCCGAGGAAAATACCCCCCCCCCCCGGAAAATACCCCCCCTTGGAAAATACCCCGCGGAAAATAACCCCCTCAGAAAACACACCCCCGGAATATACCCCCCTCCTGAAAAATAAGGCTTTCCAAATTTGAGAATTTTGTATGAGTTTTATATTTCTTTATTTCCGTAGGGGGGAGGAATTTTGGTACTTGTGAATTATGCGCCCCTCCCTCAAGTTTATGCTGTGTAAAATTCGAGAACACGCCAGTTTTACGTTAGTTTCTTCGTTACTTTAGAAATATATTTGGGCTATAGATTTGCATTTTAGGGGGGGGGGAGTATAGCCGGTCTGCATGCAAAACGTGTTTTGGTACAAGTATTCTGTATATTATATAGATAGATAGAAAAGTGTATTTTAAAGCCAAATATACGGCCATGAACATAGTGAAATAACATAAATCCCGAAAGGAACAGATAACATTAACTTTGATCAGCGATCATCATAAAACACTTAAATGAAACAATACATTAACCTAATAATAGTACTTAATACTTGGAAAACGGTCATTGAAAAAAAAACACTTAACACTTGGAAAAAACACTTAAATGAAACATTACATTTACTTTATCCTTCTGTAATTTTTTATTGGTCATACCTAGAAAGAATTATTTGCTGACTTCAAACTGTCCAACACTTTACCACCACCACCACCCCTTATGTGCAAATATATAGCCCAAATTATATATTTCCCATATATTCTGTCACTTCTCTTTGTCTTGTCTCGCGCTAAGCTGAAAAAAAAAAACTAACGAAGAAACTGGTTTGTTTTCGAGTTTTACACAGCGTAAACTTGAGTGAGTGGTGCATAATACACAAGTACCGAAATTCCTTCCCCCTACGAAAATAAAAAAAAAATAATACTCCAATAAAATTCTTAAATTTGGAAAGCCTAGTTTTTCACGGTGGGGGGGGAGGTATTTTCCGGGGGGTCTTTTCCCACGGGGGTATTTTGCGTGGGGAGTGGTATTTTCGGGGGGGGGGGTATTTTCCGGGGATATTTTCCGTGGGGGGGGGGGGGTGTTTTCCGGAGGGATTTTCCGCAGGGGGTATTTTCCGGGGCGGGGGAAAATCACCGGGAGGGGGGGGGGGGGTTAAATGCTGGCCACCCTTCCAGGGAATTTTGAGGGGAGTGTTGAAATAAATCAAAATATGTTATGAGTAAATGGGTTGTCAAAAGGGCGTAACTCGGGAATGACTGAGTATATTAACTTGGAACTTTCAGGAAATGATAAGGGAGATGATCAATCGACCAAAAAAACAATATTTGCACGCTACTGCTACTACAACTACCACTGCTTCTGCTGCTACCCACAACTACTACTACTACTACGATCAATACAATCGCTAAAGCTGCTACTTCTGTAGCGAGTACTTCTAAGGCTGAGAATATTGAAATAAACATCTGAGGAAACGTTGAAAGGAAAGTTGATTTAAATCGAAACATACTATTTGCATACAGATTGCTGATACAGACGTATCAACAATGTTTTTGGAACGGCTTATCCTATCAAGAGGAAACTTCAGGGTGCATCATGTCTGTAATGTTCAGTTGACCAAAAGGCGAAATTTACCTGCTACCACTGCTATTAATTTGTTACTACTAATTATAATAATATACTGCTACGGCTACTACTATTCCTACTACTAACACTACTACTATGATGCTAGTACAATTAAGGCTACGCTTATGAAGGTTAAAATTTGAAAAAATATTGAGGGGGGGGGGGAATTCGATTTAAAATCAAGACACACTATATGCACGCAGATTGTAAAATGGGCGTATCTCAAGAATGGATTTGGGTATTAAGTTGAAACTTTCAGAGAATACTTCAAGGGGAAGATCAATTGACAAAAAAATAATATATGCAAGTCTCTACTAGCACTACTACCACTGCTACTTTTACTAATACTGCTATTGCAGCTAAACTACTCCAACTACTACTTCAACTGCAACAGCTTGTAAGGCTTAGACCATTAAGATGGAAAGAGCATCAAAAGGGGGTCAAAAGCGCACATATCAATATTTTTGGGACGGCTTACCGTGTCAAGGTGAAACTTCCGGGGCTTCATGAAAGGGATGTTCAACTGACCAAAAGTGTACGTGCTAATATCGCTATTAATACTGCTGCTACTACTGTTACTACGACTACTAATACAACACTAACACTGCAACCACATCTCCTACTACCACCGCAACTACTGTGATGCTAGTACTATTAAGGCTAAGTCTATGAAGGTAAAATTTGAGATAACATTGATGGCAAATTCGAACTAACAAAAGACACTATGTGCATTTAGATTGTCAAAAGAGCGTATGTTAAGAATTGATTCGTGTATCAAGTTGAAACTCTCAGAGAATGCTTAAAGGAGAAGATCAATTGACCAAAAGACAATATGTGCACACTACTACTAATACTACTACCACTACTACATTTACTAGTTCTATTACTATTATTACTATTGCTCCAACTACTACTACTATTGCAACTACTTGTAAGACTAAGAGCGCTAAGATGAAAATTTCAAGAAGTATATGAATATGCAGGTTATCAAAAGGACACATCGACAATGTCATAGCAGTGGCTAATTGTATTACGTTGAGTACTAATACTACTGCTGTGACTACTTGCTTCCCTTGCTCACGGTGATCTCTGTGTGGGTATTCAACCTTGTTTCTGACTAAGTGAGATACCTGCTGTATGTTTGTTTGCTACATACAATGCGGAGCCAGCAGCTTGTATGGTCTCCAGTCTTGAACTTTTTATACCGTGCCCGGGCTGTGGGAATGTGCACGCCGATATTGCGAAAACTGGTGCGGACTTTTTTGGCACTGATTCGTTAATGGAAGCAAAGAAAATATTGTGGAATTTTGCAAACTGCACGAATTGCCCAAGTGACCGACAGAAAGCTGCAGATAACTGTCTGATTATGCTAAAAATTTTTGAAAAGTGTGACGAAAAGCAGATACCCCTACCTCGTTTCGTGCTGTACGAGCCTGACGACGTAAGTACCAGTTATCGCAGGGGAATCAAGTACTACGCTAACTCCTAAAGTTAACGAACTATGTGTCAAATTCGATAATTACGTCCTGTCGAAGCGCAACCCGCTGCCTTCTTTGTCTCAAGCCCCCACACAATCATCCAGACCCTCTTTTGCCGTTATATCAAAGAATCCACCCAAAACGCTGAATGGCCCCAAGGACCATAAAATTTTTATTGATAACTTGTGTGGTGACTCGAAGTCGGCGATAACTGAGCTTAGACCGGGAAAAGATATTTGGCGCCTCGTCGTAAGTGATAAAAATGAAGCTACTACTGTAGCTGATGCTATTAAATCTAAGGACCAATCGCTAAGCTTACAGCTAAAAGTTCCAGTGTATTATGGAATTGCCCGTTTCGTTCCTGACAGTGTTACTGACGGTCAGTTGCAGAACTTGATAACTAACTGTGCCGAAGTCTCCCGTATCGGCAATACTAGGTCCTACAAGCTTTGGTTCTCTCGCCAAGAAGACTTATTAGCAGCCATTTCCTCGTCAGTGATAATCGAGTATGAGTGAATCCGCATTGATAAGTTTCTCCCTCTCCCTTCTCGCTGCTACAACTGCCAAGCTTACGGACATATTGCCCAGCACTGTAAAGCTCTTACTCGCTGTTCGCGTTGTGCACAGACAGGACATTCGAACAAGCTGGAAACCCCCTGTCAAAATAAAATGAAGTGTGCGCTGTGCAACCAAGTTGACCATCCTTATTACAGCTACAAATGTCCTGTCGCACAGAAACTTGTGAATCCTCTAAAATGAGCACTGATCTACGCGTTATATCATGGAAAAATAATGGAGGCGTCTCCGTGAAATTACCCATAATCCAAACTCTATGTGACACGAATGACGTTCTTTGGCTACAAGAGCACCTTCTCACTGCCGACAGTCTATGTTTGTTGAGCAAGACTGCTTCTACTGTCGCAATAAGTCGTGCCGCTAGACACTCCGGGGCTGGTCGGCCGAGTGGAGGTACTGCTATTCTTGCTAGAAACGTCCTTATGCCCGAACACTTTCGCGACAGTGACTATTTTACGGCCGTCAAAATTCAGAATTATTTGGTGTTCTCAGTATATTTACCCACCGATTACCGTAATGCCACATCAGACAGACAATTTGATCAAGCATGCCGCCAAGTCAGTTACCTCGTGTCTGATTGTGAACTGCAAAACCTAGCAGTAATCCTTGCTGGTGATATGAACTGTAACCTTTTTGACGACAGTAGCAGTCGTGCAAATATTCTGAATAGTATGTGCCCTCAGCTCCTGGTGGTCGAGAATACCCAATGTTTCACATATATCCATAACTCTGGCAGTACCTCTTCTCTGAACTTCTTCATGCGTTCCCCGAATATAAAACCAGGACTCAGGATCCTCACTTATCTCCACTTTCCAAGTCTCGGACCATATGCCTATCATTAATATATTCCCTGTTCAACTTATTGCACCGAGTGGTCCAAGTCCAGACAATGATAGTAGATGGCATGAAACCACTGACTGGGCTCGTGCAGATATGTTTATGTTCCAGGCTGTTAGTGATTATATTTTGAAAAAGATCAAAGTGCCGTTTCATCTACTTTCCCAAAAAAAAACTATTAAACTTTGCAGAAAAGCAAATATTGCTGAATATTTAATGTGCAGAGATCGTTCACGCTCTACGCTCTGCCGAGCGTGCTAGTTTACCCATACGAAGAGTACGTCTTGGAACTGAGAAGCATAGTTGGTCAGGTAACCCTGACCTCGTTGATTCTTGTGCTAAATCGAAATTCTGGTTTCATGTCTGGAAGGAGTGTGGTATGCCACGGCAAGGTTTGATAAATGAAATTCGTCTGAAAACAAAGAGACATTTTACGAAAGTACTTAGGCAACACCAGGCTAAATCAGTAGCTGAACTATCAAGTAAAGCCACAAGCGAACCTAATTTCGTATGGAAACTGCTCAAAAGAGATAATTCAAAAGCCTATAATGCTTTCAAAATTAACAGTGACCAGCGGTATGGTTACTTTAAAAGTGAATTTTTCGAGCCTGATCCATCATTGTCAAACCAATATGAAGGGAGCTTGATGGTTGCTTACGCCAATCAACTGATGAGATCAGTTTTATTGCTACTACTCGATCTGCGGTTACTGAGTGCATTTTTAAGCTACAAAAGAAAACTTCTCGTGGTGTTGATGGTCTCTGTGCAGAGCATCTAAGATGTGGGTCCCCTCTCCTGATTGAGCATCTGACCTTACTCTTTCAGATGATATTCTGTTATGGTATAGTTCCTGATTTGTTTAGTACTGGAGTAATAACCCCGGTATTAAAAAGGGGAAAGCTCAAGGACCAATGTTCTTCTTTTAGACCAATTACGGTGTCACCGGTTTTATGCAAAGTTTTTGAGTTACTAATTATTGACGAGATATCTGTTAAGTGTTATACACCGGATAACCAATTCGGCTTCAAGAAAGGAGTAGGCCGTGACCATGCTCACCATTTGATTGCTAATTTACTTCTACATGCGCATGAAAATATGAGGTAGTATATTTTGCCGGGTTAGACGTATCTAGAGCATTCGACACAGGTATAACATCCACATATCTTCTTGACTGCTTATAAGCGTGGAGTCAATATTTCTGTCATCAAATCGATACGTGATATGTATAAAAAGCTAAATGCCAAAGTTAAGGTTACCATCTCACCTAGTACGGTGGAACTCACTCCTTCAATTCCAGTAAAAAAAGGGCATTAGACAGGGCGCTGTTACTTCTCCCCCCCCCCCCCCCCCCTGTTTAATAATACAGTCATTGTGCCACAACAGAAAGTTCTACCGCATGTATATTTAATGGTATTGATGTTTCGCTAGCTTACTATACTGATGACATCCTTGATATTAATAGAACAGCCTTTGGAATTGAGGAAAATTTTGGAATTCTCGATAGGGAGTATAAACGTAAAGGTCTTCGATTTAATGAGAGTAAGACTGAGTTCCTAGTGTTCCATAACCGTTCAGATTGCCCGAAAAATGTTCAGTTAGGTGAACATGTATTAAAGCACAAGATACACTGACGTATCTTGGTGTATCGATTGGGTCAAATCTTCACGTAAACTTTTGAAAGATTTTTTTGCCAGAAAAGCTAGGAATGCGTATGGTTTACTAGTTGCGTTAAAGTTTAAATTTAACCACCATATCTTAGCTAGCGTTTATTGTGCATTTGCTGTTCCGCATCTACTTGCCCTTGCACCATTTTGGTCTCTTCTTACTGCTTCAGATATTAGGGATATACGGAAGTGTTTCTACAAGTATGCGAAATATTCGCTAAGGCTCTCTCTCTCTGGACTAACAACAGCTCACTATCCTTGCGGTATGGAGTTACAAGTCCAGTGTCCGCGGTACAGAAAAGAAATTAGAGATATCGGAGGCAGATTATTGGTGAAAGCACCTCTGAAATTGTCCGTCTTTGATAATAGGTTTGTTCTTACATATAAATGCCCCTATTTGTAATTTTTTTTTCTTCTTGTCTGTTCTTCTCTGTTTTGGTTCTGTTTGTATTTTCAGAATTTATTTGTTTTTTTTTTTTCATTTACTTTCTTTATGCTCCATCAGTGTTGTATTTTACATTTGTGATGGGCAATAAATTTATACATACATACATACATACATACACACATACATACATACTATTACAACTATACTTACGAGTATGAAGGTGAAATTTTCAGACAATTTTAAGGGGAAGGTAAAATGGATCAAAAAATACCATCCGTATGCAAGTTGTCAAAAGGGCATATCAGCAATATCTTGGGAACAGTTTTGTGTGTGAAACTAGAACTTACAAGGCTTGTTGTGGGGGATGCTGAACTAAACAAAAGACAATATTTGCATCATAATACTACTGTATCTACTCCTATAACTACTACTACTACTACTACTACTACTGCTAATAAAGCTAAGACTACTACTATTAATTCCGCTGCAACTACTGCTACTGCTACTACTATAAATGCTGGTACTACTACTACTGCTACTAAAGCTAAATGTATTAAGGCAAAGATGTTGGGCAATATTGAAACTGTATTGAACTAAATAGAAAAACACTATGCACTATGCCCACATAAGTTGTCAAGAGGACGTATCAGCAATGCTTCAGGAGCGGTTGATGGTATTAAGTTGAAACTTTCATCGTATGTTGAAGGGAATGTTTAAAAATTAACCAAAGGTGCTATGTGCATACTGCTACAAATGCTGCTACTACAACTATTGTTACTACACAAACTAAGGGTATTGAGGTGAAGCTTTCAAGGAATATTTAGGCGGATGTTCAACTAAATCAAAACGAACTATGATCATGTAGATTGTCAAAAGGGTGACAAAGCAATGTCACAGTACATTATTACATTATTAAGTTAGACGTTTATTAATATCTTAGTTAGATTATTAGGTTAGAACTTCCAGGGTAAATTGTGGCGGATGTTTAACGAGCCAGAAGACACAATGTGTACTCTTTTAATACTACTTCTAGGGTTACCATAACTAATGACACAAAGGGCATTAAGTTGAAACTTTTGGGGGACGTTTAGGGGGATTTTTAATCAAACGAAAAACTATATGCACGCAGGTATTAAAAGGGCATATAAGCAATATCATAGACAGCGCTGCTCTATCATAGCTAGTAATATCATTGATATTTTAAAGGAGCTAATTTGGTTGGAAATTAAAAGTTATAGTGTCCTTTTTAAGAGTCAAAAGTGATTAAAAGGCAATCAGCCTTCCTCTTTAGCCAACAATTTTCTGAATACTTTCAATCAAAACTTTAAGACAGCCATTTTGTTCAGCATAGCTGAACGGTCTAGATACTATGTCTCTACGATTATTGGGTAGGTCAGCCCCCAGAGTTATGCAATTTGCCCATTATACTTAAAAAACTAAATATTGCTTTAACGGAGAAATTACAGTAAATAGCCAAGTCAAACTCAAAACGAACAGGAATTAACATGAGTAGGGCTCACAACCCCTATGCCATCTCAAGATCAGAAGAAATAATTTGTACTTTACTGATCAAAATACAAATGAATGTTTATTTTCAGTTTAATCTACATATGCCGATATTTTTTCCTTAAAATCTTAATAATTTTTTATTTATTAAAGTTATAAAAGTGGAAACATTGAAATTCCTATTTTCAGTAAAATGCAAATTATGTTCTGGTCTTGAGAAGGCATAGGGGGTGTGAGCCCTGGTCTTGTTCATTTCTGCTCGTTTTTAGTTGGACTCGTTTATTTATTGTAACTTCTAATTGCTTTGGGTTTCGTTTAATTATTGATGCTGATTTGTGGTAGTTTTACACTTGGTAGATTATTTGATTCTATTTTTGCTAATTTCGGCTTAATGGAGTTCTTTACTTTTCTTTGAAAAACTTATTTTGTGGAAAAGGTTTTCTAATTGATTATTAAACAAAGTCAAACTGATTTCAAACTTACTGGCTTAATATAGGTAGATCAAAGGCATATCAGAGACAAATTATGTAAATTTAGTAATTTTCTAAACTAAAATGGGGGTCTCCATAATCTTGCTATGTTCTCTGTAATTTGGTGTATTTCCGTATGACTATTTTTTTTTCGCAGAGGTATGCCGTTTCACAGAAAAACACCCGAAAATGTCTAAAGAAAGATAAATAGAAAACAGCAATAAAAAAATTATGACTGAGTCAGATCTCTCTGTATCTAAAAAAAGAGGATCTTTAAGAAATCGTATAAGACTGTAACATTCAAGTGCGCATGAAAGGGATTGATTGCTCAGATATCTTTTTATTGTCTTCTTTTTGATACTTTCTTCTGAATAGATTCTAGCTGGTTTTTGTCGTGGTTGTGAATTCAGTCTGAGACAGTGGTAAACATACAGGGAGAGTTTACAGGAAAAAAATAGGCCAAAAAGCGGAAATTATGTTAAAAAAGCAAAAATATAAACATATTTTTATTATTACTGACAGATTGTTCCTAGTTTGACCCCCCCCCCCCCCCCAAAAAAAAAAATAACATAAACTTGCCTACCCTGGTTTAAAACAGCTGGATAAAAGTGATATAAAAGAAAATGTGTAAGAAAACAAACAAAAAGTGATTCAACGGCAAATTTTTAGACACTGAAACTTCCTTAAACCTCCAATGAATATTTTGACCATATATCCAAGGGCCGTTCCCAGTAATACATATACGAATAAAATAAAACTTACAGTAAAATTCGACCTTTAAAAACTGAATTTAAAAATTAAAACAGTCCCAGAACCCTTACTTCAACGAAGTTCAACCAGGACTAATAGATAAAACGAAACGAGGCAGTTCATTCACGTGAAATAAAAATTGGGTGAAATAAAATTTTATTTATCTAATGCTTCCTCGTGTTAATAATAATTTTATTAATCCATTAAAAAAAAAGTACATACAAAATGCACGAATGGAGCAAAAGAGAAATAATAGAAAAAAGAAAAAAAAGACATTAATGTAACAAATTCACAAAAACATATGAAAACAATCAATTAACAAAAAATAACTATTAAAATAAAGAGTAACTCAAGGGCTAATTGCCAAATTTAGGCTATTAGATGGATCTAATGACCTCAGAAACTTGGCTCGGCGTTTCAACCTGGCAGCAACTGGCTCCGCAACACCATACTTATTACTTAAAAATGAATTTTTGGCCGATAGAGGAACATTCAATAGAAACTTTTAAAAATTTGTAGAATGTAGGCCGAAGTTTTCTCTTATCCGTTAAAGAAAAAATATTCCAAAACGGAGCCAGTGCTAAAACATGGGGCATTACTAGCGCATTATATAGTCTAGCACGAATTCGGCGATTATATTTTACCTTTGTTGAAGCAAGAGTTCCGTACGCTTTCCTGGCGTTTTCTGAAAAATTACAAAGTAGGCCAGCACGAGTAGAAATCATATCTGAGCTTATTAGCAGCCCTAAATACATGATAGAACTTAATCCTATAACTTGCTGATTTCCAAATTTTTGTCAAAGTGCTGTCTAACGCACTCTAAATAGCGGAGATAGATTAGCTGATCCCTTTGTGTCCTTTGTATTCCTTTGTGCCTACCTAGGTTGCAGTTGTTAAAACATAAAATTTCATTTTTTCACATTCGATTTTAAGAATGTGTGTGATCAACTAAAGCTTTAAGCATATTCTCTATTATAATCCTTATACTACTCCCTATTTTAACACGGCAAGAGTATTAGCCATTCTGAGGGACTTTCGACAGAAATATGAAGTTACCCAATTTCACTATAGGTTATTTCCAGACTAGAGAAAGTGTTCTTTTTAAAGATGGTAAAGTAAGACGAGGCTACATATTGTTTTTTAGGCTTAAGTTCCATTCAGTTTATCTACCTTATTGCGAGCCCCTGTAAAAATGAACCCTTGTGAAACTCAACCCCCATCTAACAGAACCCTCGTACAACTCAAACTCAATATCAACCCTCATTTAACCCAAATTTATCTGACTCATCCCCCATTCAAATCAACCGCATTCAGCTCAGCCCTCCTCAAATCAACAAAATAACCAGAAAATGTAATTCAGCCCGTTTTGTCGGAGGTGACAAAGACTGACTCGAATGAAATGGTCTTTATTTATTGGTTAATTCTTTCATGTTTTCTTATTTTATGCCGCTTCGATATATTAATATCTCCCCCCCCCCCTTTAAAAAACAGCAACTTATCCTTCTGTCCTATATATTTGAAAATTAGCGAAGCTTTTCACGCCCAAGGGCAGAAAATACTTGAAGGTAAAGGTTACAGCAATAGCTGAACCCTAGTACAGAGAAAACAACGGCCCATAGTAGCCAAAATCTTAAGAACACGTTAAAAAAAAGCTATCTCGTAAGAAAAAACTTGTCATTAATGCTGATTCGGAAATGATGGTTATCATTTAAATTCATTACAATAGTAAAAGTTTATTGCCAAAACAAATTTCTGGGAATCAGAGGCAACGCTATAGCGTTGCCTATAGTAAAGGCCATACGGCTCCAATGTTTTATTATTATTATTTATTTATTATGAATATTTTATATTTATAGATATTTATAAATATTTGTAAATATTTATTTATTATTGAAACTTAAATTGAATATGCAAATAAAGCTTGAAACGAACAAAAATCACTACAAACAAGAGTTTAGGTATCGCCCCCTTTTGTCTCTGTAAAAGTCTAAAACCTACTGCGTCATTGGCGCTTTACTGAAAACTCTATGTGTCTTGAACAGTCTTGGAAAGTATAAACAAAATCGAATTGAATATTTGACATATAATGAAGGAGGCGATACCCAAATCTTATTTGTAGTAATTTTTGTTCGTTTCAACCTTGATTTGCATATTCAATTCAAGTTTATTTAATTTCTGTTCGTTTTTGGGTTTCATTTATACTTCAATAGCAAAATGTTTTTTTTTTCGTTTTAAGCTTGATTCGTATATTTAATTTAAGCATTACTCGCTTCAAGATTTATTTATGCTTTTATATTATTCCTTGTTGTATGCTTTTTTGCTATGATTGTTTATTTAATTTCTGTTTGTTTTTGGTTTCATTTATTTTTTAATAGTAATTTCTGGTCTTTTTGAGTTTGAATTTTGACAGGTATTTGTATCTGATGATCTTAAGTTTAAAATGGCCTTTACTTTTCTTTGAAAAACTTATTTTTCGGAAAGTTTTTTTTTTTAATTAATTCTTAAAAAAGAGCTGGAAATGCTGACTAGTCTCCTTTTTTATGTTTGATTCTCCAATACAAACAGGGCAGTAGTATATCGTTGAGAGCTGTTTAATGTCATTTGAAAGCTATCAATCACATTTATGGTCTTTTTATAATTTCGTGATGACAAAACCATCATGAACTGCCTTATGGCACCAAAATTCAATTTTAGTGTCATTTCTGTAATGTAAAGACTTGGAACCACAAAAGGTCTGTCACTGAAATATCCATGATCAAAAGCCCTTAAACTCGTGTTTAAAATCCCCCCTTCTTGAATATTCTCCTTCCCAGTCACCTTTGCTAGCAAAAACCAAAACGAAAAAAGTTTTGAAAAAAAAATACCAAGTGAAAAAAATTTATTCAAATACAAAGGTAAGGCTAATAAATAGATGCTATTCATTTTCCTTTCAAAGATAAAATAAATAACGAAACACATTTTTGGAATGAAATTAGACATAGAAATTAAGACATTCTTGAAATAGAAATTAATATTGGCTGAAGATTGTACTTGAATTGACTTAACTTGACTTAAAGCTCTTGCTCGGCAGCGTCGCCAGCGTAGAGGGAACCAGACTTCAACGCTGTTAGTCGTCTCCGGAGTGGCCTATTTTGTGCCAGGGTAGGAGCTTCACTGGGGTCAATGCCCCCCGCCGTGAGTCGATCGCGAATGATATCTGCCCATCTCATACATGGTCTACCTCTGGGGTGTTTCCAGCCGTTTGCAGTTGGATCGAAGTCAAATATAACTCGGGCAGGTGTTTCAGTGGGTAGGTGAAGTAAATGACCGTACCAACGCAGCGAGCGGGACTCACGCTGTTCGGATAGGGATGGTAATTTAAAGGATCGGAGGATATCCATGTTCCGTACCCTGTCAAGCCACCTAACGTGTTCAATTTTGCGGAGGTGTTTTGTCTGGACAGCATCTACCTTCATGATCTGCGAATGCGTCAAAGGCAAGTCTCTGACGAGTACAAAACGACACTTAGTACTGAGGCAGAATAGATACAAGCTTTCGTGAGACGGCTGATCTGGGGTTTGTGGAATATTGTTCTCAGTAAGCGGCCAAAAACGGCGTTTGCCTTTGCCACCCTTGCTGATATCTCTGCATCTAGTGCATGGTGTTTTGTCCACAGGTAATATTTTGGTCTTGGTCCAGTTTACATTTAAACCAAGTTTTCCTGCAACATATGCTAGCGTTTCCAGGGCAGTTTTGATGTCAGTGAGATTTTCGCATACCAATGCAACATCGTCAGTGAAGTCGACATCTGCCAGAACTCTTCCAGCAAAATCGATGCCAAACAGATGCGCCAGCAGTGTTTTGTTGAGAACAAGGTCCATGACACAGATGAAGAGTTCGGGAGCAGCAGAACAGCCTTGCCAAACACCATTTCTAATTTGAAAATGTGATGAGAGCTGGCCATTTACAAGAACAGCAATTTCGGTCTTATTGTATAGTTCTTTGAACAGATTGACAATTTTCTTAGGTACAACAGCAGATTGAAGGATCAACCACAGTGACTGTCTGTCGACAGTGCCGAAAACAGATCGAAAATCGACGAAGGCAATGTATGCTTTCCTTTTATATTCTAAATTTTTCTCTATCAGCTGTCTAATTGTATGGATTTTCTCAGTAGTGGACCTACCCGGCGTGAATGCAGCTTGCTGGTGGCGACGAAGGGGATGGAGGTACTTTGTTGCCCGCTTGAGGAGCAGCATGGAGAAGAGTTTGCCGGGTACCGAGAGCAGAGTTATTCCACGATAGTTATTACATTCTGCTTTACTTCCTTTCCTCTTGTAGACTGGCACAAGTAAGCCAGTCTTCCAGTCTGATGGCATTATTTTAGAGCGCCACACAGTATTAAACAGCACTTGTAGTCAGAGGGTCAAGGATGGATCGCGATTTTTAAGGAGTTCTGATGTCAGGCCACATACTCCCGGCGCTTTGTTGTTCTTCAGCTTTGGTGCTGCTGCTTTAATTTCTTCTGCTGTAAATTCAGTGCCATCAGGGGCAGGTGTAGCATTCTCAGCCGCACCAGTAATCTCGTCGTCAATTTGGTCAGGTGGGTCTGAGTTCAGTAGCTTCTCGAAGTGTTGCTCCCACTGGCGAAGGCACTGAGATTTGTCGTAAATATTTTAACCACTGGCGTTACGGAGATATGATGTAGTTTGAGTGTATTGACCTGAGAGCTCACGGAGGATCTTATATGTGGCTCCGATGTCCATTTTTTTGGCGGCCTCTTTGAGCTCGCGTGCTTTTTTGTCAATAAAGGTCTTACGGTCTTTGTGTAGCATGATGTTACGCTCTTTATTTAATTGCCTATACGCTGGTCATGTCCACGCGAAGGCAGGCTTCCCGTCTGCGATCAATAATGGCGCCCTAGGGACTCGTTGCTGATCCAGTTTTTTTTTTCTTATGCTGTTTCATTCCAGCAACCCTAGTTGCAGTTGCAAGAGCATTTTCTTTGAAGACCATCCATACACCTTCACTATCATCGCATTGCGTAAGAACCTCAAATCTGTTGGATATTTTGACCTGATACTGCTTAGCCAAAGCGGGGTTTTGCTGGATACGGTAGGTATCAATTTTCCGAGGTTTCTGGCTGGCTTTTGTAGCTTTCAGGCGAAGCCGGATTTTGGCTGCAACAAGACGATGGTCGGTGTTCCCAAGTTCGGCGCCTCGGTAGGTGCGACAATTCTGCACAGAAGACAGCCATCGTCGGCGTATGATGGTGTAGTCGAGCATGTCCTTCGCTGATCCATCATTGCTATACCTGGTGTACTTGGCTATATTGGGTATCTGAAACAATGTGTTTGCAATGGTAAGATTGAGGGCGAGACAGCAGTTCAACATTCTCTCTCCGTTGTCGTTTAGGCTATCTACTGTTACGGGTCCAACAGCGAAATCCCACAGGCCAGACTCATTTGAAATGCTAGCATTCATATCTCCTAAAAGGACGAGGCAGTCATGGGGAGGTACTGACGAGAGCTCAGAACTTAAAAGGGTATTGAAGTCATCCATATCTTCTTCATCGGCTTCATTTGTGGGGGGATAACAGGTGACTATGGTTATTTTTACATGTTACCATCGAGCCTTGCTCTCAGGAGCCTGGGTGTAACTGGTGTGAATGACAGGAGGACCTTGCTTGCGGTACTGTTCAGCACTAGGCCAACACCTCCTCGTTTCTGGTGACCACCAGACCAAAGCAGTGTGCGCCCTTCACCAATTTACTCCTCACCATCACCAGATAGATGTGTTTTAGTGATTCCAGCAATTGTAATTCTATATTTCTTTAATTCTCTAGCTAATAGTAGCTTTGAACCGGGTTAGTTCAGTGTCAGAACATTCCAGGTGACAATTTACATCTCATAATGAAATAATAGCATGTCATATTTTCGAAAAAAAACTTGCGTTGTTAAGACACTTTCAGGATTTTATTCACAAAAACATCATTGAAAAAAATGAAAACATTTACATGAAAAGACAAAAACTATAAAAGACAACAGTTTATAACGGATCTTAGTTTAAAAATAACATAGACATGCCTTAATTTACAGACACTAACAGTTTTGACAAAACAGAAAACGAAAAAATTATTTAAACAAAATGATAGAATTAGAATGTCTGTATTTAAGGGTGCTTATGAGATTGGGTTTAAAAAAATAATGCAGATTGTCAATCCGTATGAGAGAAAATCCTCCTTCTCATCTACTCTAAAAATTTTAGGAAAAACTATAGAAAGATTATTGCACGAAACTATCACTGATTGAAAGCTAAACCTTAATTTTTTTATTTTTGCCCAAAAATTTCATCGAAGTCTAAGCAGAAAGGCTAAAAAAAAAATCGGTAATATTCCTACAATCAACATACAGAAAAATTGTGTTAATTGAAAAAAGGAATTAACTACTAAAAAAACGAAAAGAAAAACAGAAATGTAATAACTCGAACATAAACTAGACAATCATTACTATGAATGGTTAAATTAGACCTACAACGAATAGAAATAGAAATTAATAGTCAATTAAAAATTAAGGAAATTACTATGAATGAATATACGAAACCTAAAAGAACAGACATTACCACAAAAGAATGGTGCTACCTTCCACTCAAATCCGCTAAAGGCTGAAGTGTCATTTGTAAGTAATTCATCCAGAGTATTTTCTGTTCGTTTTAAGTTTGATTTATTACATTATTTCATTCTCAACTCGCCTTAGGTTTTAATATCGCTGTTTACTTTTATTTGAATATTTATGGTAAAAATTTTTTATTAGCGTATTCTATAATCCACTTGGGCTTACCAAATAAGGTGGAAAATATATAATTTAGACTATCTCTTATTGAGGAATCTTGAAAAAAAAATACAAGAAAAAAAAAAAAAACAATCATAATACTACCTACGCCAGGAGGAAAACCTATATCGTAAAGCTGATGGTCAGCCGTCCAAAATCAAAACTCAATAAATCTTCTTCGGTTTATAGTTGTGGATAGCGTAATAGGGATCAGCCCTGTTGTACTGACGTCTGATAAAACGACAGATGTCTATTAAAAAAAAAAAATTTTATAGCCTACATTAGGCTGTGATATATCCCTTCTTTTTTGTTAAAATCAAATCTTCGAAAATTTATTTGACAAATTCTACCAATGGTCCATAGATATCATCTAATTTGTTATCAACATGAGTTACGACTTCAGAAATTGGAATATGGATTTTTCAAAGATATTTCATGTGATGGTTAACCTAGAAAAGTGAAATCGTACTGATTTTATCTCTACCAGCACGCCATTTTCGAATAAAATGCATTGGTATGGACTAGGTGACATATTATTTGAATGTGTTTGTAGCCAGGGGGGCGCGTAAGTTGCTACGGGACAGGGGGGGGCAACTTCCCCTCTCAGATCTTGGTCCCCCCCCGACCCTAGTTTGTCCCTCCAGCTGAAATTTAATTTCTTCCAAAATCTTGTCAAAACTAAGATAAATCTGAATAATTCAAGCACCAACAGAAACAGATCAGTTTCTTTTAGTTTATATTTATCTTTTTAGTACTATAAAGTGCCTTTATAGTGCTTTTATAGAACTAAATAGTATCTTTATAGTACCAAATGGCTTATTTTTAGTTTCTACTGTCATTTTCACTTGATTTGGGAAAAATTGGCGTCAATTTCATCCCCCCCCCCCAGGATATTGAGGAAATTACGCCACCGTTTGTAGCCCTTTGAACTACAAGTTACAATTTGGGTTGTCTATAAAATATATCCGATTCTCAATAGTGACAAGTAACTACGAATAAAAACATTCATTGCAAAGCGGTGCACTTAGATGTAGAGGAGAAAATAAAAAAAGAAATTTGAAAGAATATTTTGAAACACCTCTTGAAAGAGTTCAAAATGGTCTTCTGAGAATTACCTTTGCTGTGCCCGTTAAAAGTTATATTTTACTTTATTTCACCGTGAAATGGTTAACTTACAAATTGGTTACTCCATGAGAGCTATTATTGACACGCATGCACGTCCACGCACGCTTCGTTTTTGCAAATTATTTAACAGCACGCTATAAAAAATACAATGGGAAGATTCAAATAAAAGTTCCCTATAACATTTATTTACAACAAAATGGAAATTTCAACAACTAAAAGAAAATAGAAAAACAAACAACTTGGAAGTTAACAGCTATATAGGATTTTCTCCGCCGTTATGGAATTTTTTTTTTTTTTATTGGATTCTCGCTTTATGAAAAAGAAACATCGGATTTTCTCTATCGTTGTTGAATTTTCTCTACTGAACACATTTTCATTTTGTTGGAAAACACACAAGTTCGATTTCCTCTAATCTGCTGTATTCTTAGACCTAGTTGATTAAAACTTAAACTCTAATATGTATCGTTTCCCTTGCCAGTCAGGTTAAGCCCCGATAAATGCCAGATAAGTGGCCAACTTCATTTACTTGCACTTAGAATTTTCGCTACACTAATACAGACAAAAAGTCTCTTTTTGGAAGTGACAATTTAGCGATCAAGCTCACCACAACCTTTTAAACTGGTATAGTACAATAAAGCTACGACAAAAAGGGGTAGACCTTGAACAAATTGCAACATAAATGATTATTATAACCATTCGATAGAAAAAAAGACGCTTACTATTATATCCTAAATCGACATCAATACTCCTAGGCGAAATGGGTCAAATTCACCCTTAAAGTGTGGAGGAGGGGGCAAAAGGCTAAAAGTTGATTATGCGATAATATATAGAAAAAGATGTCTTCTATGAGGTTATTGAGGTCGCAGATTGTAGAAATGAATGTAAAAATGGTTCATCAGCAGTGTAACAGGGATATTTTTCGAAAATCCTCTTTAGTGTTTGAAGTGGGAGGGGTTATCTCCGAAAAACAATGACAGAAAAAATACTAAAATACTCCCATTTTAGCAAGTAAGGTGTCCTTTCTAGGTTTTCTTGGTCGTAAATAACGAAAAAGGGAGAAAAAGGACTTGGAACCAACAAAAACTAACACCTATGCTATTGAGTGGCAAAAGCAAAACAATGGAAATCGTAATAATAATAAAAGTCTTTTCTGTGAGTGCTAGGATTGGTAACAGGTAACAGATTTTGTTGCCATACTTGTCAAGTCTGCCCTCAGAATGCGAAGGGAGAGGAAAAAAAAAAAATATAAATCATGAAAATTCGTTGAGAGCAATAACTTTTATGGAGCTATTGGCGATGTAAAAAACGAAAAAAAAAAAGAAAATTACGGAAAGGAGCATAATATTTGTAACCGGCTTGATATTGTATCAGTGTCAATTGAGCTCAGTAATTAGTCCTTCCCCTTCGAAATTACACCAGCCAGTACTATTGATTTCTATTTACTAGCCTCCTAAATAATTTCACACAATGTCATCTAAAAGAGAGGTATGCGCACTATAATTTTGTTGATCAAACCTTGGCTGAAACCTTAAATTTTTCTTGATTCTAAATTTAGACCAAGGTAGTGACTTGCGGTAATCGTACGAATATTATGCTTTATTTGCCTGATTCTTTTGAAAAATATAATGTGCATACTGGAAAAAAAGTGGGTCTATTTTTCTGACTCTCAAGGCAAAAAAAGGACAACGAAGAGACATAGCTTTTCATAAAAATGCATGAAAATTCAAATTTATTCGGAAATTGTGAAAGACTGAGAAATATAATGAATGGAATAATGGCTCCCTTACAATCAAAGACGGAAGAAGCTCTAGAAGTGGGAACAGTGATTCTTGATGGTATGGTTGACAAGTTAGTAAAGGATTATGTTTTCAGAAAGAATTCACAAGTAACCCTCATGACAGCCAAGAGAGCTGGCTCACCGGACTTCAAGCACATAGATCCTAGCCTAACCTTCCAAAGGTTCTTGGTTATTTGCAAAACGTTCAGTCATACCAGAAAGAGACTGCTTCAGACACGAATTATGTGCTTTTCCTTCGTCACTCTTTGACGACGATGGGCTCGTGAGGAGACCAAACAAGCCTGATCTTTTAAAAGCTTTATTTGAAGCTTGTATAGACGCAGATAACCTGTACTCAAAAAGGAAGAACTACTAAGACCCCACCTTCACGTTGTGGAGGGTGGAGTTCTTCTTCATAGACTTCAGTGGAAGATTAGAAGCAGTTTTTCAATGATATTCGACCAGTACTTGGCATTTATCGAAACGCAGTACCCACGCCCTATAGTGTTTTTTGACGAATATGATGGAGAACGTGAAACAAAATACCAGACACAAAGCAGACGTGTAAAATTTAACGGAAAAAAGGTGATGTTTACTGCAGATACCTATCTTCAAATGCCCAACGACAAATTTCTATCCAACAAAAAAGAATAAGGCAAGGTTGATCCACATACTCGGTCGGTGAAAGCTTATGTGAAAGGGGGATCGACGTTATTCACGGAGAAGGCCACGCGGATGCGAAGATCGTTAAAAATTGTTGTTGATAAGTCTAGTAGCCTTCCTACTGTGCTAGTTGGTGATGATACTGACTAACTCATTCTTTTATTGTTTCACGTCAATTGCAATTCCAACACGATATATTATTCTCCAGAAGCGAAACAAGGGGGTATAAGTGTTGCGTGGGATATACACATGATGAAAACTAGCTTGGCAACAGAACTCAGCAATTCCATGCTTTTCTGCCATACACTACTAGGCTTTGACACCCCTCCCCATACATATGGCGTTGAAAAGAAAAGGTTATGAGCATATTTAAGGACGAGGCGTCCCGAAGAAGTTCTCAAGTTTCCTAAAGGCAAGCACAGAGGAGGAGATACTTAGTGCTGGAAAACATACTTTACTGTCAATCTATGGACACATGAGTGATGAGACCCTAACTAAGCTCCCTATCGTATCTTCCAAAAAGAAGGTCTCAACATCTCCAAAATTTGTGCATCCTCAAGAAAGCCACCCACACGTGCACCTGCTAAGTTTCACTCGCTACGTGTCTATCATCAAATCCAAAATCAGAGTAAAAAACAGCAGTCTGGACCCTCTTCAATGGAGATTTAGCTGCAAAGAAACCGTCTTGGTTCCAACGATGACTTATTCATCTTTGGCTCCATTGCAGCTTCTGAAAGTTGTGAAGCGCTCCTGTAAGCCAAATAGCTGTGACTCAGAAAGATATTCATGCAAGAAGTCGGGTCTAGATTGCTCTATGGCTTGCCAATCATGCAGAGGGATCTCCTGCCAGAATACCACGGGGCCTGAAGGCAAAGACACTGCCTTAAATGACAATGATTTTTGAAAAATGAAAACAATGAAACCTAAGTTATCTAGTTCATTCCCTAATCTGTATATTAATCGATTCTGTTGCATTATTCAATGAGCTACACTTATATATATTTTCAGCCTTGGGTTTTTTTTTCTCTTGAGCAGGATATTCAATTAAGTTGCTTTCTACGCCTTAGTTCCTTCTATTTAATCTTAAAAAAGACCTTTCCTCCACATACGGTTTCAGCAAAAGGTAGCCAATCCTACAGAAGACGGATGTAATTTACATTCCGTAAAATTCCAATTGCGGGGGTTTTGCAGGTTATAAGTTTTTTTCTTTATCTACGATCGAAAGAATCCTAGAAAGGACTCCTTGCTTACAAAAATAGCACATTTTACTGATTTTCGTACTTAACCCCTCTCAGTTCAAACTCTAAGGGGGGAATTTGCGACAAAAATTCCAGCTGGTTTCCAATCACCGCAAGAGGGTGCCTTTTTTGTCTCATGGCTGGGAGTCGAGTATAGATTTCAGGTTTTTTCAGGGGGGGGGGGGGGGGATTTCCTAATTTTGTGTTTGGGGCAAAGGGATAAAATATTTTCCGGTGGTCCTACTAAAAGAGTACACGCTGTTTTTTTATTTTCTTTTAATGTCTATCGTCCGACAGGCTCTATGGCTGCTACGTCCTTTTCTTTCAGCCACTTAATTTGAATGCCTGTTGGGGGGTGTTTGTTTTGGACTTGATACGAAGATTCATGAAATTTTGTTCTATTGAGCATTTGATAATGAATTTCACTTTGGGAAGGGAGTGGTGGTGTAATATCTAACACTGTCACTGGGCTTGAAAAACCTATTTCCTACCTATGCTGAAGTGGCAACTGGGCGAAGAGGCTATATTTAATTCCCTACTTGGTCCCCATATCTCATCCAATGCAAAAACATCGAAGCCCTGAAAAAAAGAAAACTAATAGAAAGGTCTTTGTTATCCCAAGTGTACTGCTCTTCAACGTTTGACCAGTGAAACAATTTTTTTTTTTTTTTTTTTTTTTTTTTTACTCCAGCATCTCTACTACAGATGTCAATAAAATCGAAAAGCATTGTCACATAGGTAATCGCAAAGAACTGATTCGATTTATATTTGCTGTTAAATATTTATTTTACCCATTCAAGTTTATTATTTACAGCAACCCATTCCTGCAGCATTAATCGCAGATGAAGACAAAAATAAAATGATTGCTAAAATATATATATATATTCAATAAACTATTAGCAGATTTTTTGAAACAGGTGACAAATTTATGCAACCGAGCAAGGATCGATGACCTGAAAGAGGGATTAAAAGAGAAAGTCTTGCAATCCCAATTCCTATGATCTTCAACTTTTAAGGGATTAACAAAAAAAAAATGACGTTTGATGATGAAGGAAACAGCAAAATTGAAATTTAAAGCGAACAAACTTTATCACTTCTAAGCCAATGCACCTTGTGTCCATAAAATTAGCGCAAATAAGGTGACTGATGATGTTTCCCTGTACTTGTAGAATTATATGGAACTAGCGCATTACTGAAAAAAAACGTTACATGTTTTGGATGTTTGTACAAAAGATAGATGAAGCCGATTATGATTTTTTTTTTTTTTAAATAAAAAAATAAAGCATTCTCGGACGTAAGTATATGGTTTGAGTTGGTTTAATATGGTATGATTGGTGTGTGAAATCAGCCCAACTTAATGAAAGGCTTTCTAATCGTTTTCAAAAATCGATGATTCGTGATGATTTTGTAGAAGCATCCGAAGTAAAGCTGTCTTGGTGGTACTAGTCAAGACTGTGGACCAACTTCTGAAACTCACGTCATAGTTCGAAATTCTCCGTACTGCAGACATTAATACGGTGTATTTCTAGGTTTTTTTTTTGTTTTTTTTTTTGAGGTTTATGGTATAAGGGTTGGTATGACAAAGAGTTACCTTTTTAATAGCACAGATTTTTCTTTTTTCTTTTTTAGGCTGTCTAATGCCGTTTCTATTACTAAAATAATATTTCCTTTTTTCCTTTAGTTTTCCAGAGAATTAGTTTGTATACTAAAAGTTGCCGATACCAGAGCTGGCGAAAAGGCTATTGAGAGCTTTGTAAAGGAGTCTTTTATTTTTTGTCTGCTACACATACTTGATTCTAAAGCAAAATTCTCTTGATTTTTAAACGGGTTTTGTGTTTACAGTGTAAAGGGCTAGTTTTGCATAATCCCATAAATATAGGGAAACACCCGCAGTCAGTTTACTTGGGTTAACTTTATAGATATATGTAGCATAGCCTAGAAGTGGTAATTTTTGTTCGTTATTACTTTTTTGGTCTTTTTTTTTAAGAAAAAAGAACAACTCTTTTACATCAAACTTAAGACTCATCCCTCTCTTTTTAAGAATCTCTATGGGGGGTTGATGTTTCAATTTAGGTACAAGATATGTTTTTAGGAGATTTTGGTAATGCTGGTACTTCGTGAGAGTTTTATTTCATACTTAGGCTGCGCAAAACTAGAAGGCTACCAAGGAAAATAAAGCCTATCTGCAACGACAGGCATTAGTCCTTTGGGTTGTAAAAAGCACATAAAGATCTAAATAAAAGCACTTTGCATTTCTGTGTCAATTAGCAGGACACGATACTTTACTAATTCAAAATTTCAGATTTACTCAAAACTGTACAAATTCCGAATCCTAGGTGCCAACTTCTACCCAAAAATTCACTAGATAAAAAGCCACATTGTAAAGTATCATTTTTTTAATCTCAAATATATGTCAAAATCAGTGGATGTAAAGTGGCCAGTTAGGGCTTTACTTGGGATCATACTTAAGTAACCCATGACCGATTACTTTCCTGTCAGTGTTGACACATTTGAGAAACAGGTTGCTAAGGCGATCAAAATTATTTTTAGGATAAATTATTAGTTTGGCAACAGGTGGAAACAATTAAACATGACTAAGTTTTATATTCTTCTAGAATACAGGAATAAGTAGAAAAAGATATATAAAAATCCAATTTAATAGGTAAATACGAACGCTACAATCCATGAAAAGTTGCCAACCATGGCTGTACGTAGCAGTGTTGCCACTTAGACCGATACCAAAAACCGGTGCCAGCCGATGAAAGAAGCAGTGTTTTTGCGGTATCCTTTTACCGAAACACGGTATATCAATTTATGGAATATTTTGATACCCGTAATGCAAAATACGTCGTCACTAGTTTCAACAAAAAACTTACTTTTTAAAAGCAATTAATTCCTTGCTACTTTTCTAGCAAATAGATACTATTCTTTATTATTTTTTTTAAGTGGTGGATTTTACCATGGACTTTGAACAAGAAAGGTAGAATAAAAAATGAAAAGAAACATCCCCCAGATACCCACCCCATATAAAAAAATGGGAAAAATAGTCCCCAATGATAAATTCATACCTTTTTCCCACTTTCTGGCACTCTCACCCGTTCTTCATCACTAATAGCTCGTCCAGACCATCTGTTCTCTAGAAAATTGGAAGCACGATAATCTACTCTTTTCTGGTTTAAACTAGATTAGAAGTTTATTTATCAATATTTGTTTCATTTTCGGCTCTTTCTCCAGAAATACTGTGTATACTGTCGTTTTTTGTCTCATTTTTTATATTTTTGGATCCTCTGATATACCGGCCTTGAAAACAATAAAAACAGACAAATGTGCCAGTCTACACTTCCAGTCTTCCGTCACATTTTTTTTTAAGAAAGTAGACAGTTTGACGCACTCCAAAAGGCGAGAATGCTAGATTGAAAAGTTTTTACTGGCTCAGCAAAAATGCAAAACGACATTCTCGAACCAGAAGGTCATTTTTTTCTCTTTTTAATTTTAGACGCTTTGCGCTACAGAAACAGTTTTTTACACAACTTACTTCCTTAAAATATATTTTTAAAAAATTAATGTAAAGAATAATAAAATTTGCAGCGATGATTTTCTACAATTTTCAACTTTTCGAGAGAGCATATTATTTACTTGCTTTAAAAAAATCCTCAGCATGGTTCGGTTTTTGATTTGTCAGCATATTTTTATTCCTTCCCTCGCCTCAAAGCAAAGAAGGTAGTGACATCCTTGCCTACATTAGTCCCAAAGGCATAATTGTTTGAAACTTTATTTCTTGAACCCCCCTTTCTCTACCGAAGCTTGACTCCATCACCGGGACAAATTCTAGTTAAAATGCCTGATGAAATCAAATGTTGAAGGTATTTGGAGACATGAGAACTAGACTTGAAAAGATTACATCTAGCTTCATATGCACTTACTGAGTTTGTGGTGACCTCAGTGCCATTTTTTTTTTCTACCGAAAAGTAACTCATGCAGCTTTTATGGGAGAAATAATGTATAATGACCCTGAGATGGTGGCATTGTCTGAAAAATATGGAAAAATAGAAAACGAAATGGCTAGCAAAAGAGCGTTGCTATTATCACGACTAGATTTTAATGACAATTATCAATATTAAAGATGCTAAAACATTAAAAGGAATCATTCGCATAGACAGACAAAGGTCCCTCGGTATCAGGCAGCGTGGTCATGCTCGTCAAGACCTACATCGGCCGGACTATACAAAACATTTTGATTCACAGCAGTGCTGTCACTTGAGGTTGCTTTACCGTTCACTCGAAGTACACGTTTAACAAGTCTCAGTTCTAGCCCCCCCCCCTCTTGTCATGGCTTGACCTACCTTTTTGCTGAAGGTTCAGACTACATTCCGCTCTTAATATCAATGAAAGAGTTAGAAAATGAATCTGCTGTTGTTCTAATGAAACTAAGATGATTTTGCTGATGTTTTATTTTAACTAAGATGATTTTGCTAACGTTTTATTGAACTAAAATGATTTTGCATGTCAGTTTTGACTTCCTCAAAAAAAAACTAAAAAGGCGCTCAGCAGTGACATTTGATATATGGCAATGAAAAAAGTATTGTATCAATTTTGAAACGTTTGGAAATATTACTGCTCCTGTGCAGATTTTAGTGTAAGGATATGGCACCAATACACCACTATGGCAGAGTCGTCCAAATTTTCAAGATACAAACCTACAGATAAAGCTACACTCGGTATGAACTGCCATTCCTCGTCAATCTTTGCCTTATTCCATAGGCCAGAGGTAGAGTACTAAAAGAATTACTGATGACTAGGAACTCTTAGCTCGTAACTAGACGGGTCAGAAAATAGAGAAAGTCATTTATCTTTTCAGAGAAGCGAAAAAGATCTAGATGTGGTTTTATATTAACATGTGAGAGATCTTTAATAACAAGAGTCCCAATGCAACGTGTGAGTATCCCACAACTCGAGAATACGCCTTGTCGAGTTTTCAAATGAAGACCAACAGGTGGGGGAGCCAAAGCAAGGAATATGTGTTGTTCCACCTGAGTGAAGATTCAGATATATTTATTCCTATATGTATCTTGACATTTTGCACCGTGTTAAAAGTGATTGCAAAAATTTTGCATAAATGTTCCTGACTCTTAGATTATTTTTTTTTTTTTTTTTTACAATTATGACTTGCTACCAGGAATGACAGCTAAATTCCACAACCGTAACCCATGGTTATATTTCTCCAACAAACCTCTTGACTAAGTGATTTATTCCTATTGGGGGTGCAAAATCCAATCTAGTTCTGTATTGGAACCCCAGTCTTCTTAACATAGTCCATCCCTCCAACCAACTGACTGAAAATAAGATACTGACCCATGATTAAACTCTAACAGAACAAGTAAATCTACCAGTAAATCCATTTTATATTACAGAAACTGACACAGAGTTGTTTGGCTACAGTCTGATCTATTGTCTAGTCAATATCCACTGAAAAAAAGATTAGTTTTTAGGTTGACAAGAAGCTTTTCATGAAAATGAAATGCCAGAGCCTGTTAGCAATGTTGGTTGCGTTTATTCTAATCAGACTAGTATGGCTCTGCAAAATCGGCCATAGCATACTTTTCACGAACTTTAGCAAGTTGTCAGTGACCGAATAGGGTATATCATGTTCAACAAGAAACGAGACAAGCCTTGCTTCAATTGTGGTCTCGCTTTCATTTTGGAAAAAGTGATGAAAAAGTGGCAGAGTCTGAGAAGACGAAGCAATCCATGTATTTTCATTAATCCCTGACAATAAGGTTACAGATGAGCTCCCCAATGGAACCATGAAACAGCCTAGGCTACAAGAAGGAATAAGTGGTTTATAACCTGCTTCCTCTGGACAGCAACTCTGCAACTTTGCATTCACATTTGATCTGAATGAATGATATGCAATAAGAAATCAGGTAAATATTAAAAAATAGATAATTTTCTAAATTTTGGAATGCATGTTCAACAGGAAATGAATGTTAACGTGTATTTGAATACAGTATTAAGTTCTAAATGAAATAGCATTTTTATTTCTTAACCAGTGTTCTGCTTTCTGAATTTCACACATATTTACAAGAGCTCCTTTTACCTATTATAGACTGTTCAGTCTATTTGGGCTGTAAAAGTGGAAACGTAATGCCCAAAAGAAGCAATATATGACAGCCCGAGATTACTTATTTACCCAATTCTAGTATAGTATTCGCTCTGCTTTGCAGTGTCTGCACACCTTTACCATATTAATGGTTGAAAATTACTTTCATTCAGACACCTGACTGATATGTAAAATATTTGCTCTTGGAAGCTCGTTAATTACTAGTTTGAATTCTCGCAAGTTCCGCAGTAGCCTATCCAGCCATAGGTCATTAGAAGTAGAGAGCAAACATTTGTCCCTTTTCCCGTACGGTGACATTACTTAGCATAAATTCAGTGATAAAAGTCATTTCGCGGTATAAATACGCTGATCTAAGTCATTTCGCGGTATAATTGCGGTATGCGGTATAATCAAAAAAAAGTGCGGCATTTCTCTCCAAATTGCGGTATTGTACCGCAAAATGCGGTATAAGTGGCAACAAAGGTACGTAGGTACGTATTTAGGGAGAAGAAAAGGATGTCCCCCCCCAGCTTCAAATAATCGTGTTTTTTTATATATTTTTAAATAAACTCGCATAATTCCCGTGCAATTTGCCTGATTTGTACTTTTTGGTGCCCACACCCCGCTCCCAAAATATATTTCCCGTCTATACTAATCTCTATTTGGGGTTAAACAAGCACCGTCACAATTTTTTTTTTTTCTTGTTCTATGTTAATATACACCCTATTTCTGTCTTTAAATCGTTTTCTTTTAGAATTTTTTTTCGGTAAAAAAAAAGTATAACCATTTAGCAAAATTTTGATCAGTACGTGAGTTAAGGAGGCATTTCGGGCTCAGTCTCCTCCCAAAATCCCAAGATTTTTACTGTTTTACACATTATTTTACATGTTTACTACGCAACTTGATCATTAATGGCTCCATTTTTAAATTTACCGTCTTCTCCTTCCAGTTCCCGAAATTAATTACTCGTATGTGCCTTTTGAACCTGGATTTGTAGTGATGTTTTAGTTTGCCTGCGCTTAATATATACCTTTGAGAACTTACTTCATTTTAATTCTTTCATTGGAAGGAAAAGAAAGGTCTTGAATAAAGTGAGCCAAGGGCCCCAGTAAAATTTTTCTAAAAGAATGGACAGGACTTCAATTATTTTTCAGGGAGCGGAAGTCTGGAAACCAGGTTTTCCCCACAGATGCTTTATATTTTTCTGAATACTGTAAATTTTGTCTAAGGCTACCAAAGCCCCTCCCCCTCTATCTTCCACACCTTGCAAACCTTGGGTTAACGCAGCTCTGGTTTTTCTGACACAAAATTCCTCACGCACAGTATATGCTCCAAATACGCAGAACTGTTCATATCTAATTGGTTATTTATATCTGCTAAAACGCAAATGGCAAAATTTGAAACATGGAATTGAGTAGACAACAATCTTTCTTTTTTTTTTTTTTAAGATGCGCTTTTAAACAGTTTCGTCAAAATATTTCAAAAGAGCTGTTGGACCGACAAGATGCATGGCTCTGCATAAAAAACCTGGTGAAATCTAACGAAAAACGTCTTTTTTTTGTGTTAAAACTCAGTTGTGTGAACCTAGATTAACCTATTTCTGGGCTTTCAATTTGATTACATGATTCAATGGTTTGATGGTTTATTGCTGGTCTACGAGCATATGATAAGTACAGATAATTAGATACAAATATCAAAAAGGAGACCGTGCAGTGCCTAAAGATACCATTTGACAAATTACAAATTTTAACAATCCGATTCAATAAAACTTAAGAGTCAAGTCCTGACTCACTGCAACTATTAGCTAAGTTCTGGCGCAGTGGCAAACACGAGCAACGCCCTGGATTAATGCTATATGAGTTAAGCCCAAGTTGTGGAACGATTCAACGAAAAACGATCTAAGTCCTAACTCGATGTAAATGTGAACTAAGCCCCTTCCCATAGTCTCACAATAATTACTATTTACTCATTTCTTCCCCATGCATGGGAATATTTATTGTATTTCCCTGAAGTAATGCTACCTGACACAAAATCGTGATGTATACCAGTTGTCACATAAAGGCCATAGTACACGTAAAGTATAGTTAGACCTTCAAATTTCGACAAAAATGATTTTAATACCATTCGATAGAGAAAAATGAGCTTATTAACACATCTAAATCGGCACAGGCAAAATGGGTCTAATTTACCCTTAAAGTTCAGAGGATGAGGGGGGGGGACGCTAAAAATTGTATTTTGTGATAATACATAGAAGCGTGTGAAATATTCGTTGAGAGGCCAATTTTTTGAGTTGCTAAGAACCACTACCTGAGATGCTTTTTGTCCTTTTTGTCTTTCTAATAGTTTGTTTTTGGCTATCTCTCAAGTAGTTTATGGGATATATATTTTGTTGTTTTGTGAACCCGTATACATGTATAAACATCGTTTAAACATGTTTTATGTTATGAAGATTATTACATATTTGGAATATCCTACACCAGTCCACGTCTTGGGTGTTGAGTGCCCCTGTGCCTTTATAGATAAAGTTTCTTAGATCGAATACATAACTACTCGTAATAATAATAAAAAGGTCTAACACCCAATGTAGACATGCCACTCTGTGATATATATTATTACCATAATTAAAATAAGATACGAATATTATTCAACTTTTATTTAAAGATTCATCAAGAAATATAAAAAAGAACGCTTCCAGAAAATTAAACACATAAAACATTCAGGTTTCAGTAATAAATTTGGAATGCTTGGACACTGAAGAGCAGTACAAGAAATATGGCATTTAACCTTTTTGGTGCCACATCACCTCCGGACAGCGAAAAAGATGTCTGTATTCTTTTTTTTTATCAGGAGAGCAAAAAGACTTTAGAAATCTTTGCTAGTGGCAGGTTAGTATAAGTTTTTTCCCAGTATAAATTTTTCCCATAAACTTTTGGACCTATAACGTCCACCAGTATCATTTTTGAATCAACACACACATGTTGAAACCGACTACATAGAGGTGCATTACTGCAATTTAAACTTAAAAAAAAGCATGGGGTTTTCACTTTCCTCCGGCGGTATATTTACAGTATTTTTTTATTCAACGGAAAACAAGCTCACATGAGTTTTGATTTGAATAAACCCTATAGTTGGAGCAGGCCGTCTCCCCCACCCAACCTCGACCAAATAACCTGGTTGTGCCCTTGGTTTTAATCGTTAGTTTACTATAATAAAAAACGAATGATGACACTAGAAAACACCGGCCGTTAGTCATTAATTTTATGAACAACGTACTAAAATTCAATTATCTAGAATAAAATCCACAAGTTCGTCTCCTTTCACTGAATACTTCATCTGGAGAAGATAGAAAGAAAAGAGCATAACAGTTTCTAAGATGTAAGAAAGGTGTAAAGAAAAAAGAGCGAAACCCAACAAAACCATAAATATCTGTTTCATCGCCTTGTCAAAACTGTGGCAGTTATCAACTATGTCTTATAACTAATGGGTTATAAAAACGCCAAATCTGAAGGCAAATACACAAAGAAATGCCCTTTAAGAGTTCCCCTTAAGATATAAATTACTAATAAGTTGCGTAGATCAAGTATATTCTGGAGTTCTTCAATTTTTCAGAAACGCATACTTCAGAAACAGTGAGAACATAAAAAAAAATGAAAGCTTTTTTTTTTAATAAAAAAAAAATAAGAACCTTCGTAAACCTAATTGGAAAAGCACATTTAATGAGCCCAAAAGTATGACTTAGCACAAAAGAAACTGACCAGGATTGCTCCACTACATCAACTTCATACAAATTAAACAATAAAATGTAAATAAAAGTGTGGTAGAAGCAAACATATTCTAAAACAAGCTATTTTTGCACTACATAACCGAGAGACTCGCTCTACAGTCAAAACAAAATTTGTCTTCTTCAGAATCTACAATACAAACAACTAAAAGCCCATGGGGATTTAATACGTTCTATTCTCGAAATTTAACTCTTTTTTTATCATATCGGGCGCTACCTGATGAAGGTCGCTTAAAAGGTCCATCCGCATCACTCTGACTATCGCTTGTCGAATCAATTGCCTCGAGCGCACTGTCAAGGGAAGCAATTAAACTATCACTGTCAGTTACGTCGCTTAAAACCATCGGCCCTGCAAAGGAGAGTAAGGTTCAGTGATATTTGTATCGTCATATACACTTACGTCATGCTGTAGTGCGTCAAGGATATACCTGTTGTATATATTGCTGGGGCAAGCTGTGTACTCCAAAGACGCAAGTCTTTAAATCAGCAATCTAACTACGCACAACTAAGTTGAAAAATTGAAGTAGGAAACTGATTAAAAGGCAACTTTTCTTTGGCACGAATTATTAAAAGCATAGAAAATATTAGTTTCTCAGTCACCTCCATTTTCCGTTGTAAACTGCTCCGTTGACTGTATCCCACGGCATTAAAACTAACTGTATGCACCCAATAAGCATATTTGACAAAGAAAGGTGCGTTCAGTGTCGAATAATTGTTGATACATGTCAATAAAAGGTGTAATTTGGCGTACCAACCCATCAGTGGGACCCCACGAATAATATTATATCCCTTTTATTTTGTCATTAAAGTCGTCCAAACATTCAAGCACACATTTGGAACCTTTTTACCATTTCTGAACTTATACGAATAACCAATCTAATATTTTTTCGGTTTTTCAGTTGGTTCTGGCTTATTAGTATTAGCACACAAGTTGTCAAAAAATAGCCATTCAAAAAATAGTGCAGCTACAAACATATCAGCGTTTATACTTCAATGGAATTTCAGCAATTTTTTTTCCTACTTCAATCAGCTTTTCCAGTACAATTGACAATACAGTACAATTGTTATATGGTTAACGTTAAATCAAACGTGAAACTCATATATAGAATTCATATACCAGTAAAATCTTACATGTTTCGGTAGGTATGGGTCTAACTGTAAACAGTTTTCTCCATCCTTAAAATGACAAAAGTACTCTTAGTCACCATCTAGGGTGGCAAGAATATATTTTACAAAAACACATTTTATACTCTCATCCCATTCTAGGACGTTTTGCTTTTCATCTAGTCCAGTTGAATGGCCCAAAAGAACGATTTTTGACAGCTTATCATCTTTGATCCGTGTAAAGTGACCTGACAATCTTCACGTTTCTTCTATTACAGTCCCAGAAAAACGGGATCGAGCATTTTTTTGTTTTGTTTTTTCGTAGAGCTGATTGTTTGATACACGGTCATTCAAGCGAGTGCCCAAAACTATCCTTAGAAAATCCCTTTGTATAACATCTAGCATATCTCCTTTAACCTTTCGAAGCACCAACAGGTCAGAACCATCCTTGACCATTCGTCTTTGTCGTGGCCTTCAGTATTTTAATCTTAGCTCCAAGGTATATCTCCCCACTCCTCCAAACAATTTTCAACTGTAAAAAAAACATCTTGCACCAAGGCTATTCTAATTTTTACATCTTCACTGAATCCACCATCCTCATTAATATCACTATTTAGACAACAAACGCTATGCACTTGATCGTTCCCGTTACCTAACGTCACCACTTCATCCATGACTATTCCTAGTTTAAGCGACTTGATCTTCCTAATATTAATCTTCAAGCCTATTCCCGCACCCTCAACTCTCAAAACCTTCCAAAAGCATATGCCGCACAGCACAGAAATCTCATATAGACACCGCATAGTACAAAATACACACAGAACACAAAATATGACACGTACACGCAACACAAGACACAATAAATATGCATACACAATACAACACACATACGCCGCACAAAACAACACAACATGCGCCTCGCGGCAAACACATATACCTCACAACACACGATACACACAAACGCCGCACAAAACACAAACATGCATCTCGTGACAAATGCATATACCTCACAACACACGATATACACATACGTCACGCAGCAGACAATACACAAAAATGTCACGAAACGCACACACCTGTACGCCATAACACTTAAATACCTCACTTACACGCGACAAAATTCATACGCTGCAAAACGTGCCAGACATCGTATAGCAGGCGTTTACACACCATGCCACACAAAGGTCACGCAAAAGAAAACATACACACACGACAGACATCATACACCACCTATATACATACCGGAAAATACACCAACATACTCCACAAGACGCAAACAAGATACAACTCAAACACACCGCACAAAATACACCACACGCAGAGACTACACAATACACACGCAGCGTAGCACAAACACAAGTGTCGCACAACATAACATACAGATTCTTCACAGCATACAACGTCCACTACGTTGACTAAAACACACATCAGAAAACACAAAACCGCCCCCTCCCCCACACACACACAGTGCAGAACGCACAAAACACAAGAACACGCCGTACGACACACACACAATAATACTGTCGTACATACTCATACACAAAAACACGCTACAGACACAAAAAACTGAATAGAAACTTAAAGTTGGCGTCAATGCAGGATTTCTCTGTTATATTTCATAGTACTTACATATCCAAAGGTGGTCGATTCCCAGTAGGGTCTTCAGTAGAAGTCGATGGGAGGCTGTCTTGACTGGAATCAGACAATCTATGCCGAACGCCGTAAAGCTCTACGCCTGAGACTTCGACGATTTTTTTGGCCTTCAGTTGATCGGCATAAAACGTAAACAACCTTATGGTCCTCACGAGTACCTGATATTAGAAAACTCGGCTTTAGTTTATTCTTTTCTTTCAACAAACTGATTTCTGGGGCTTAGGCAACCATATATTATCCTAAAATTCATATACATTCGATCATACTCGGCTAAAACTGTGAAAATAATTGACGAAAGCTTCACCCAAATTTATATTAGAAAGCGTGATGGTATTTTTTTCCATTTTAAACATATTTTATCAAAAGTTTAATCATTTTTAGGAAGTACAGGAATGGTATAAAAGATAAAAGCAAGAGAAAAAAAAAATAATATTGGAAATTGAAAAGAGAACAAATACACAAACCCTCTTCCCAAAAAACATCGGGGTACATGCCTAAATGAAACAGTTGATATCATTACTAAAGATGTTGCCGAGTTCAAGAGGGGCTTCCCTAGGCAACCACTTTTTTTTCACCACTTAAGCAGAAAGATTGATAATCAGTAAAAGTCAGATTCAGGCATAAAATAAAGGGTGGATCGAGTTTTTATACCTTCAAATGCACCAATTACCTCCTACACAAACGAAAGGCATTTACAATAACGAGAGCTTTGATCTATTGAGTTTTCAATACATATTGTTTGAATGGAGCACACAATCTTTCGCCGTTCTAACAAGGGAGAAGCCTCATTTTGAAATTACAAATTGATATTATACAGCCAAAGAAAGACTTGGATACAAGAAGTAAGACAAGTCAAAAGAGGAGAAAAACGTTAAATAAAAAAGTGGCAATTGAAAAAAAATCCCTTTTTAATTCTATTTTTTGTATTTTATTTTCCTTCTTGTGTATTTAATATTTTGTTCCGTGTTTTCCTACCTGTATCTTACTCAATATAGTTTTAAATTAACTTGCATTGATGGCACTTGGACAGTTTTTTTTTATTATTATTTATTTTATTATTATTATTATTATTATCTATATTCAAAATCTAATTTTTCACAAAGAACGTGAGACATAAGTAAGAGCATCAATTCAAAACAATATGTCCAATATATCGAAATCATCGTTTAAGCTTTAAAAATTTTATCATAAATATTGGGCAGCAGGTTTCTATCTGTTGCCCATGCTCTATATTCTTTTACTTATTTCTTTTATTCTTTTACTTATATATTTATTTATACTTATTTTATATTTACTTATACTTATATTTACTTTTACTTATACTTATTATTTTACTATTATATTCTTTGGCTGGCTTTTTTTTTACTGATTTACTTTTTTTTTCCCTTCTTTTACTTATCGCTCGGACTACAGCCTTGCGAAGCAGGATCAATGTTGTAAAAAATGAAAAAATAATCATCAGTAATTTTTATACTCGTAACTTTTACAACTAAAATATACAACATCTAAAAACAAGTAAACCCTTTTTTCAGAGGGAAAAAAGCAAATAATAGATAAACATAGAATCATCATCATTCAGACAATGAAGCTAAGCTCTGAGATGAGTCGAATTTCGTTTCGCAAGTCGTTCAACGAAAAAGTATATCATCGAATACTCGGTTTGCACCTATTTCAATTAAAAGTTAAAAAAACTTTGCTTCTTTGTCCAACAAAAATTGGGTTTAGAACAAGCAAAAGCTAGTTATTTTACCGTGTTAATCACCTTTGAAAGTATTCAGGTATTCATAAAAAGTCTAAGCTCCCTTATTTTGCTTGCCTCTCGACCTTTTTAAACGTTAATAGTAATAAAGAAAAAGGTGAGTAAATAATTTTTTCCTGACGCATTTAAACCATGAGTCTTTAAATTTACATAAATTTTCAAACCTCTGCAGCCCTACTCTAAAAAAAATTAGAAACGTGAATTCGCCCATAATAACATCACAGACGAAATGTACCATTGATTAACCCAACCAAATATCATTTTTAACTTTCTGGATTTTGTTTTTAATTCTCAGTTACTTTTAAGTCCAATCAAGTTTTGTATGATTAGTTACTGGATTCAATAAAAACGCTATCAAATAGCATGCTATCAGCTAAAATGAGTCACCCAAAGAAATCGATGCTATTGATACCATAACTTCAATGCAACCAATCAAATTAGACCTATGTAAACTATTACATAGTCTGTGTAAGTAGGAAAGCAAGTAGGAATATGTTTCATATCCTCAACAGTTAAGTTTATTATTATCTACTTATGAAATTTAGTTGTTATGCTAATAACTTAAATTTCTCAAGAATTCTTTCCGAAACTATATGGGAGGATCTTTCCATGAAGGAAGTTTTCATGGGGGAAGGGACATTGCTATGAAGGGGGCGCCGGATTCCCAGCATTATTAAAGAAAAAGATCAGAAATTAAATAAAAAAACAACAACAACAAGTTTTTTCAACTGAAAGTAAGGAGCAACATCAAAACTTAAAACGAACAGAAAATATTACGTATATAATTGGGTTCACCCCCTAGTCAATACCTCGCTCTTTAAGCCAAAGATTGTTTAATACTTTCATAAGAGCTATTTCTTCTAATTAACGGTCTTTGTGATTAAGGGGTCATTTTTAAAGAATTGGAACAAAAATTCGAACTTTAGCTTAAAGAGCAAGGTATTGGCTAGAGGGCGAACCCCCTAATATACGTATTAAAAAATCTATGAATATAGAAGTTCGTTACGTAAGTTAATTCCTAAGTTACGTATATTTATTACTAATAAAAACGTTCGTAAATAAAATTAAACAAGTTTTGAGAAAAGCCATTCAACCAAATAAAGTCAAGTTAACATGCAAATTTTGTTTTAATTATTCATGTACGGTGAGCCAAAATCAAAACCTGCATTAATTCATAAACGTTCAAAAATTAAAAAAAAAAACAAGCTTTTTTAACTGAAAGTAAGAAACGACATTAAAACTTAAAACGTACAGACATTATTCCGTATATGAAAGGGGCTGTCCCCTCCTCAACGTCTCGCTCTTTACGCTAAAGTTTGACTTTTTCATAACTATTTTTTTAAACAATAAAAAACTTTAGCGTAAAGACCGAGGCGTTGAGGAGGGGACAGCCCCTTTCATATACGGAATAATTTCTGTTCGTTTTAAGTTTTAACATCGTTCCTTATTTTCAGTTAAAAAAAAACTTTTTTTAAATTTAATTTTCTATAGAAATCAAATCAATTATTCATTTTCACCTACAAATAGCAAGCATGGTATCTTCAAGGAAGGGTGTTTGTCTTCTGTGGCTTTTTTTTCAATGTAGTTTGGCCCTAGTGCTATTTTTTAGAGGTGAGCCAACGTCATCCAAACAAATAACTGTTTTATATAAAAAAAGAAAAAAAAAAAAAAAGAAGCATTATGCTTCAAAAAAAACCAAATACCTATATTACGTTCAGTAAATAAAAATGGTCAATAATTAAATAAGTAATGAGCTTAGTTAGAAAAATTAGACTTTCGGTCGACAACACCACGTTAAATGTAAATTTATCATGCATTAAATCTTCAAGGGAAAAGTCGATAAGCATGGAAAACACAGAGTTTGACCAATCTTTTCCCCATGTTTTCCTTTTATTACTATCCTAAAAGGGTGGAGTCCATTTGCCTTCGATATTATGGCGAAGTAATTCCCTTCTCTTTTTTTCATTGAGATATTGATTATTTGGAACTCTAGATAGTTTTTATCTCACTAGTTTAAGAAAATAAAGTTTGTTCGATAATTAGTAGGATTAAAAGGCCGAACTGATTAGATAGCGTTTTATATGCAGTAAAACAAGATTATTCAAGGACCTCACAAAATAATTTCAGCCTTTTGATTTTTTCAGGACAAAAAGAAGAATGAATTCAGAAATGTACTTTTGTAGTAATACAAACTTAATGGTAAACAAACGTCGTAGTCATGAGAGAGTAAGCGAGGGAAAGAAGGAGTAAGAGAAGGAAGGAGAGAAAAAAGGCAGAGAGGGAAAGCGAGGAGAGGGGAGTGCGAGAGGAGCGAAGGGAGAAGGTGGAGAGAAAGCAAAAAAAAAACGAGTGAAGTAGTAGAGAGAGGGAGGAAAGTAGAGAGAAGAGGAAGGGCAAAGGAGAGGGAAAAGGGAGAGAATTGAGAGAAAGGGAAAGCAGAAAAAGAATAATACGAACGAGCAAGAGTGAGAGAAAGGGAGAGAGGAGAGGCAGATAGAGGGAGGAGAAAGGAGAGAAGAAGAGGGAGCAAGAACGGGTACAGTAGTAGAGACAGCGAGAGAAGTGGAAAGAAGAGACAGGGCGAGAGAGAGGAAAAAAAAGAAGGAGATAGTTGAGAGAAAGCGAAAGGGGAGAAAAAACAGCGCAAGCGAGCAAGTGAGAAGGAGAGAGACGAACGGAGAGAGAAAGAGGCAGAGATGAGAAGAAAGAGAAGGAAAGAGGAAAGGAGAAAAGACCAGACATGGAGGAGGAAAGACAGGCAGCGATACAGAAATAACAGAGGGAGAGAAAACAAGATAATAGATAGGGAAAGGGTTAGAGAAAGAAGAGACAGAGAGGAAGGAGAACCATGAAACTGAGGGGAGAGAGGCAGGCAGGCGGAAGAAAGAGGGGATATAAGGGTAGAGATGTAGAGCATAGATGGGAAATTGGAGGGAGGAGGAGAAAAGGAAACTGATAGGAGATATGGATCCCTTACGCATGGATTTACCCGATTACTCGGTGCAGTTACTGTGGACAGATATTCAAATTTTAGGGAAATAAGACTTAAAATTTCCCAGGGAAGACCTGTTATGTGGCGTGAAAAACTATATCCACTTTTCTCAAAATTCTACTTGGTATCATAGGCAGCGCAATCGCACTGCCTAAGTAAAGAACGATGTTGGCACAATGTATTATTTATTTTTTTTTTGGGTTAGACACGGGCACTTCGTATCGAAGGAGTTGTCGTAGAAGCTTTGAAAAGGGCTCATTCGATTGGAAATTGGAGTGGCTACTGCCCTTTTTAATAGTCAAAAGTGATTGGAAGGAAACTAACACCCCTTCCACGTCCCCAAACACATCCAATCAAAATTTTGAGATAGCCATTTTGTTCAGCGTAGTTGATTTACAGATAGAGATTATATTTTTGAGGAGGGACACTCCCCTACAGCCTTCAGGGCAAGGGTTGTAAGTTATGCCCCTGTGGCATATGCGATTTTTATAGAAAGCGTTATCGTGGAAACTTCAAAAAAGGCTCATTCGATTAGAAATTCAAACGGACAGTGCCCTTTTTAATAGTTGAAAGTAATTGGAGGGCCACTAACCCCCTCTCACACCCATCTTTTCCCCAACACATCCAATCAAAATTTTAAGATAGCCATTTTGTTCAACTTAGTTGAAAATTCTGAAAATTAGGTCTTTGAGTATGACAACCCTCCCCCCACAGCCCTCAGGGCAACAGTTATAAGTTATGCCCTGGGGGCATATAAGGTTTTCATAGAAAGCGTTGTCGTAGATACTTCAAAAATCATTCGATTGGAAATTGAAATGGCTAGTGCCCTTTTTAATAGTCAAAAGTAATTAACACCCCTTCTACGCCCACCATTTATCCAAACAAATCTAATCAAAATTTTGAGATAGCCATTTTGTTCAACGGAGTTGAAAGTTCTGGAAATTAGGTCTTTGAGGATGATAACCCCCTCAGAGCCCTCAGGACAAGGGCTCTAAGTTATACCCTGGGGGTATATAATATTTTTATTGAAAGCTTTGTCGTAAAAACTTGAAAAAGGCGCATTCGATTAAAATTCAAAAGACTAGTGCCCTTTTTAATAGTCGAAAGTGATTGGAGGGTAACTAACCCCCTCTCACATACAATCAAAATCTTTAGATAGCCATTTTATTCAACGTAGTTGAAAGTTTTGGAAATTGGGTTTTTAAAGATGACAACCCTCCCCCCACAACCCTCAGGGAAAGGGTTGTAAGTTTTACCCTGGGGGCATATAAGGTTTTTATAGAAAACGTTGTCGTAGAAACTTCAAAAAGGGCTCATTCCACTGGAAATTGAAATGGCTAGTGGCCTTTTTAATAGTCAAAAGTAATTGGAGGGCAAATAACCCCCCTCTCACGCCCACCATTTTCCAAAACACATACAATCAAAATTTTGAGATAGCCATTTTTGTAACGTAGTTGAAAATTCTGGAAATTATGTCTTTGAGGATGACAACCCTTCACAGCCCTCAGGCAAGGGTTTTAAGTTATGCCCTGGAACATATGAGGTTTTTATAGAAAGCGTTGCCGTAAACTTCAAAAAGTGCTCATTCGATTGAAAATTGAAAGGGCTAGTGCCCTTTTTAATAGTTGAAAGTAATTGGAGGGCAACTAACCCCCCTCTCACGCCAACCATTTCCCCAAACACATCAATCAAATTTTGAGATATTCATTTTGTTCAACGTATTTAAAATTACTGGAAATTAGGTCTTTTAGGATGACAACCTCCTTAGAGCCCTCAGGGCAAGGGTTTTAAGTTATACACTGGGAGCATAAGGTTTTTTTATAGAAAGTGTTGTCGTAGAAACTTCAAAAAGGGCTCATTTGATTGGAAATTGAAAGGGCTAGTCCCCTTTTTAATAGTCGAAAGTGAATGGAGAGCAACTAACCCCCCTATCACGCCGCCATTTCCCCAAACGCATTCAATTAAAATTTTGAGATTGCCATTTTGTTCAACGTAGTTGTGAGTTCTGGAAACTATGATTTTGAGGATAAAAAACCGCCCAAACCCCTCAGGGCAAAGGTTGTAAGTTATGCCCTGGGGCATATAAGGTTTTTACAGAAAGGATTTTCGTCGAGGGCTCATTCGATTGGAAACTGAGAGGGCTAGTGCCCTTTTTAATAGTCGAAAGTGATTGGAGGGCAACTAATCCCCCTCTCACGCCCGCCATTTCCCCAAAACACATCCAATCAAAATGTTGAGATATCTATTTTGTTCAACGTAGTTGAAAAATTCTGAAAATTGGGTTTTAAAGGATGATAACCCCCCTACAATTCTCAGGGTAAGGGTTGTAAGTTATACCCTGGGGGCATATAAGGTTTTTATAGAAAGAGTTGTCGTAGAAACTTCAAAAAGAGCTCATTCGATTGGTAATTGAAAGGGCCAGTGCCCTTTTAATAGTCGAAAGTGATTTGAGGGCAACTAACCTCCCTCTCACGCCCACCATTTCCCCAAACACATCCAATCAAAACTTTAAGATAGCCATTTTGTTCAACGTAGTGAAGCTCTGGAAATTATGTCTTTGAGGATGACAAACCCCCCACACCCCTCAGGGCAAGGGTTGTAAATTATGCCCTGGGGCCATATAAGGGTTTTTCTAGATACGTTGTCGTAGAAACTTCAAAAAGGGCTCACTCAATTGGAAATTGAAAGGGCTAGTGCCCGTTTTAAAAGTCAAAAGTGATTGGAGGGTAACTAACCCCCGCCTAAAACACCCACTATTTTCCCAAACACATCCAATCAAAACATTGAGATAGCCATTTTTTTCAATGTAGTTGAAAGTTTTGGAAATTAGGTTTTTGAGGATGACAACCTCCCCCCCCCACAACCCTCAGGGTAAGGGTTGTAAGTTATGCCCTGGAGGCATATAAGGTTTTATAAAAAAGTTTATTGTAGAAACTTCAAAGAGGGCTCATTCGATCGGAAATTGAAAGGGCTAATACCCTTTTTAATAGTCAAAAATGATTGAAGGGCAACTTACCCCCCTCTCACACCCACCATTTCCCCAAACACATTCAATCAAAATTTGAGATGACCATTTTGTTAACGTAGTTTAAAGTTCTGGAAATTAGACCTTTGAGGATGACACCCCCCCCCCAGCAGCCCTCAGTAAAAACGAAATGGCTGTGGCATTTCAGAACCGTAGCAGAATAGTTGAAATATCTAAAAGCTACGTATTCCTTAACAGAATTAATTATCAAAATTAGTAGTATTTTTATTCGTCGAAAATTACTGTATACAAAAGTTCGAATACCGTATCACAAAATTCATCATTTATCTTGGAATATTAGTGCAAGTCGACAAAAAAACTCCTTCAGGCAAACTTCAGAATTATATTAGAACTGCGAGATGTGGCTATAGTTATCGTGAATAAGAATCAACCTATCCACTCTGTGTGGACTGAGGCCATTTTTCTTCTAAGTCGCTATCATAGTCACTATCAGGCCTACCACCAACAATAGTCTTTCTACGGTCACACTAGTCGCAGGAATAGACAATAACTTTCTGGCAAGTGCGGCGACGTAAGAAAATTTAATCACGATTGTGTATCCAGAACTGAAGAACGTTGCCGTCACCGTCGTCTTCAGTTCTTCCTATGTTTTTAAAAGGATAAACTATAGTGCAACCTGATTCCTGGTTGTTGGCCCGGAAATTATGTCTTTGAGGGTGACAAACCCCTCACAGCCCTCAGGGCAAGGTTTGTAAGTTATACCCTGGGGCATATAAGATTTTTATAGAAAGCGTTGCCGTAAAAAACTTCAAAAAGGGCTCATTCGATAGGAAATTGAAATGGCTAGTACCCTTTTTAATAGTCGGAAGTGATTGGAGGGCAACTAACCTCCCTCGCACGCCCACCATTTCCCCAAACACATCCAAACAAAATTTTGAGATAGCTATTTTCTTCAACGTAGTTGAAAGTTCTGGAAATTGGGTCTTTGAGGATGACAGCCCCCACCCCCCACCCCCCACCCCTCAGGGCAAGGGTTGTAAGTTATGCCCTGGGAACATATAAGGTTTTTGTTGAAAGCGTTGTCGTAGAAACTTCAAAAGGGCTCATTCGATTGGAAATTGAAAGGCTAGTGCCTTTTTGTAGTAATGGAAAGTGATTGGAGAGCAATTAACGCCCCTCTCACGCCCACCATTTCCCCAAACACATTCAGTCAAAATTTTGAGATAGCCGTTTTGTTTAACGTAGATGAAAGTTCTGGAAATTAGGTTTTTGAGGATGATAACTCCCTCGCAGCCCCCAGGGCAAGGGTTGTAATTTATGCCCTGGGGGCATATAAGGCGTTTATAGAAAGCGTTTAATGTCGTAGAAACTCAAAAAGGGCTCATTTGATTGGAAATTGAAAGGGCTAGTGCCCTTTCTAATAGTCGAAAGGAATTTGAAGGCTTGACTTTTTTTTATAGTGGCTTGAAGGCTTGACTTTTTTAAGATTGATGTGGGTATAATGTTTTTTTTTTTTTTTTTTTTTTTTTTTTTTTTTTTTTTTTTTTTTTTTTTTTTTTTTTTTTTTTTTTTTAGACCAGGGTATTTCGTATCGAAGGAGTTGTCGTAGGAACTTCGAAAAGGGCTCATTCGATTGAAAATAGAAAGGGCTAATGCCCTTTTAATAGTCGAAAGTGATTGGAAGGCAACTAGTCCCCCTCCCACGCCCACCTTCCTATTTGCCATTATGTTTAGAAACTAAATGTTGCCTTAAGATTAAATCAAAATGCACTGTGTTAATGCTAATTCTCAATAGGCAAATCAGCAGTATTTCAAGAACGACTGAGGGTATTATATTCAAACTTTCGGGGCTACTTCTGCTCTTAAAATTTAACCAAATCAAAATAACGTAAGTGTATCCAAGCTATCAAAGAAAGTAAACAGATTTTTTTTTATATATAATCTATAATGGTATCAAGTTTTCTATTTCAGGTCAACTAGAAGAGGTATGAAACTAATTAAACACTACTATTTGTGTCCAAATTTTTAAAAGGGTGTATGTTGTTAAAAATTGCTGAAAATTTTTCTCCAGCATACAAATAGCAGGCCAAACTAAAAAGTCTTTAAAAAAACGAAAAGAATTAAATAGTATTATTTTGTATTTCCTGAAAAAACTATGTCAATATAAAACGAACGGAAATGAATTCAAAAAAACTTTTTCCACACAAAAAATATAAGTTTACAAAGGAAATTAAAAAAACTCCATTAAACCAAAAATGAGCAAAAAATAAAATCAAATAATCTACCAATCTTGGAAAATACCACAAATCAGCATATATATATATAGTATATATATATATATATATATATATATATATATATATATATATATATATATATATATATAATATATATATATATATATATATATATATCTATATATATATATATATATATATATATATATATATATATATATATATATATATATATATATTATATATATATATATATATATATATATATATATATATATATATATATATATATATATATATATATATATATATATATATATATATATATATATATATATATATATATATATATATATATATATATATATATATATATATATATATATATATATATATATATATATATATATATATATATATATATATATATATATATATATATATATATATATATAATATATATATATATATATATATATATATATATATATATATATATATATATATATATATATATATATATATATATATATATATATATATATATATATATATATATATATATATATATATATATATATATATATATATAATATATATATATATATATATATATATATATATATATATATATATATATATATATATATATATATATTATATATATATATTCTTTGGAAATCACGAGCCGAAAAACAATACGCAGCATCAATATCATTTTTCATACGTATCAGTATCATGGTATCATTTTTTCATCTATTAAAAGACACAATCTATTACGCTTTGGTTTTTCCTTAATGTCAATAATGTTGTTGTCGTAGAAAAATTCGAAAACAGCTCATTCGATTGGAAATTGAAAGGGTCAGTACCACTTTTAATAGTCGAAAGTAATTAGAGGGCAACTAGCCCCCCTCCCACACCCATCCCCTTCCACACGCCCAACAGAATACCTTTGAACTGTTTTCGCCTTTTTTTACTTTCACAAATAATAATTATCAAAACCTTAAGAAAGAAATCTCAGTATACGTCAATTAAACTGACAATCCACGGTCATTTGTTTTTTGTTTTTGTTTTTTAAGTAAAGCACAAATTGTGTCCTCGTCTTGAACACAATTCTTGTGTTCTGGTCTTGAAAGCATGGGGGTTATCAGCCCTACTCATGCTAATTTTTGCTCGTTTTGAGTTTGACTCGGCTATTTACTGTAATTTCTGTTCGTTTTGAGTTTCATTTATTTATCGATAGTGATTTGTGGTAGTTTTACGCTTGGAAGACTATTTGACTTTATTTTTACTCATTCTTGGCTTAATGGAGCTCTTTACTTTTTTAAAAAAAAACTTGTCTTGAGGAAATTTTTTAAATTCATTTCTGTTCGTTTTTTATTGACATAGTCTTTTCCATGGAAAAAAATAATATTGTATATCTTTTCAGTTTCTTTCTATAAGAAACCATAGTAAGGGTTGCTATTTGCATGTTGGAGAAACTTTTTCAACAATTTTTAATCCTGACACACAGTATTTTTTAATTTCATTTTACAGCTTCTGAAGTTGACCTGAAAAATAAAACTTAATATCATTACCAAAAAGATTTCTATCTATGCTCTTTGATAACATAACATGGACACACTTACTCTTTTTATTTATTTAAATTGTAAAAAACAGAAGTAGTAATTGTAGTATCCCCAAAAGTTTCAACTTAATACCCCAGTTGTTCTCGATATATTCCTGGGGTGTTTTATTGGCAACCATAAACACAATGCCTTTTTGACTTATTTTAAAGCAACATTTCGTTTTAAGCATAATGGAATAATTGCATAATTGTGGGGAGTTGAGATGCCTAATACCCTAAAGACATAGTTGTAGAACCGTTCTACTATACTGAACAAAATAGCTGTCTCAAAATTTTGGCTGGATGCGTTTGGAAAATGAATGAACTTGAGAGAAGGGCTGCTTGCCCTCCAATCTCTTGTTAATCTTAAAAAGAACACCATACACTCGCACTGTCATTGGAGTGCAAGGGAGATGATCTCCCCCCTCATTTATCTAGTAAAAACACTTTAAACAAGTAAAAAACAATTGAAGACATTTTAAATGTATCTTGTTTTCAGTAAAGTGCAAATTATTTTCAGGTATTGAGAAGGCATGAGGGTTGTCAGCCCTACTCATGTTAATTTCTGCTCGTTTTGAGTTTGACTCGGTTATTTATTGTATGATTTACATAAACAAAATACTTTTAAAAAGTTTTAACTTTTTTAACTTAATAAATAAAATATTATTAAACTTTAAGGAATATATATCCGTATATGTATACTAAGCTGACAATCCATAACCATTTTTTTTTCCAGTAAAGTGCAAATTATGTTCTGGTCTTGAGAAGGTATAGGGATATACTGTCTTTGAAACTATGTTCAAAGACATAGTTTCCAGACCTTTCACTACGCTGTAAAAAATGGCCATCTCAAAATTTCTATCAGATGCATTTCAGGAAAATACAAAGTGTGTGTGTGTGGGGGGGGGGACTACCTACCCTCCGATCACTCTGATTCATAAAAAGGGCACAAGAACTTCTGATTACCAATAATAATAATAATACTTTTATTTTCCCTCAGGATACACTATGAGGAGTACATTCAATAAATATAAAATGTAGACACAACTTACAATTAACAAAACCAGAACTACCGAATAATACAACACTCTACGTCTATCGGTTAACATCGGTTACGTTTTTTTTTTTTTTTTTTCAAAAACAAAACGTGAATAAATTTCTATATTCAAGATAATTACGAGCCTTTTGAACTAAAAGCTCACACTTAATCTTTATTACATCAAGTGGGTCCTTTATTCCATACATATATTTTGAAGAAGTATTACGAGCACTTAGCGGAAAACCTAGTAGAAATTTAAGATATCAAAAATACACAACTTTAATTTGAGATGAAGTGGAAGATGGAAAAGTTTTCAAAATCACCGCTCGAAAGCTAATCAAAGGTAGAACCATTGACTGATACAGTCTAGCTAATATATCCCTTCTCATATTATCCCGCAGATGAACGAAGGAACCGAAGGTCTTTCTTATCTTAACTTCCAGATGGCTTATCACAGGCAACGCAGCGTTGCCTATAGTAAAGGCCATACGGCTCCAATGTTTTATTAATTTTTTTTCCCCAGAGGCACTTCATATGGAAGGGGTCGTCGTAGTAGAAACTTCAAAGGGGGCTCATTCGATTGGAAATCGAGAGTTCTAGTGCCCTTTTTAATAGTCGAAAATTACTGGAGGGCAACTAGCCCCCCCCCCCCGACCATCATTCCCCCAAACCCATCAAAATTTTGAGATAGCCATTTTGTTCAGCGTAGTTGATTTCCACATAGAAAATATATTTTTGACGAGGACACTCCCGCACAACTCTCAGGGCAAGGGTTTTAAGTTATACCCTGGGGGCATATAAGGTTTTTATAGAAGGCGTTGTCGTAGAAACTTCAAAACAGGCACATTCGATTGGAAATTCAAAGGGCTAGTGCCCTTTTTAATAGTTGAAAGTGATTGGAGGGCAACTAGCCCCCCCCCCACTCCCATCATTTCCCCAAACACGTCCAATCAAAATTTTGAGATAGCCATTTTGTTCAGCGTAGTTGATTTCCAGATAGAAAATATGTTTTTTTGAGGAGGACACTCCCCCACAACCCTCAAGGCAAGGTTTCAAGCTATACCTTGGGGGCATATAAGGTTTTTATAGAAGGCGGTGTCGTAGAAACTTCAAAAAAGGCTCATTTGATTGAAAATTCAAAGGACTAGTGCCCTTTTTAATAGTCGAAAGTGATTTGAGGGCAACTAACCCCCCTCTCACGCCCACCTTTTCCCCACATCTAATCAAAATTTTTGAGACAGTCATTTTATTAAACGTAGTTTTAAGTTCTAGAAATTAGGTCTTTGAGGATGACAACTCCCCCGCAGCCCTCGGGGCGAGGGTTGTAATTTAAGGATTCTCCGAATCCTTCATATTATTTCTTATGGAAGGGATGCTCGTATAAACTTTAGAGAGGGCTCATTTGATTGGAAATTGAAAGTTCTTGTTCAGTTTTGAAGAGTCAAAAGAGATTGGACGGCAACTAGCCCCCCCCCCCCTCCTCCACGCCCTAGATAAAAATTGAGATAGACATTTTGTTAAAATAGTTTAAAGTTCTGATAACAAAAACTCCGGTGTCGACACAGCCCACCCGGTGTCGAAACAATCAAACAATCATTAAATAAACAATCAATGCAAACAAACATACAATAGATATTAATGTAAATTAATAAATAAATCTAGTTTTTTTAATTAATTTTCTTATGTTACTAATTTTAGACAATAGAAAACTAAAGGTCATAAAGGCAATAAGGTTTCGATATTTTATTGTTTTTTAGTTGTGCACTAAAATTAGTGAAAACAGGGCCGCTAACGGGAAGGTTGTGCACAGCCAGCCCCGTCCACCCACCCTTTAGGATTAAACCCGACCCGCTAATATCCTTCCATTTGTAGCGCAAATGTGAGGATAGCCTTATATAGTGCTTGTTAATTGTTATCTCTTTTGTAAAGTTATTTTAGTTTTTTTTAATTAATTTTGTTTTGTTACTAAGTTTTAGACAATAGAAAACAAAAGGTCAAAAAGACCATAAGGCTTTAATGTTTTGTTGGGTCTTTTTCTAAAAACTCCTCATTTTGTTGTGTACAGCCAGCCCTGCCTGCCCACCCCTTAGCATTAAACCCGACGCCTTGACGCCCTGAACCTAAAAAATGTGGAGTAGAAATTTCAGCTTCCATTTTTATGAATATCCGAAATTATCTGAGGGGAATGTTTTGGGGAGCATATTCCACGGCTGGGAAATTTCTGCTGGGTGGAATTTAACGCGGGGGAATTATCAGCAGGAAAAGAAAATGTTCGTTGAGGGGGGGGAGGAATTTCCCAGGGGTGGGTTTTCCAAAAGTGAATTATTCAGGGAGGGGACGACTAACCCATTCGATAATATTCTAAATTTTACATCTGAAAGTAACGGGAACAAAGAATCAACGGAAATGTCAGAGATAGCACTTCAGGTTCCTTTAGACGATTTTGTTCATGTCTTTTGAAAAAAAAAAAAGAAAGACATTTTCAAAAGACAGATTGATTTCATTTGTATTACTTTCTCTGTGGCTGCTCAATTATGCATGCAAGGGGGGAGACTTCCCCCGCCACTGTCTCCGCTAAGGTTTCAATTTTTATCTCAAGGCTTAAAAATGAACGTAATGCGATAAAAGTATAACTCAAAATAACATATATAGAATAGTATATGCACATAACACGGAACAATTAATCAAAATTGCATATTATGAGTTGAGGCTCACCCAAATGATGGGCCAGGGGGCTCACCCTTCCACAATCTATGAAATCAATCCTGCAATAACTGAAAATATAAAGTATTTTTGTGTATTTTAACGTCTTCCACAACTCAAACGGTCCAAACATTCTACAGCCCAATGAGTCTGTCTAATCTCCTAAATCGGGGACGGAGGAGATAAGTGAAGTTCCGCCCCGTATTGGATGAGTCTCCAACCTTACCCTCCCCCCTCCCCTACTGTCTACGCTAAAGTTTTCTCTTTTTATGCCGACTACGCCACCCCCATCCCAAAGACTTTAATAAGGTAAAGTTTTGTATGGGAAGAACACATAGTAAATCTATTATAATTATCCAATTATAAGGTTAAAAAATACATACTCTGTGATAGATGCAAAATTGCTTTGGCACACAAAAATCTATTAAGGTTAATTCCAAACAGTCGTAATCCCTTTGTGTCAGCAAGTCAAATGGTCAAAACACCCTTATTGGAGCTATTTTTTTCAATCCATTCATTGTTGTTAATCGCTGTCCACAAGTTATGCAAGCTGTCTTTTGTTCATATATAAGGTTTTTATCAAAGAGGTAATCGTATAGACTTTGAAAAAAGCCTAATTCGATTTAAAATGAAAGTTCTAGATCCGTTTTTTTAAAGTCAAGAATAATCGGACAGAAAGCAACCTCCCCCCCCCCCATGCCATAAAAAATTGAAACTTTTTTGCAATAAAAAACGAACAAAAATTAATTTAAAAAAAACTCCGAAAAAAAATTTTTTCAAAGAAAAGTAAAGGCCATTTTAAACTTAAGCTCAGGAGATACAAATACCTGTTAAAATTCAAACTCAAAACGACCAGAAATTACTATTAAAGAATAAATGAAACCCAAAACGAACAGAAATTAAATGAACAATCATTGCAAAAAACATTTTACTGAAAAATAGATCTTAAAGCAAGTAATGCTTAGATTATGAAAATCAAGCTTTTTAAAACGAGGAAAAAAAAATAGTTTTGCTATTCAAGTATTAAATGAAACTTAAAACGAACAGAATTAAAAACAACAATGCGAACAAACATAAAATATATATTAATGTAAATGAGCTAAAATCTTAAAACAAGTGAAACTTAAATTGAATATGCAAATCAAGTTTTAATCGAATAAAAATAACTACAAACAAGAGTTCGGGTATTCACTGCAGAAGCTTAAAAACCTACTGCGTCATTGGCGCTTTACTGAAAACGAATAATATTACAAATGTTTTCTTTTGTACTTAATATTGAAAATAAACATTAAAATTGCAGTAAAATTTTGAATTGATGAGCTTTCAGCAATAATATCATTATACATCAAATATCAGTTTAATTTATTAGTTCTTTCCAAGATTGGTCAAGACAAATATAGTTTTCACTACAAACAAAATTTGGATACTGCCCCCTTCTTTAACTGTAAAAACCTAAAGCCTTCTGCGTCATTGGCGCTTCACTGAAAACGAATTACTCGTATATTACAAATTTATTCTTTTCCAGTTCTTACAGCATTGAAAATGAAAATAAAAATTACAGTGAAAAAAAATCTTGAACTGATGGATCTTTCAACAATTAATATCATTATATATCTAATATCCAATTTGATTTTGTTTATACTCTCCAAGCCTGTTTAAGACTCGTATAGTTTTTAGTAAGGCGCCAATGACGCAGTAGGTTTTAGGCTTCTGCAGTGAGGCGATACCCGAACTCTTGTTTGTAGTTATTTTTATTCGATTCAAACTTGATTTGCATATTCAATTTAAGTTTCACTTGTTTTAAGATTTATTTATTCATTTACATTAATATATATTGTATGTTTGTTCGCATTGATTGTTTATTTAATTTCTGTTCGTTTTAAGTTTCATTTATACTTTAATAGCAAACTATTTTTTTCGTTTAAAGCTTGATTTTCATATTCAATCTAAGCATTACTCGCTTTAAGATCTATTTATTCATTTATATTATTACTTGTTGTATATTTTTTGCTATGATTGTTTATTTAATTTCTGTTCGTTTTGGGTTTCATTTATTCTTTAATAGTAATTTCTGGTCGATTTGAGTTTGAATTTTAACAGGTATTTGTATCTCCTGAGCTTAAGTTCAAAATGGCCTTTACTTTTCTTTGAAAAAAAAAAACTTATTTTTCGGAACGTTTTTTTTAATTAATTATTAAAAGAGGTGATAGTCTTTTTTACAGAAGAATATGGGGACACCGAGGTATATCACCGAATCCAAAGCATGAGAAATCCGATCATTACCGCAATCAAGTGGAGGAGAGTCAAGAGGGTCATTAATCACAAAATACTGGCATTTCGCGAGGTTTATTTCTAGTCCTTTTTTGTTCAACTCATTCGCTAAAATCTTAAAATTTTCAATCAACACAGTCTTTGACCGACTAAGTAAAATAATGTCATCAGCATAAGCCAAATAACTAATTTCAACTGCTAAGTAAATCAGAGAGGTTTTTAATGAAGCAAAACAATCCTTTAGACAAAAATTGAAAATAGACGACGATAATATCCCCCCCCCTGTCTAACCCCCTCCTAACTACTACTTCATCAGCAGAAATCATAGATCCCGAGGCAATGCGGACTTTAAGCCCAGAATACCACGAACAAAAAACATTAAACAGGTTATGTGGTAAACTATATTTTAGTAAGCTAAGTAGAGCAGATGCACGAGAGATTATCGAAAGCTCCTTTAATATCTATTAATAAACAATATAACGGGTCTCCTTTAAGCCATGAAGAATTTAAAATTTGAAAAAGTAGTATGTGCGTGATCACAACCCGTACCCCTAGTGAACCCCAATTGATTCGAACCGAAATCAAGCGAAACAAAAAGAGATTTAACACTAAGTTCAAACATCTTACTTAATTGAGGGCCGTTAGTAATAGGCCGAAAAGAATCGCATGTCTGCTACTTGCTTTTTCCATGCTTTGGTGCCGGCGTAATTATCCCTGTTTTAAAAGAAGTTGGCACATGCCCAGACAAAAGAATCAGATTAAAAAAAAAAAAAAAAAAAACTCAAAAGCTTAGCAAAAAATGAAGCCGGGGCAAGTTTCAGATGATTGGAAAAAATTCCATCATGGTCCGGAGCACTTTTATTTTTAAGACTCTTCATAGCTACACTCACATCATAACTAAGAAGAAAAAACCAAGGATCTCAAGGAGAAAGAGGTTCATCAAGTTCTCGGACCTCTTCAAGATCATCATTACATAAAGACATTACATTCGAAAAATGGTCAACCAACATTTTCTCTGTTGGGGCTTTATGAGAGATTTTATATGAACCAGCTCTTTTCCTATTTTTTAAAGTTCTCCACAACGACTGCTGATCATCATCAACTTTGTCTGAAGCAAGTTTTATCAGATTATCTTTATGCCGCCGGAATTCGCTTTGGAATGCCGCCTTACTTGCTTTCATCTCAAAAAAAACGCAGGGTGATCTGGGGGCTTACCAATGTCTCGCCAACGGAGATAATTAAGTTTAGCTAAATTGTTCGCCGCTACCAAATCTGCGTTATTAGACCAACAAGGTATCTCAGTTCCTACTTTATATATTTTCTTCTCAAAAACTAGATCTGCACTAAATTTAAGGCAATGGACAAGCTGGTGAAATGTACAATCTGTATCTAATAATGTAGACTCTGCAGGTTTAAGACTGGAATAATCAGGTACAATAACTTTCGAAACTTCAGAATCTACAGATACCCTATAAGAATCAACAAGATTTTGATCCCAAATCCACTTAGTTCTCCAAGGTTGATTTTTTTCTTTCATTTCTTTGCTGAGGAATTCCTACAAGTGAAAGCGAAAACTTTAAAGGTCTATGATCACTAATCGGGAAATCTACAACCACTTCAATCGAACCAGAAACCGAACTAGAAGTAAAAACAAGAACGTGATCAAGATTACTAGTTGACCCAGAATTATGAAAATAAGTATAATTATCCGTTTTATTTACGATTGACAGATTTGGTAGTGAAGAAAGGAAAAGAGAAGAACGCACACAACTTGAATTGAGCAGATAGCAGTTCAGATCAACCGCTATGCAAATATCATAATTAGCTGAGTACTTTTGTACAAAAGCACTCAGTTTACCACACACATCTTGGAATAAACAATCAGACAGGTCTTTCCGGTAATCTGTTGGAAAATGACAATTAGTCAAAATACACTCACAAAAACGGCATGCAAAAAAATAATTATTATAAATATCAGACGAGAATCAAATGTATCAGGTATAAGAGTAACTAGCCCTCCCGACTAGCGTCCCCCAGTAGGTATAGTAGGAATCGAGTAATGTTTATAACCAGGAAGAAACGTATCAAAAAAAAAGGCAAAGCAAAATCAAGGAGGTGATGTTCCTGTAAACATAGTATTCCGTTAGTACGCAAAAACAGCCTTAACACTTCAATTTTACCAAAAACTCCGTTCGAATTAAAAGACACTACGGGTACAAGCAATCGATCAGGTAAATTGTTACTTTGCATTTATAACCTTACGAATCTGAGGACAACGAAAACTGAAAGACGGATGGTCTTTTGAGCCACAATTCGCACACTGAACCAGAAGAGAGCAAGGCTTGTCTCTGGAGTGTTCGTGGTCGCCCGAACAGCGCGCGCATTTCATAGCACTTGATTCGCACTTCTTAGTATCGTGGGACACACTCTGGCAACGCTGACACCTCCTCGGGAGCTTCCTATTAGCAGTAATCCGAAAATGCCCATAACCTATGTTTAAACCATGGCACAAATAATACTTCATAAAGATTCCGAATCGAAAGTTATTTTCACCACAGAAGATTGTCCAAGCCGCTTGAAATCACAAATCCCCGAATATTTTCCTTCTAGGGCTTCCAAATCACAATCTTTCTCAATCCCGTGTATGATACCCGCAAACTCACATTTTCTCGATTAAACGCAGCAATCCGGATAACTATTTTTTATACGGGTCCCAACTTATCCGCTTTAACTTTTAATGTAACAGAGTCTCTATTGCGTCTGACGTCATAAATGTCATTCACTCCTAGTTGATCTAAATCTGCCTCCCGCTTTAGCGGATCTGACCAGTTATTGGAAAATGAACAAATTTTCAGAAGTTCAAATTTTTCGCTTGGTGACGGTAAATTTCGCCATTCAGTGGGGATTTCACCAAGGGGTGGGGGCCTATCGGTGACGATTGCCTGTAGATGCAGGATATCTTTAGAAAGATTCGTTAACTTCTGTTCACACGAGGACACTAAGCGGTCAAGTCAACTGATGACTCACTTTTCAGGACTGGAATTTCACGTATATTCTTTGGCACAATAATAGCCCACACAAAACCGGCCGAATCATATTCAGCCATGGGATCTAGAATGCCATTTAGCGTATTAGTGGTAGCAGCTTTACCCCTCCTCTCGGTAGGCTTTATATGACATTTTGTCATATTCCATACCAGCGTCTTTAGGGAGACGAGATTTTCCAAGCTTATAAAATAAAATAAGAGGCCGCCTCAACAATTTCTTCTCGATCTATTCCACTAGAAAAGGCATCTAGTAGAAAAAATAGTCCTGAATTGACGACCATCTTTGATATTCCATTTTCCGTGATATAAATACCTTGGAAATCATCCGTCATTCTTGATGGTCAAAAAAACACTGCTCATAAGTAGAAAATACAGTACGATAATACAGCACCTGAATAAGTAAAAATATCCAATGGTGAATGTCCGAAAATATCAATTTTTTATTTCACTTATTGCGAAACTGTCCACTGTAATTTATTCTAAATTTAATCAGGCTTAAAAACAAAACAGATTTCTACAGGTCAGATGCCAAACAAGAACAAACAAGATTCAATGAGTCGCCTCCAGAGTTTATACGATCACCCTTTCTATATATACCTTATATGCCTCCAGGGCATAACTTACAACCCTTGCCCTGAGGGTTGGGGGGGGGGGGGGCTGCTATCCACAAAGACATCTGTCCACAACGCTATTGTCATCTATCCAAAGCGCTATTGCGCTGCCTATGATAATCAAGGATTGTGCGGGTGAACACATATACCTTTGAAATCTAATAACATAAGTTCTGGTCAGTGTTCAAGGCACCTGAACAACAGCGCATAATAATACATATTCAAAAGACTAAATTTCTTAGAGTGTTTTTAAATAAAAAGACAGCGAGACTTCAAAAATTTATAAAATACGACACATAGCCTATCAGTATATAGAGTTGCACAATAATTTCTTCACTAGAGTGTTTCCCACGTAAGAGGGGGATTGTTCATGGATGTGAGAAATAGAATTTCTGAGAAAATTAAGTCGTTAAATATACCGTATATTGATAATATTTAGTAATGTGTTATGAGTTTAATGATGAGAATATCTTCTCACCAACTGGAATTGTTTATTTCCATATAGCAGTTACACATTTAGTGTAGGTGGTGTATACTGTTGTTTCAGTTAATTTCTTTTGCTTTATCAGTATTGTGGTAACTACATTATCTACCTACATATCTACTGTTTACATACAAGAGAGTAAATACCACAGAGAAGAATTTAGACTTTTAAAAACTTCTCCCTCAAAGAAATAGCTATAAATATTTAATATAGGTTACAGACCCTCGTAAAATAAGTATATATAAAGACTTGATACATACTGGGAAAATATGGCTATTTCAAAAAGGGTCACTTAAGATGCACACCAGAAAACAATGGCCGTGTTATAAAATTTACGCACGAACAAAACTTATGCATGAATCTCATCTGGACTAAAGCACGATTTAAACCTTAAATATATCTAGGAGACAACCCGTGCTAAGACTACTGAGCCAGGCTAACCGCTGTAGATGAGCAGCAAGTCTTGTTACCACTCTTGGAAAGAGAATATTTGACCCCCCCCCCCCATCTATGACGTAAACACCTGTAAAAAGTAGGACCTATGTCCGTTTACCAGTAAAATATTGCCTTGCAACAGGCACGCAACACGTCAAAAGATTTTCATCAATGCTTGAGTTTGATCAGAATTGATGCACTATAATAAAATAGCAATAGACTTACCAAGCAAGGATGGGTTGATGAGTGGTACTTCAAAGCTTTCAGGCAACACAATATTGTTATCATCGAGGCTCAATACATCCGAAGAAGTGTCAATGTCGTTCTTCTCTCTGGTATAAGAGCTATCCTTTAAGTGAACGACCTCAACTTTGTTGAAATAAACGATGAAGAGGAAAGGTTCCTTGTAGGCTAAAAAAAAATACAATACATACACTCAGTCCTCTACAAGCCTCTACATTCAGCCCTCTATATGATTTCAGCCGCGTTAAACCAGTCATATGTGGGGAAAAAAAGACAAGAAGGACAAAAACAAAACAGAAAATAGTTAACTTTTTCGAATAATAAATGTCCTAATTAAATCGCACTGAGAAGATTTGGTTATCGATTTTAAGTTATCCTTAAGTGAGGCATCCGTTTTGCATTAAAAGTAATACAATTTCCTTCCAAGATGCCGAATTTTTTCAGATGTTATTCTTTTTTCCAAACAGCTCTTCAATTACAATGTAAAGTACGAAGTTTCTTCTTTTTCTTTACTCTCGTCTTTGCATATAGCATATTCGTATGTTTTCCTTGAAAACTGAAACTTTTCCTGGAAATCGAGATTTTACCACAAAAAATACGAGTAAAACTAGACCTTTGGCACCAAGGTCCCAATAAGTTCTAATGCAGCTGGGACCTAAGGGTTACAGCTGCGAACAGGTAGATAACTTGGACTAGGTCCTAATCCTAAAAAGGCATAACTAAGACACTAGCTCTTACTTCCCACCAACATTGAATGAGATCCAAGAACATTTTTAGATAGATGTTCCGATGACAAGAATTCAAAGACCCCATCTCCCTCTTTCTCACCCAGGTAAAACACCAAACAGATACAGGTATACTAGTTCTTACTTCTCCTCAAATTAGGGTAACATCCGACATACAGCCCCATCCTGGCATATGTGCCGATGACCAGATAGACTCAAGCAAACTAGACAGTTTTTAGTAAAGCACTAGATTTTCAGAAATCTAAAAATAAAGAGAAATATCACAAGAGAGTTTCACAACATAATTTCAACTGTACTCTTCACATAAAAATTGTCTCTAAATTAACTCTTTTGGAATTTAGTTTCCTTTCAAATATACACCACACACTATGCACAAAGACTGCATCTATCTTAGACGAAGAAGCTAAAGAAGTCAGCACGAGTTTTTGCTAAAACAGGGCATTAAATATATGTTCTATTTCCCACCTCTCTTGGACTCCCCGCAATTTTTTAATTTTACATAAGAAAGTATACTTTCGTTGTTTTTGGTTTAGGAAAAGTGATCATTAAGATTATTCCCGTGTTCAATAGAACTTATTGCGAATGAGTGTGATTCATTTTCTTCAATGGTAGCCAATGAAAACCATTCTCTTTCAAATACTTTGGTTTTATTGGGTATAAGTGACAAAAATCACTTACAATCTAGTGCAATAATTTATTTTAAACGCAGCGTATATTACTATGAAGAATACAAGTTTAATGCAAGAACATTTTCCCGATTCCAGGGTAGAACAGTACCGTTACACTGCCCAAAAATGACAGACCTGAGTCTGACGTCAAAAAATAGCAACCAATTCGTCCATTCCTTGACGAGACAGAGGAAGTAAAACCGTAATTACCCATTTCGGTGCCAGTACAATGATACACAGACCAGTTTTTCAAGCTTTTTTTCGAAATTCCCAAAAATGTTTTGTAATTATTTTTTACTGCTAGAATAAACATAGATTCACTTGCAAAGAGGAATGGGAGGGGGGAGGGTACTCAAAGAGGTGTAGATTTTACGCATTTGGTTATGGTTTTCCGACCAAGGGGATTTGAATGGTATACTGCTGATACTACAAAGCCGATCTACTCCTAAAATGACGCAAAAATTTCCATTTTGGTACCGTGTACCACTAAAAATGGCGTTGCCAAAACTAATTTATACTAAGCACGCAGATGTACCTAGTAGGTTTCAAATGAGCTCTTAGATCAGTCTCTACAATATTCCAGAGCCCTTCTAGTGCTGGAGAAAAAAGAGAAAAAGAGAGACATCAGTCTTCCTTAGTGATTATAATATTACCCTTTCCATACTTCCCAGACATTCAACTTCAGATATGGCACCAAAGTGCCATTTCTATTAACATGTGGCACTTTAGGATGACAGTCTCAATAGAAACTTATAAAAAGCACGTAGATATAATCAAGAACTCTTAAATGAGTCATTAAACATTTCTCTACGATCTTATGTTAGCCTGCTAGTCCTGGCGGGAAAAAAAGGAGATACATCAGTGTTACCTAAGTAAAGAAAAAGTAATTTCGTTAGTTTTTCAAAATGGGACCTTATTGATTATGTTATAGTAAACCGAAGACTGGCAGGATCAATACAAGATACTAGGGTATATAGGAGTGCCGTTACTGATGTTAAAAGTAAAGATCACCATCTAGTAGTGTCAAGGGTTAATTTAAAGCTGAAATATCGAAAGGGTAACTACCTCCCGGGAAGTTATGATGTTGGTAGACTCCAGGACGAGAATTTCAGAGAAACTTTCCAGGAACAGTTGAATACTAAACTTGAGAGTTTAAAATTTGATAATGTGGAAGATGGTTGGAATAATTTTAGAAAAATAATTTGTGAAGTTGCTGAAGGTGTATTAGGGAAGAAAGCTAGAACTGCAGCTAAGAATATTAGTGAAAAAGCTTTATGTTTAATAGAAAGGAGAAAGGACTTGTACAAGAATTATCTGAGTGACAGATCATATGAAAACAAAAGGAATGTAAAGAAAGTGGAGAAAATATTAAAATATGAACTAAGGAGATGTGAAGTGGAGGCCATGGATAAAATTGGCGAGGATCTGGAAGATGCAGCTAGACGGCATAATAGTAAAATAGTGTACTGGCATGTTAACAAATTGAGAGGGAGTAGTCAATCTGGAGTTAAATATAGGAATGGGGCCGCAATTAGCGATAAGGAAAAAACTAAAGAGAGATGGGCCGAACATTTTGAGAATTTGCTTAACCGAGATAGAGTTGAAGGAAAAAATATAGAGGAAAATGAAAAAGTTTGTGATACCTTGGATTTGAAGGAAGATTTGTTTTGTGAGGAGGAATTAGCAACAGTACTAAAAGGATTAAAGAATAATAAGGCTCCAGGTGCTGATAGGGTGGTAAATGAGTTTCTTAAATATGGTGGCTCTGAGGTTAAGTTACTGAAGATTATGAATATGATCTTTGAAAAAGGGGAAGTACCTAACGATTTTAGGAAAACCTTAATTAAGCCAATTTATAAGAAACGTGATAAAAGTAAGTGTGGTAATTATCGAGGCATTAGTCTGGTCTCTGTAGGTAGTAAATTACTTACTTACCTACAGAGGTAGTAACTGCCGTAGACAAAGTTTTAAGAGAAGAAAAATGCGGTTTTAGAAAAGGTAGAGGATGTGTTGACCAAATTTTCACTCTTAGGCTAATAATTGAGAAGTGCCTGAGTTTTCAAACACCTTTGGTCCTCAGTTTCATAGATTATGAGCAAGCGTTCAATTCTGTTGATAGAAGAGCTTTGGTAAAGGTTTTTCCGTGTATGGTATACCAGACAAATACATTAAAGTGATTAGTGCTATGTACGAGAATAATACCGCTGCGGTTAAGGTAGGAAATGAGGTTAGCAGCTGGTTTTGTATTAAATCAGGAGTTAAGCAGGGTTGTGTTCTATCCCCCTTTATATGGATTATTTTGATAGACTTCATCTTAAGGAGCAAAGGAAAGGCAATGGGAGACCATGGAATCAAATGGGGAGGAAAAGGTCTCCTGGACTTCGATTATACTGATGATTTAAGCTTCCTAGATGAAAGTGTGGGAAAAACGAGGAGTTTCGCGAGGGTTCAGGGTGCTAGAATTGGGTGCTAGAAGACGAAAAGGTGACGTTGGGTAATGAAAAGATTGATCAGGTGGGCAGTTTCACTTACCTTGGTAATATTATTAGTAAAGATGGTGGGAGCAGAGAAGATGTTAAAAGTAGAATAGCCAAGGCTCAGGGTGTTTTTCAATTAAAAAAAAGTTTGGAAGAATAGGAAGATAAGTCTGCAAGGCAAGATTAGAATATTAGAAGCTACAGTGATGACAGTGGTCAAATATGGCTCTGAAGCATGGACGCTCCGAAAAGCGGATGAAGATTTGCTAGATGTTTTCCAGAGAAATTGCTTAAGGATTGTTCTGGGTACCCGGCTGACTGACCGTTTTTCAAACAATAGGCTATATGAAAAATGTGGTTCAATACCGCTCTCTAGGGCTATAATGAAAGAAAGGTTGAGGTGGCGAGCGCACGTTGTGTGGATGAAGGATGACAGATTGCCGAAGATTGTTTTTTTTCGGCCAATCGTCTAGGGCTAAACGGAAAGGAGGTCGTCCCCGTCTGGGGTGGGAGGACGTCATAAAGAAAGATTTAAAGGAAATGGGCTCACGAACTTCGTGAGCGGTTGTAAAAAGGGAGGCTTTGAATAGATTGGGGTGGAGGAGGAGCGTGCGTAGCTGTGTTGGCCTCAGGTGGCTTGGTGCTGCGATGAGTTGTTAGTAGTAGTAGTAGTTTCAAAATGGGAGCTCAAAACTTCATTTGACCGAAAATTTCCATAGAGATCACAGTGATGCACTTTTCATTTCGATGTGTTGCCATTTTTACAGGGTTTCAAGCTCTGTTTCAAGAATCACGAATTCGGTTTCTCAATAAAATTTTACTATTAAAATGAACCTATCATACGGTATTAATTCCAATCGTCACCTTTAAACGATGAGTGTTTCTCACTACAGCTTTTCAAAACTTATTTTTAACCGTTTGGTTACTATGGGCTGCGATTCACTTTTTACAAGGTTGCAGCTTACAATAACGATAAGCTGCGTTTTAGCAATAGCAAAAATACATCACTGACTTTTTTGGTTGGATAGGTGTTTCAAGGGTCATTAAAAAAAAAAAAAAAAAAAAAAAACTCTAGAAACTTCATTTTTAATCAGACTTCCGTGCCGGGATTCAGATAGAAACGTCATTTGTTCGTTTAAACTATAAAAAATTATGATCAGAGTAGTAGATGGCACTTTTAGTACTGAATATTTGCCTGGAGAAACTTTCATCGCTTGGCTTGTTGGTGCTAGTATTCCAGATTTATAACCCTGGCAACACAGGTAATCAAAGACTATAATCTGTTTGAATTTGGTTAGTGCATTAATCATGCCAGTCGTATCCAAAAAATCGTCATTTTACGAATTTGATTTTGAAATGTAGTAGCACCAAATATATCGTCGTGCCATCTATTTTTTGCTAGGACATAACAATGTTTCGATGTTGCTGAAGAAAAACTGTAGACAAACAAACAGGCCCATTGCTACCAACTAAAAAAGAAGAACACTAACAAGAACTACTAACATCAAAAAAGAAGAACAAGTTAGTGCCATGTAGAACTAATCAGCTCAATCGTACAGAACTACTAGTTCAATCGTGCCGTTACTCCTACTGCATTTAACCCCTATGACTAAGTGTGCAAAAGATAGCATCATTTAATTTATGATTCTCTTAACAAAGACTAAGAAAGCTTTCTTGAAACAAATAATGTATGATAAAAATGACCTTTGTTTATTCAGCTATAAGACCTTTGTTTTATTCAGCATAACTAGCAAAATTCATAATAAACTTTAAATTAAGATTTCAAGTAAAGTTAAATCAAGTTTAATGAAATTCATAAGGATCCAGCGTAAAAATTTAAGTTCATGTGGATTTAACATGACATTTTCATAAAGGACACCCATTCTTTTGTTTTTAGGTGATTTTACTGTTAAGAATAAAACATATGATTTTGCTGAATACTGCTGGATTATGTTTTTCATTTTATTAATTTTTTTTTTTTTTAGGTGGGGAGGGGACAAAAATAAATTTTCTCTTGTCAGTTTTGCATATTCTTGGAAATATTGGGTATGCAGAAAAATGAGATAATATGAAAAGGTTAACCTTACCAATAGAAAAAATTTGCTGTTTCCATTTGATGTCTTCTGGCCTAGTTTTAGTGCCATAGCAGTCGACAAAAATTCCGACTTCTTCATAACAAATCAAATACTCACTAGAGTTTGAAGACCGCCTTGACAAGTTTAATATGGCGATTGGAAAGGAACCAGAATTGTTGCGTTTGAAAATGTATGGCTCAAGGCTGGGATCATCTGCATTCAAAAATGCTATAAGAAAAAAGAGTCGACTCAGACTGACCCAAGTACAAAAATATAATTGAAAAAAAAAAGGAACAACTTCGAACCGTTTTGCAAAAAAAAAAAAAAAAAAAAAAAAAAAAAAAAAAAAAAAAAAAAAAAAAAAAAACAAGGGAATGGATGACATTTAGGCTGACATTTAACAAAAGGAAAAATAGCCTGAAAGATCGACGGTTAAATAACTTATATAAGGAACCTATCATCAACTCGTCTTCGGTAGGCTTTGTATCGTCAAAACCGTCCAATTAAACTTAATTTTACGAAATTTCTGATTGAAAATCATTCTTTATTTCCTATAGATACCAAATATTTTTTTTATGAATCAGCTATCACCCAAGTAACATCTTTTGGCTAGTGCTTTTAACCTAGATTGATGTGAAATAAAATAAATTGAAATAGCAAAGTGGGCGGAGTTTTTGTTTTGTGAATTCGAAAGTTCTTTTTATGTAAGAAGACAGCAAATTAATGATTACGCATAAGCAGAAGTCAATTTATCAGCTGTGGGTTTCAAGCAAAGATTTGAGGAATTCCTGTTGGCGATTTATGGTGTTAGCCGTGCCTTAACGGCTAAGCGAGCTGTACGTCGGTACTTACGTGGATAAATAAGAAGTAACGCAAAAATCAATAAATCGTGCTTCAATTCAGTCATTAGCGGACGATTTCTCGAAAATTTTCAAGATCGTAACGGAGTCTCAAAAAACCCTGAAATCAATTGACACGAGATTAGCCAATCTAGAAAATTGAGTAATTTCAGTAGAAAATGCTCAAGCTATTTAACAATCCAATGTCGCTCAAGTTGAAAAAAATTGCAATGCAGTAAATCAAGAAGTAATTCCACTAAAACGCAAATGCATATTGTATCCACTAAGGTAAAATATCACCGTGAAATGGCGTCTTCGTTGTCAGCAAGAATGATGTCGGTGAAATATTAAAATAGCATTATTGTTTGGAATACGGTTTGTGATGATGTAGCTAATGCTAAAAGTTTATTTCAAGAAATATGTGTCAATGGTTTAGAATTAACAAAGGTTCTGAATTTACAATTGTTGCGAATAAAAAGGAGCAAAAGTTTTTTCAAAATTAATGCTTAAATCACGCAAGGCGAAGATTATGAGCTTACGAAATGGAAAAAAAAAACTTAAGAATAAGACTTTCGGCTCAAATGGAGTTATAAAAAAATATTTACGCCAGTGATGATGCTCCATTGTCTGTCCGTGAAGCGCAGAAGAGACTTCACGAGATTAAATCTAAATTTGGTTAGTAAGGATATTCCGGCCTGGGTGTCTAATACTGTTCCTCCATTCAGGGCCGTATCCAGGATTTTTGTTCAGGGGGAGTTTTACTAATTTTTGACTTTTTTTTTTTGGGGGGGGGGTTACTAATTTTTAACTCAGTTTTCGACTAATTTTACTGATTTTTACCTAGGTTTTACTAATTTTCGACTTATTTTCGAGTCGGTCAAAAATTTCGGGGGGGGGGGGGGGTTTCAAACCGGGTACCCCCCCCCCCCTGGATACGGCCTTGCCTCCAATCATTCAGCTTGAGAGAGAAGGTGTTGGAAAAGTGAAATATAGGTACAATAAGCCAATACCTGAGCTAGTTGATTGTCGATTCTAGCATTTCACTTGTTTGTTTTGAAGTGAAGAGGCATTATTTGCTATTTTTAAACGAATTTTGTTATTGAGGTTAGCTGCACTAGTATAAGCATGCACCTAATGGATAAGACTAATTATATTTTTCTTCGATTGTATTATCTTATCTTTTTTATTTAGTATGAGGTTTTCCCCTTTTGTTTTCTATGAGTTTATTTTTGTTAAGCTGTATCTTTTTATTTTGCGTCTTGTTTATGATGAATTTTATTATGATTGAAAGTTATTTTTTTTTTGTTTCTTTGTTTTTTTTGTTATCGGAGTTTTCTCTACTCATTGTCGCTTATCCCGCTGTATAGTAAGGTACTTTTTGTTAATTTCCACTTTCCCCATATCCATCCTTATGGAATTATTATTTTAAATGGTATGTTTGAGTAGAGAAAGATCGTACTAAATAGATATTAAATTGTTGGTGAACTGCACGAAGATTGTGCTGATTCACAATATATTTTTTTTTGCATGATTTGAGTTCTAATAGATGTAAAAGTGAATTTTCCGTTTTTCATTTAAATTGCCAGGGGCTTGGAAGTACTTGTAATTTTTTAAATGAATTGTGTCTTCAGACAGCACCTCATGTACTAGCTTTAACAGAAACTTGGTTACAAAATCATAATTCTTCGTTGTTGGAAATCGGTAATTATAAGCTATATCTAAAAAATAGAGAACAGCGTCAGCATGGAGGTTTAGCTATTTATGTACGTAATTACTTTCAAGTTAAGATAAGGGATGGTATGAGAGTAAACCGTGAAATGGTATTCGAAAGTATGGTGTTAGAATTACAATATCAGAATTTCAAATGTTTTATTGTTGTTGCATATGGACCCCCATCGTGTAATATTGATGAGTTTGGCCTACTCTTAGATGAGCAACTGGACAAGTTACCATTTTCTACTAAGCCTTATTTTATTTGTGGTGATTTTATTTAGATTTGAGAACAGTAAATAGTAATCACAAAGTCCGTGAGTATCTAAACACTATGCTAGGTTATGGGCTCAAGCCGACTAGTAACTATGTACTAGGGTGACAAATGACTCAGCCACCTTGATTGATAATATTTCTTAAATACTGGATACAATACTGCTAATGTTATTGTGAATGACACTTTAGACCATTTTGGTATAATGGTATCAGTATCTATTCTTTTGAAGAAAAAAACCGGCATTAGAACGTTCTGAAGTTCTGAAAAGGGGCCTGAGGCATATTAATGTATCAAAGTTAAATAATAAGCTAGGAGATACAAATTTTGATTTTTTAGACCATAATGATATGAATATAAATGATAAGTTTACAAGTTGTATTGAATGGTTAAGAATGCGATAGTCGAGTGCAGTCAAACGAAGGAGAGAAAGAGTTATTATTATAAGTTAAGAAACCCTGGATTACGAAAAGTATTTTGGTTTCTTTAGCAAAGAGACGTACATTATATAAGAAATCAGTGTTAAGTAATGATGTTAGTAACATAAATATTTATAAAGTTTAAAGTAAGAAGTTGAACAGCTTGCTCCGTAAAGCTAAGGTAGATTTTCTGAGCGATCGTTTTAGAAAAGCAGAAGGTAACCCTGGCAAGACATGGAAGTTATACAATCTTTGATTAATCCGACTAATCACGACATTTTCATTTCCGATGATGATCAGAATATTTATCAATGAGCTGAACGAATGTGTGATCATTTTTCTACCATAGGAAAAAGATTAGCATCGTCAGTTGCACAGCATCCGAGCGATGACTCTTTCACCCAATTTTTGCCTGTAAGTAGTGATGTATCAATATATCTAAGACCGGTTACCAAAAATGAATTGAATGATGTGGTAAATAATATGCGAAATAGTGCTGAGGGGTCTGATTTTATATCAGTGAAGGTATTTAAGGCCATTTTTCCTGTCATATCGCAAGAAATTTTGTACCTGATTAATGAATGTTTTAAAAATGGTTTATATCCTGAGTGCCTTAAAGGTGCTAGGATAATCTTTTTATTTAAGGGAGGAGAGAAAATAATGCAAGTAATTATAGGCCGATTACCTCCTTTCTGCTATAGCTAGGTTGTTAGATAATCTTGTCAACATTACATTAGATAGTTTTTGGAGAATAAATCGTTTTTTCACCATAATCAATTTGGTTTTCGTAAAGGGATGCCAACGGAACAGGCAGTTTTAATGTTGACTATGTTTGTAAATGATGCTCTAGACCAGGGTTGCGATGAGAAAGTTAAATAACATATTCCCGAGCTATGTGATGAGCTTAATTTATTTCTCTTTAGTCCACCCGTATTTGGTTTATTGTGTGAGTATATGGTCTAGTACATTTATAGCCCGCTTGAAGCAACTACGTGTGATGCAGAACATGGCACTCCGAGTGATGACCGGAAATATCAAAGAAACATTAGTTAGGTCTCTATATGTACAGTTAAATATTATCCCCCTGTCAGGCCTAGGAAAATTTTATCATGTATTATTCATGTATAAATATTATTCCAAATTAGTTCCTGAGTGTTTCCTAAATCTATTTGCTTCTGGTGATAAAATACACAATTATCCTACACGTTATGCAAAAAAAAGTGAGGAAACCTTAAGTCGTTAGAACTAGAACAATATTTTCAATACGGCATATTGGGCAAAATATTTGGAATGGTTTGCCCGAAATTTTGAAAAAGTCGGCAAATGTGTGTGATTCCTGAATTATATTACAAATGTTTTCTTTTGTAATTATTACAACACTGAAAATGAACATAAGAATTGCAGTAAAATTAAATTTTGAACTGATACGCTTTCAGTAATTTGCGAAACATACTGCGTCGTTGGCGCTTTACTGAAAACTATATGTGTCTTGAACAGTGTTGGAAAGTTAAAACAAAATCAAATTGAATATTTGATACATAATGATATTAATTGTTGAAAGATCCATCACTTGAAGATTCTATTTCACTGTAATGCATTTTCATTTTCAATGCTGTAAGAGCTGGAGAAGAAAATATTTGTAATGTAATTCGTTTTCAGTGAAGCGCCAATGACGCAGTAGGTTTTAGGTTTTTACAATTAAGGACGGGGACAGTATCCAAATTCTTGTTGGTAATGAAACTATATTCTTCTTGAACAATCTTAGAAGCAACAAATAAATTAAACTGAATATTTGATGTATAACGATATTAATTGCTGAAAGCTCATCAGTTAAAATTTTTACTGTAATTTTAACGTTTATTTTCAATAGTAAGTACAAAAGAAAATATTTGTAATATAATTCGTTTTCAGTAGAGCGCCACTGACGCAGTAGGTTTCAGACTTTTATAGTGAGAGAAGGAGGCGATACCCAAACTCTTGTTTGTAGTGAATTTGTTCGTTTTAAGTTTGATTTGCATATTCAATTTAAGCTTCGCTCCTTTTAAAATTTATTTATGCATTTATATTAGTATCTATTATATATTTGTCTGCATTGATTGTTTATTTAATCTCTGTTCGTTTTGGGTTTTGATTTTCATATTAAATCTAAGCATTACTTGCTTTAAGATCTATTTATTCATTTATGTTATTAATTGTTGTATGTTTTTTGCTATGACTGTTTATTCAATTTCTGTTCGTTTTGGGTTTCATTAATTCTTTAATAGTAATTTCTGATCGTTTTGAGTTTGAATTTTAACAGGTATTTGTATCTGCTGAGCTAAGTTTAAAAATGCCTTTACTTTTCTTTGAGAAAATTATTTTTCGAAGTTTTTTTTTAATTAATTTTTGTTCGTTTTTAATTGCAAAAAGTTTCAAGTCTTCAAAAATTCCTTATTTTAAAATCAAGCTTTGAAAAAAAAAAAAAATCAATGTTCATCAAAGTATCAGAACTGGTACCAAAGTAACAATATCAAAGTGAAAAAAAATGGCTTTGTGTCAGCCTCGGAGTTTTTATTATCTGATGTTTGAACTATTTTTAAAAAATGGCCATCTCAAAATTTTATCGGATGGGTTTGGAGGACAAGAGCGGGGGGGGGGCTAATTGCCCTTCGATTTTTTTTTTGACTCTTTAAAAGCGAACTAGAACTTTTTATTCTCAATCAAATGAGCCCTCTCTGAAGTATATACGAGCATCCCTTCTATAAGAACCATTTATACGCCCCAGAGTATAACTTAAAACGCCTGTCCCTAGGCCCTGGGGGGTTGTGTCGACCCCGGAGTTTTAATATCTGATGTTTGAACTATTTTTAACAAATGGGTACCTCAAATTTTTTATCAGATTTATTTGGGGGAAAAGGGCTTGGGGGGGGGGGGGGGGGGGCGGAGTTGCCCTCCGATCACTTGACTCTTATAAAGGGCACTAGAACTCTCGATTTTCAATCGAATCAGTCTCAGAGCATTACTTTAAAACGCCTGCATCCGGGCCCTGGGGGGTTTCGTCGACACAGGAGTTTTTCTTATCTGACCTTTGAACTATTTTTAATGAAATGGCTATTTTAAAAATTTTAACGGATGGGCTTGGGGAAAAAAGGGTGTGTGTGTGTGTGTGGGGGGGGGGGGGGGGCTAGATGCTCTCAGATATCTTTTGACTCTTTAAAAGTGAACTAGAACTTTCAATTTCAAATCAAATGAGCCCTCTTTGAAGTTTATACGAGTATCCCTTCCATAAGAAATGGCTATCTCAAAATTTTATCGGATGGGTTTGGGGGAAAAGGGCGTGGAGAGGGGGGGGGGGGGGCTAATTGCCCTTCGATCTCTTTTGACTCTTTAAAAACGAACTAGAACTTTCTATTTTCAATCAAATGAGCCCTCTCTGAAGTTTATACCAGCATCCCTTCTATAAGAACCATATATACCCCCAGAATATAACTTACAACGCCTGTCCCTGGGCCCTGGGAGGTTACGTCGACCCCGGAGTTTTAGTATCTGATGTTTGAACTATTTTTAACAAAATGGTCACCTTAAATTTGTATTGGATGGGTTTATCCATCCGATAAATCCAAAGGCGTGGAGGGTTGGAGGGGGCTACTTAACCTCCGATATTAATTTCCATTCATATGAGCCCTTTCTGAATATTATACGATCATCCTTTTCATAAGAACCATATACGGCCCCAGGACATAGGTTACAATGCCTGCCCCCGGGCCCTGTGGGGTTGTGTTGACACCGGAGTTTTTGTTATCTGACCTTTGAACTATTTTAAATCTCTGAAGTTCATACGAGCATCCCTTTCATAAGAACCAAATAGGCCCCGGGACAACACTTACAACGCCTATCCCCGGGCCCTGGGGGGGTTGTGTAGACACCGGAGTTTTTGTTATCTAATTTTTGAACAATTTTTAAAAAAACTGACTATATCAAAATTTGTAAATCTGTTGACTCTTAAAAAGTGAACTAGAACTTTCAATTTCCAATCATATGAGCCCTCTCCAAAGTTTATACGAGCATCCCTTCCATAAGAATTATATATGCCCCCCAGAGCATTACTTACAACGCTAGCCTCCGGGCCCTGGGGGGTTGTGTCGACCCCGGAGTTTTCATTACATGATCTTTGAACTATTTTTTTTTTTTAAATGGCTATCTCAAAGTTCTTATCAGATGAGTTTGAGGAAAAAGGGCATGGGAAAAAGGGAAAAGGGGGGGGGGGGAGCTAGTTGCCCTCTGACATCTTTTGACTCTTTAAAAGTCAACTATTCAATTTTCAATTAAATGAGCCCTCTCCGAAATTTATACGAACATATCTTCCATAAGAACCATATATGCCCCCAGAGCTATACTTACAACGCCTGCCCTGGGCCCTGGGGGGTTGCGTCGACACAGGAGTTTTTCTTATCTGACCTTTGAACTATTTTCTAATGAAATGGCTATACGTAAAGGAGTTTTGTTATATGGTCTTTGAACTATTTTTAACAAATGGCTACCTCAAATTTTTTATCAGATGTATTTGGGGGAAAAGGGCTTGGGGAGGGGGGCTAGTTGCCCTCCGATCACTTTTGACTCTTAAAAAGGCCACAAGAGTTCTTGATTTTCAATCGAATGAGCCCCCTTTGAAGTTTATACGACGACCCCTTCTCTATGAAGTGCCTCTGGGAAAAAAATAAATGGACTGTGGGGGGAGGCTAGCAGACCACCAATCAATTTTGACTCTTAAAAAGTGAATTACACCTTTCAATTTCCAATCAACTTAGCACTATGAAGTTTATACGAGCATCCCTTCCATAACAACCATATATGCCCCCAGGGCTTAACTTACAACGCCTATCCCGGGCCCTGGAGGGCTATGTCGACACCAGAGTTTTTGTTATCTGAACTTTGAACTATTTTTAACAAATGGGTACCTCAAATTTTTTATCAGATGTATTTGGGGGAAAGGGCTTGGGGGGGGGGGGGGGCATCGGAGTTGCCCTCCGATCACTTGACTCTTATAAAGGGCACTAGAACTCTCGATTTTCAATCGAATGAGTCTCAGAGCATTAATTTAAACGCCTGCATCCGGGCCCTGGGGGGTTTCGTCGACACAGGAGTTTTTCTTATCTGACCTTTGAACTATTTTTAATGAAATGGCTATTTTAAAAATTTTAACGGATGGGCTTGGGGAAAAAAGGGTGTGTGGGGGGGGGGGGCTAGATGCTCTCAGATATCTTTTGACTCTTTAAAAATGAACTAGAACTTTCAATTTCAAATCAAATGAGCCCTCTTTGAAGTTTATACGAGTATCCCTTCCATAAGAAATGGCTATCTCAAAATTTTATCGGATGGGTTTGGGGGAAAAGGGCGTGGAGAGGGGGGGGGGGGGCTAATTGCCCTTCGATCTCTTTTGACTCTTTAAAAAACGAACTAGAACTTTCTATTTTCAATCAAATGAGCCCTCTCTGAAGTTTATACCAGCATCCCTTCTATAAGAACCATATATACCCCCAGAATATAACTTACAACGCCTGTCCCAGGGCCCTGGGAGGTTACGTCGACCCCGGAGTTTTAGTATCTGATGTTTGAACTATTTTTAACAAAATGGTCACCTTAAATCTCTATTGGATGGGTTTATCCATCCAATAAATCCAAAGGCGTGGAGGGTTGGAGGGGCTACTTAACCTCCGATATTAATTTCCATTCAAATGAGCCCTTTCTGAAGATTATACGATCATCCTTTTCATAAGAACCATATACGGCCCCAGGACATAGGTTACAATGCCTGCCCCCGGGCCCTGTGGGGTTGTGTTGACACCGAGTTTTTGTTATCTGACCTTTGAACTATTTTAAATCTCTGAAGTTCATACGAGCATCCCTTTCATAAGAACCAAATAGGCCCCGGGACAACACTTACAACGCCTATCCCCGGGCCCCTGGGGGGTTGTGTAGACACCGGAGTTTTTTGTTATCTAATTTTTGAAAAATTTTCAAAAAACTGACTATATCAAAATTTGTAAATCTGTTGACTCTTAAAAAGTGAACTAGAACTTTCAATTTCCAATCATATTAGCCCTCTTCAAAGTTTATACGAGCATCCCTTCCATAAGAAACTATATATGCCCCCCAGAGCATTACTTACAACGCTAGCCCCGGGCCCTGGGGGGTTGTGTCGACCCCGGAGTTTTCATTACATGATCTTTGAACAATTTTTTTTTTAAATGGCTATCTCAAAGTTCTTATCAGATGAGTTTGAGGAAAAAGGGCATGGGAAAAAAAGGGAAAAGGGGGGGGAGCTAGTTGCCCTCTGACATCTTTTGACTCTTTAAAAGTCAACTATTCAATTTCCAATTAAATGAGCCCTCTCCGAAATTTATACGAACATATCTTCCATAAGAACCATATATGCCCCCAGAGCTATACTTTAAACGCCTGCCCCGGGCCCTGGGGGGTTGCGTCGACACAGGAGTTTTTCTTATCTGACCTTTGAACTATTTTCTAATGAAATGGCCATACGTAAAGGAGTTTTCTTATATGGTCTTTGAACTATTTTTAACAAATGGCTACCTCAAATTTTTTATCAGATGTATTTGGGGGAAAAGGGCTTGGGGAGGAGGGCTAGTTGCCCTCCGATCACTTTTGACTCTTAAAAAGGCCACAAGAGTTCTTGATTTTCAATCGAATGAGCCCCCTTTGAAGTTTATACGACGACCCCTTCTCTATGAAGTGCCTCTGGGAAAAAAATAAATGGACTGTGGGGGGAGGCTAGCAGACCTCCAATCAATTTTGACTCTTAAAAAGTGAATTACACCTTTCAATTTCCAATCAACTTAGCACTATGAAGTTTATACGAGCATCCCTTCCCTAACAACCATATATGCCCCCAGGGCTTAACTTACAACGCCTATCCCCGGGCCCTGGGGGGCTGTGTCGACACCAGAGTTTTTGTTATCTGAACTTTGAACTATTTTTAACAAAATGTCTATCTCAAAATTTTTATCTGATGCATTTAGGGCGTGGAGGGGGGGGGGGGGGCTAGTTGCTCTCTGATCTCTTTTGACTCTTAAAAAGTGAACGAGTACTTTCAATTTCCAATCAAATGAGCCCTCTCCGAAGTTTTTACGAGCATCCCTTCCAAAAGAACTATATATGCCCCCAGAGCATTACTTACAACGCCTGCATCTGGTCTCCGGTCTCCGCCCATGGACTTGAGTGGTTGTGGATCAGTTGTGTTTATCTAATTGAGCAGTGCAGTGTGGTTAACTATGTTGAGATCCGATGAGGAAGACTTAATTGATTACTATGAGTACCGAAGGTTTCGTAGGATTCAGAGGTAGTATTGGGTCTATCTCTACTTGGAAAAGAATGCAAAGTCTCGTCTATTCTTAAGCTGCCACCATTTGCCAAGCTTTCTCTGTCACGTCTTTCCTTGTGTACACTGGAAGTTTAGAGTTGTACAACTATTCATGCTTCTCCGCTTCTCCTACGAATTTCACGTTTAATTCCTGGTCTATGTTGAGAGCCAAAATAATTAGAATTCCAACGCGGTAGCTCACAAAAATGTGTCGGATAACACTCTACAACGCAACTGTGACCACGGCTGGAGACTCATATGGAACCGGTTTTAGACTGATTGGAAACCAGTTTCACCTGAATTGCCTCTCGGGCGGGCCCCCACTCTACTTCAAGGCCATGGTCACAAAAACAGTTGCGTGCGCAATCGGGTGGCAATTCTAGTCTCATAACAGTTCCAACGTGAGCACTGGGCCTTATGGAACTAATTTATAATAATGTCAATCATATATTATGTTCACTTTAAAAGTTTGGCGGATTCTTAATTTGAAATTAATAAAGTTCCTCACGGAAGCGACTGAAGGTCTTGCTCTCCCGTACAGATACGCCAAAAACAGTCCAAATATCTAAATTATGCAGAAACCTTACACAGAATACAGAGAGCATTCGAGATACATAGAAAAAAAATACATTAAAAATGATGTAACACTGGCGGCAAAGAGGAAAATTCGTCACCGAAAGAGGTCACACGAAAGGCCTGAAAAAAGCCTCAAAACGCCAAAACCTAGTTCTAAATTAACATAATGCAGGGCAAATGCAAGTTCAGTGTAGATTAGCATAAATACACTTGTGTGAGTAATAACTCAGGTAAGCAAAACTCAAAATCTTAGATAACACACTAAAACCTTCAAGTTTTAAGATTGATATGATAATTCTAAAATAATAGAAATTCAAAACTAGATTTTGGATCCAATATCTGATTTTGGATCCAATATCTTGGATCAGATTTTGGATCATTTTTATATTTACTTCGAAATGATATACTACTAAACTAAATACGATTGGAATCTTACCTTCAACTTTCAAATTGTTCAAATCTACTTCAACTAGTTTTTTCACACCCGAGAATCGCAGACTGAGCAGAAAAATCAATACACCTGCAGGCTTTCCCTGTTTTGATTTTCTTTTTCAGCGTAAAGCATCTGTCAGGCTCACTCCATTCCGACACCCTAAATAGAAGAGCTAATTAACTGGGTTTCTTAGGACCTACATATAGCCACTAGAGTAGCCTATCATCTTGCTTTGGAAAGGTAAATTTTTGCTTTTTAAACCTTTCACAATGTTTAACTTAGTCTATATAAATGAGTTGAGGAATAAAGGGGCATTATATGTAACATATATCTGTTAATTTTGCAGCTAGTCTCAGAAACTGCTTTGCAAATAGCGAAAGCCCCAACATCTGCTCAGTGGATAGCATGAAATAAAAGTAAATAAGGAATTATTCATATAGACACATAACTGGCAGACATAAGATGTCTCTGTAGTATCTGAAGAAACGCGGCAAGTTGGAAAATAAAAGGATTAGGATGCTCAAACGAATAATTCTAACTTAATACACTAAACCGAAAAACAGTATATTATTTTTAACATTTTTCTGAGGAACTTTGAACCAGTTTTTAACGATATAATTGCAAATTTTACCTCCGCAGAATGCCCTACATGAACTCTACAAATAGCAAAAAAGTACGCGACGCGTTCTTCATACTGTTTTTAACTCTAGAGTGAGATTTACATTTTCAAAATCACTCAAAAGATTCAACTATTGAACTTTAGATATAATGTATTTGTTTGTTTTTTTTCCAAGTTGCAATAATCTACAGTTCAACAGGATACGATTGCAACAAGAATCCAAAAAGTTCTATGATCTTAAACATCAAAACGAATTCTTTTTTTTACAAATAAACTTTTACAAAACACACAAAACTATGATTTTCTTTTTTTTTTGGGGGGGGGGGGGGATAAAAACGGAATAAAAACTTCCGTTTTCTGTCTCTATGTGTTTGCCAAGCCCAGACAGTAATTTTGGTCTTTTTTTTGCGACCTAAGCAAAAAAAAGGGGGTGGGGGGGGGGGCTGGTCTCCCTCCCCCACCCCCCTCCTCGGATACGGTCTTTCATGTTCAGTTTTTAACCTGCGTCGAGAGGTACATAACAAAAGAAAGAAAAAAAAATTCTCAAGATTTAGTTAAAAAGATATCGCCAAAATCAAAAGCCTATTTTTGTTTAAATCTCAGAAATATTTATGCATGTTGTTTGAAATTCCTTACAAATTGTCTGCTTTATCTTGGCCTTAAATTGCATATCTATTAAACGAAATTTCAAAATTTAACATGCAGTATCTACACTCATTACGTATAGAAATCATGAAATTAGTTTGCTTTCTTCTTTTTTCAGAAAATTAGTCATAACATAAAAGCTCAACTTCAATCTTAAAGGAGAAAACAAATACCATTCTTAGCAAATTCATAGTCCAAATACAAGCTGTGATAATTACAGAAATTATAGATATATATTTTAAGATACGTTTTTTTTTAATCAGGGCCAATAGATAATAACAAATAATTAGAAAGGCCAAAACTCACGAAACACTATCAGGATCTGCAGCCAAAAGAAAGGTTTTTCCATCGCGGCCGATTTTTTGGAACATCTTGGCGGCGATCAAATGACAATCAGTGAGATGTCGTATCTCGCAAAGTGTTAATTTGGCTTCTGAGACACCAGACAACGCTATTTCCTTTAAATGCAGTGTAGCTACATTTCGCAACAACCCTATTTTCACCTTAAAGAAAAAAAAAAGTTCCTGTTCAAAATGAAAATATTTACTTCAAAATACATTCAAGTTATCTTCTTTTTTTGTAGATCTGCCAATTTGCAGGGAAGACGATAACTGAAAGGTGATGATTTATAGATGAATTATAGATTTATAGATGAACCGCCCATAAAAATTATTGGAATTTCTTTGCAGAAGGAAAACAAATTTTTCTCATTACGTTAACTTACAAGGAAGAAATCTCAATTCTTTTACAAGTCTCTAGTAGTCATACCGTTTTTAGTTTCAAATTAGACAGAATAAAACGTACTGCTAATAAGCAAGCGAGAAAATCCAGAACATTTACACCCAGCCTAAACTGAGGAGGAGTACAGGGATTCCTTGAAAAGTGCTTTTAGGCGAAAACTTTTTACATCTAATGTGTTTTTTCCAAAATTTTGGACAGAAGTTAATCGTCGTAAGGTAATCCAATGCTATTCTTTCTGTGTAAAGAATTCGAGAATAAACACCCTGATTTAAGACATTTTTAGCGTTTTTTATAATTTCAAAACAAAAACGGAAAAACTGTCAGTTTCACTATTTTCCTTTTCTTGAACAAAATGAATCAATTTATTTGATTTGACTGAATACAAATGTATAATATGAAAATAGCGATAGTTTTTATTTTTCGTCGATTGGATCAGTATTTTCAAAGAAAGTTAGTTCTGGAATCCTTACTTTTGTTTTTTAAAGAATAAAAATTCCTTTTCGATTTTTATTAATTTTCTCGCTGAATGTCGTAAAATTTACTGTAGCCATTTGAAAAATATTTTTTAATCTGTATTTTATTCGTATTTAGTCTGTGTTTTGTAATTATATATAACTGTAGCCACGTAATCTATAACTACTACAGTAAGTCTCGTCACTCATACACAAATTAAGTTAAAAAAAAACTATATTTATATAAAAAAAATCAACAGAAAATTACTTAGTTATCACTTGATTTTTCCGTTGTTTCCTGCTGAGAAGCTACATATCGTTAGCCAACAGAGCTTTCAAGCAGTGGTATTATTATGACTCGCCGGATGTCTTTTAAAAATTGAGTACGAATAAACTTGACTAAAACGCATTACGGGGAGAGTAGCAATCGATCAGGGAACTATTTTCAAAATTACATATTCCCGTAATTCCAAAGCATCTAAGCCACTTACCCGTAATCATAACAGCGACTTTTATTTCAGGAATAACAACTATTTGATAAACAGGTCCACCTACGTCAATCAAATATGGATTCGGAGATGTTTCTGTTATTGCGTACAGCCCGAGACTAGTCCCAATCACTGTTGCCTGAAAACGAAAAAAAAAAAAGAAAACAAATCAGTACATAGACTAATTAAAAAATTTAATTTAGGTTGCTCTGATCTTTTTTTTTCGTTAGTTTTTCTTCAAATACGAAATTCTAGCATCTTTCTCTGTGACTTATGAGTAAAAAGCACAGGACGCGTCATTTTTTTTCGCTATTTTAATATCATTCTCAGAACTGATTTAAAGATTATACATATTTAAATCTAACCCTTGAGGATTCTTTACAGAGCCTATATGACCTCTGAATGACCATGAATCAAACAAGGAGCAACAAGTCTATATATGCTACGCGACAGGTCGTGTGAGTGGACATGAACCCAACGACCCTATTAACAGCTCCCTAATTACGTAGATTTATAATTTACTGCATGACAGACTCAACCAGGTATAATCAACCACCTGTAAGATATTTACCTTCTGAAACCCATATTATTATTTTAGGAGCAAAAATAAAAAATGAAAGAAAAATTTTAACCAAAAAACTTGGAATACAAATCACAATAAAAAAAAATTAACATGATTGAACCTCAAAGGAGGACACCTAAGAAGCCAACAAAGCTAGGAAGTTAACAAAATGGAAATGAATAATAATAATAATACAAAGAATGAGAACCCATCAAACAGTTCGTGGTAACGAACTGTAAACTAAGGAGCGACCCGGGTCAATAGTAACCGAAACTCTAAAAAACAGAATTTTGATACCAATAGATGTATCAACAGAATTGGCTTTTTATGCTGATTTCAAATATATACATTTCATTAGGTTTGGTCATACTCACCAAAAGTTACGAGCCTGAGAAATTTTTCTTATTTTCGAAAAAAAGGGGGAAACAGCCCCTAAAAGTGAAGTGATCTAAATGAAAATCCCGCCACCAGATTCAACGTATCAGAGAGCCCTGCTTTATAGGTTTCAAGTTCCTATCTGCAAAAATGTGGAATTTTGTATTTTTTGCCAGAAAAAGATCAGGGATTTTTTTTTTTTTTTTTTTTTTTTTTTTTTTTTTTTTTTTTTTTTTTTTTTTTTTTTTTTTTTTTTTTTTTTTTTTTTTTTTTTAGGGTGATCATATCGACCCAGTGGTCCAAGAATATCGGGAGAGGGACTCATTCAAACGGAAATTAAAAGTTTTAGTGCCCTTTTTCAAGTGACCAAAAAATTGGAGGGCAACTAGGCCCCCTCCCCCGCCCCCTTTTTTCCAAAATCGTCCGATCAAAATTTTGAGATAGCCATTTGTTCATCATAATTGAAAGGCCCAATAACTATGCCTTTGGGTATAAACAGGAGCCCCCACCCCAGCCCCAGAAAAGGTCTTTTAAGTTATAAATTTGTCCATTGTTTGCGCATAGTATTGGTTATTGGGATGTAGGCATACATTTTCGGGTGAGGGGGGGGGACACATTTTCTGCTGGGTGTTTTTCCACGAGAGAACTTTCCATGGGGAGGGAAGTTTCCAGGGAGTGAACTTGTCAGGGGAAATTATAAACTGTGGGAATTTGCCAGAATTCTTATACAAAATTCTTTTACGTCTTGCTTTCTCTTTCCCGTCTCAATTTTACGCGCAAAGTTGTTAAGAGTAATTGTCCGGGGTAAATTTTCACCGGATTGAATTGTCTAGAGGATATTTCCGTGGGCAGGGGATTTTTCCGTGGAGGTGGGGCAGATTTCCTGGTATTATTTGAAAAAATCATCAGAAATAAAATAAAAAAAAAAAAACAAGTTTTTTCAACTTAAAGTAAGGAGCAACATTGAAACTTAAAACGAAAAGAAATTATTACGTATATAAAGGGGGTTGACCTCAACACCTCGCTCTTTACGCTAAAGTTTGAATTTTGTCCCAATTCTTTAATAATGACTCCTGAAACACAAGGGCCGCTTAATTAGAACAATAAGACGTTTTTTTTTTAAGTACTAAAAAAGTTTAGCGTAAAAAGCGAGGTGTTGAGGAGAGGGCAACCCCCTTTATATACGTAATGATTTCTGTTCTTTTTAAGTTTTAATGTTGCTCCTTACTTTCAGTCGAAAAAAAACTTGTTTTTTTTTTTTTTTACAGCATAAAACCATGTCAATCCAACCATTATAGTTGAATAATTGGCTATAATAACCTTAAGGGTCGCCACTCCTCAAGGGGGTGAAGGCCCTACGACAGGTAGGCTTGAACCAATCCTCAGTGTTGCCAGACGTGGCCTTATCCACCTCACTACTTGAAATCTAAAATCTAGAAAATCAAACTTTTCTTACCTCTCCAATATTGACAGCACAGTGAACTTCAATTTTGTTTGAATTAAGGGTTATAAGCGTCCTACAATGATTTGATAAAGCTGTGTTCCTATCTTCTAAACTGGCGCTCGAAACACGATGGAGGTTGCAAGCGTATTGAAAGCCAGTAATCCACCTTTTCTTCTCTTCGTGACTCGATGTCAAAACGTAGAGCGTATGACTTGGGAAACAACTTGTTAAGGATTTTGTCTCAATCTGAAACATTGAAAAAACAATTTTAATAAAGATGTTAACAAATTGTAGTGCAATCAAAAGCTATTTTTGAAACATGTAGGCAACCAGATGTTTTCTTTTAAACATGCTCAAATGGCAAGTTTTCAGCATCATAATTCAAATGGCAAGTTTTCAGCAAACTTTTTCTTCTTCTTTTTTTGTTGACAATTTTCCTAAATTTGTAAAGTTATCAGTGGGGGCAAAGGTTCCAGGGCCCGCTTGGAGTACTTCAACCAATTTGTTTTTGATAATCAACTATTCTTCTATACAAACTGCGGTAACAACTGAAATTCGTTGACGAGACAGATAGGGTACAAGACGTGCTTCGTTTTTGAGCACTTTTATTGAAACTAAACAGCGAGCTTTTCGGTCGAAAGGTACAAAGACAAACCATATCGTTAACATATAAGGTTTTTTATCAAAGGAGTGATCGTATAAACTCCGATTGGAAATCGGAAGTTTTAGTGTCCTTGTTAAGCGTGAAAAGGGATCAAAGGGCAACCAGTCCCCCCATCATGCCCTTTTTCCCAAATGCATCAAATCAAAATTTTGAGATAGCAGTTTTGTTAAAAATAGCTCAAAGGTCAAATAACTGTGCCTCCAGGGTTGGCACACCTTACCCAGTCTCCGGGCAAGGGCTATAGGTTAGGCAATTTGCCCATTGTTAACATTAAAGGATTTTTATGAGGGCATATTTGATCCTGGGGCTCCAAAAAGGCTTAGGATATTCAAGCGAAACTTTTGAGGAAATCTTGGGAGGGATGTCAAACACAATCACTATGTCCTTCCACAAAACACTATGTACTTGCTGGTTGTGAAAAGAGATTATCAGCAATATTAAAGAACGACTGAGTGTAATAAGTTTACAATTTCAAGGTATGCTGAGGAGATGTTGAAGAGATTTTAGGGTAACCAGCCCACCCGCCCCCTTCTTGCTCTTTTTAGGTGCCTCCTCTGCTCAGCACTCATCGAAATTTTGGAATCGTCATTTTGTTCTAGTCAAAAAGTCTAATAGCTGTGCATCCAGGAATACCATGACCCCGTGCGCCCGGGGCTGATTGTAAATTATGCAATTTGCCCATTGTTTACATGCAGGATTTATCACTAAGAAAAGGGAAAATATTTGATACTGTGTGCATCCGAAAAGGCTTAGGGCATTAAGGTGAAACCTTGGAGGATCTTCAGGGATGTGTTATATTAAATCAAAAGGCACTACGTGCATCCAGTTTATCAAAAAGGAGGATCTGCAATATTTTAAGAACGGCCAAGGGTATTGAGCTGAAACTTTCAGGGTATGTTGGGGGGAGGGATATTGAAAAATGGTTGGAGTGTCACCAGCCCCCTCCCATGCCTTACTAGTTGCGATCCCTCCATAGCAATTTGATCAAAATTTGAAACAGACATCATGTTTTGGAATCGTCATTTTGTTCTAGTCAAAAAGTCTAATAGCTGTGCATCCAGGAATACCATGACCCCGTGCGCCCGGGGCTGATTGTAAATTATGCAATTTGCCCATTGTTTACATGCAGGATTTATCACTAAGAAAAGGGAAAATATTTGATACTGTGTGCATCCGAAAAGGCTTAGGGCATTAAGGTGAAACCTTGGAGGATCTTCAGGGATGTGTTATATTAAATCAAAAGGCACTACGTGCATCCAGTTTATCAAAAAGGAGGATCTGCAATATTTTAAGAACGGCCAAGGGTATTGAGCTGAAACTTTCAGGGTATGTTGGAGGGAGGGATATTGAAAAATGGTTGGAGTGTCACCAGCCCCCTCCTATGCCTTACTAGTTGCGACCCCTCCATAACAATTTGATCAAAATTTGAAAACAGACATCATGTTCAAAACAGTCAAAAGCTAAAATGACTTTGCCTGTGGGGATGAAATAAATCCCCACAGCTTTGCAGAGGGAGGCTGAACACAATAAAACAAACTGTGTGCGTGCTGATTGTAAGAAGAGCGTATCATCAATATCTAAAGAACGGCTGATGGTATTAAGGTGAAAATTATAGGGGATGTTGAAGAGCAATCGGAGCGTAACCAGCCCCCCTTGCCCTTTTTAGATGCTCCCTCCCCTCATCACCGATCAAAATTTTGAGAAAGTGATTTTGTACAAAATATTCAAAAGGTCTAGCAACTCTGCCTCCGGGGATACAATGCCCACCACGGCCGCAGGGGTAAGGATTGTAAATAATGCAATTTGCCCCTTTTACATGCAGGATTTATCAATCGGAAAAAAGGAGGAATTTTTTATTCTAGGTGTGTTCAAAAAGGCTAAGGGCATTAAGGGGAAACTTTGGGGAATGTTGAGTGGCATGTTAAACTGAATCTAAAGATATATGTGCATCCTGTTTATCAAAAAGGTGTACCTATAATATCACAAGAACAGCTGAGAGTATTAAGTTTAAACTTTCAGAGCATGTTGAGGAAGATGTTAAAAAGTGGTCGGAGAGCAACCAGTCCCTTCCCATTCCCTTTTTAGCTACCCTCTCCCCTCCAAAGGTATTTTATCAAATATTTGGAATAGTTATCTTGTTCAAAATAGTCGATTAAGTAAAATAACTGTATTTCCGGGGATGACTTAACCCCTACAGTCCCTGGGGAAGCGCTGAAAGTTATATAAGTTGCCCATTGTTTATATGGAAGGTTGGTTATTGGGGAAAGGTGGCATGATTGATCCTGAGTCTCCAAAGAGACTAAAAATATTAAGGTAAACTCTTAGAAAATGTTGAGGGGGATGTTAAACAAAATCAAAGCACATACGCGAGAGTCTTTCAAAAGGACACAAAAGAAATGTCTAAGGAACGGCTAAGGGTGTTAAGTTGAAACTTTAAAGGCATGTTGAAAAGGAACGAAGGACAGCCACCCTCCCCTCTTGCCCTTTCAGATTCTCTCCCTTAACATTGATAAAGATCTTAAAAGGCCATTCTATTTGAAATAGTCACAACGTCTAATACATAAGCCTCTAGGAATGCCTTGCCCCAGCAGCCCCTAAGGCAAGGAATGTAAAATATGTGATTTGTCCATTTTCTACATGCAGAATTTTCTTTAGGAAAGGGAAGAATATTTGATCCTGGATGTGTCTAAAAAGGCTTGGAGGATTGGGGCAAAATTTCAGGAAATGTCGAGGGGTGTGTTGAGCTAAATCAAAATAAACTATATGTATCCAATACCAAAAACGCCTATCTGTAATACTTTAGGAACTGGTAAGGGTATTAACATGAAACTTTCAGGACCACTACTACTACTGCTACGGCTGCGAATGAGACTGGTTGTGACTGCAACTGTGACTACTTCCAACTGCAAAAACTTGTAACCGTGACTGCGACTGCTTGCAACTGCTACTACATCTGTCTATGACTACTTTCAGGAGATATCGAGGGGGATATTATACTTTGAAACTTCGAAGTTTTAAAAAAAAAAACATCACTTTTAACGTTTCCATACCTGAATGAAACTTTGACGTTGAAAAAAAAATTGATGTTGAAATGGGTAATGTTGAAAAACTTGAAACTTTGGCAATAAAAAAAGAAACAGAAATTAAATTTTAAAAACTTTCAGAAACGAAGTTTTTTCAAAGAATAGTAAAAAGCCATATTAAACTTAAGACTAGCAGAAATAAATTACTATAATAATTTAAACTCAAAACGACCAGAAATTATTATTAAAGAATAAATGGAACCCAAAACGAACATAAATTAAATAAACAGTCATAGCAAACAAACATACAAAAGGCACTGATATAAATGAATAAATAAATCTTACAACGAGTAAAACTTAAATTGAATACTGAAATCAAAATTAAAACTAACAAAAATCACAACAAACAAGACTTTGGCTACTGGTTCCTTCCCTAACTGTGAAAGCCTAACCCCTACTACGTCATTTGCACTTTACTGAAAACGGTATATTACAAATATTATATTTTGTACTTACAACATTGAACATAAAATTAAAAATTACAGTGAAATAAAATCTGGACAGCTGAGCATTCAGCAATTAATATCATTATATATCAAATATTCAGTTTAATTTTATTAGTTCTTTCCAAGGACTGTTCAAGACACACACAGTTTTCAGTAAAACGCAAATGACATAGTTGGCTTTAGATATTTACAGATAGGGAAGGAGGCAGTAGCCAATCTCTTGTTTGTAGTAATTATTGTTCGTTTTAAGTTTGATTTAAATATTCAATTCAAGTTTTACTCGTTTTAAGACTAATTTATTCAATTATATTAGTACCTGTTGCATGTTTGTTTGCTACGATTGTTTATTTAATTTCTGTTTGTTTTGGCTTTCATTTATTCTACGGTAGGAATTTCTGGTCGTTTGAGCATTAATTATTATAGAAATTCACTTCTGCTGCTCTTAAGTTTAGTATGGCTCTACTATTCTTTGAAAAACCTATTTTTCGGAGTTTTTTAATTAATTCATTGAAAGATTCATATAAGATCCCGAGTCGAAATAAGCTACAATTAGTCTACATTTATGAAGCTCTGGGTAATGAGGTGGGGTCTTCGATGCTGCACTTTGGACTCAACAGTTAAACAGACCAAAAACTACACAGACAAAGGAATCCATCAATCCAAACTGCAGTGGAAATTAAAAAGTTTTGTTTTGAAGGTAAGTCATATAATGAGCTTTAATTAAGAATGTTGCTCATTTAGGACTATTTGACCAGCTCAAAAACAATCAATCATAATCATAAATACTATAGAGCAATCAGAAGCTTCAAGTCACATAATGAGCTTTACTTAAGAATGTTGCTCATTTAGGACTATTTGACCAGGATTTTTATGCTTTATAAATGGGATTAGGCAAGCGGCAAGCACATTTGCAGATTATGGCAGTTTATGGATTGCTTTATTATGGCAGTGGAAACCATTACAATTTGAAACAAGTATGTACAGCAGAGCGTTTAGCTCAAAAACCATCAAACATAATCATAAATACTATAGAGCAAACAGAAGAAGCTACATAGTCAAATTACATACTCAATTAAACTAAACTGTACAATTAAGAATTTCACGAACTTATATCATAATTAAAGGTCAGATAACAATTACGACATTTTACAGATAATGCGAAAATTATGGCCAGATTTTGGTGTCATTAACTGTTCTTAATGCCATTGAAATCCTCGGTGGAGTTCTGGCATTCTAAAAGTAGTTTTATAGCTTTTTTTAATAAAGGCCTAAATGATAAATTGAAACAGAAATTATTAAGAAAAAACATGAAAAGCGACTATTTTACATACCTTGAAAACAAAGGGAAGGTCAGATTCAGCGCAATAGGACACCTCAGCCAGGTCAACAGCTGGTACAACGTATATACGATGCGACTCGGAGCTTAAGTCCAAGCATGTCACTGGCTTCAAACCTTCACATGGTTCTTGATCGTACATGCAAAGCTTTTGGCCCTCAAATCTCAAATACTTTTCCTCCCATCTGCTCCTTCCCAGCCTGAAATATGAAATAGATTTTTTTTTTTTTTTTTTTTTTTTTTTTAAATTGGTTTGCCATGTCACATAGAAAAAAAAAAGAAAAAGAAAACAAAGTAGTAACTGAGCCCCCCATGAGCCAAGTTGACTAAGTCCCCATTTCATTACTTTTATTTTTATAGACATAAGCATCTGATCCTTATCTGTACATGCCCATAAGAAAATTTTAAGGTTGACACGTCAAAATGAGAACAAAAATAAAATTTATTGGCCATTAATTACAAAGTATTTTCGTAGATGTGAATTGGACAAAGTATGTAGCAGAATGTGAACATCTTTCCCTCACCAGATAACTGGTTTAGTACAAATAAGACGAATAAAGAATGTCCCTGGTTACAGTTTTTTGTCGTTTGTTTTCATTAGTTCACTGATTAGGCATCTAAGTCTCTCAAATGTTACTCATGCATCAGTCTATGGCGTCTATGGTCATAATTGGCCTTATGGTCATAACCTTAATGGGCTTAAAGACAAAACGTGTACTGTATATTCTTTTGCAACTAACTAACTAATTTACTTTATAATCGGTGTATGACTTCCATTCAGTTAAAAAAGAACACCTAGGAACAGCTAAGGCACCATGAAGAGTTACAGCAACTGTGATCCATGAATCGTCAATATATAATTTTCCATAAGAGGGAATAACTTCAGAATAAAGTTAAAATCACCAAACTGCAAACTCTGTTCGTAAAATAGGCCAACAAGACAGTAGAAAATAAAAATCACCCAAAACACATTGTAAGACAAAACAGCACTAGAAAGGGAAATAAATCACAAGGATTGGCAACTCTGCTTGCCGCCTAAGTACCACTAAATTGACGAGGAATATGGGGTCTAATGGGGCACTTTTGATTTAGAAGTTAAGGTCATAAAGCACAACACCATCAGCATTCTAAAGGGGATTCTAACTGCAATGGAAGATCTAAATGTTGCCACATCGAATCTTTTCCTGGCAAATACAATAGAAGAGGGATATCTAAAAAAAATCCTTCCTCTAGAGTACCTGAAAGGACAAGACCTTGATAACTTGTAGAGTTTTCTGTAACTACCCCGTAAGGTACTAAGGAGTGAGGTTAGATATTCTCAGGTAAAACCAACACTCGAAAGTACCTGTAGGGGGAGTAAGAAACCTTTCTATTGGTGAAATTGAACAGCAGAAGGAGTACTTTTGAAAAAGCCTTTCATACAGGCACACAAAAACGCTGGCTCTTTTTCGTCAAACCAACGTTTCAGAGTACCTGAGCAAATGGCATTCTGGTTAGACAAGCTGTGGTTTCATTAATAGTTGCCCTTTACAGACACTGAACAACCGTGTTACTTTCTACGTTCCTAGTAGTAGTACTTTAATGTAGGGAAAAAAAGAGAAGGGCGAGTGGGTATTCATCTTTTCAAAGACTATTATTCATTTTAAAGATCATTGACCCTTTAAGTTAAAAACATTTTACACGTAATTATTAGAACTTTGAGGAATTTAAATCTCTCTTTCTTCTTCAAAAATAAAATTGCAGAGGTTCTGGACCAGGGTTGTCATCTTGACATTGTTCTTATATAACAGCAATTTATTCCCTGTGAGTCGATAGGGTGCGAATATAGAAACAATAGAAAACGAATTCAAATCAAATCAAATCATTTTATTCTAAAAACCACTTTCATAGCAATTGCCAAATTACGGTTTGCGTCATAGATACATATCATAGGTCAATGTGTCATAAAGATACATCATATTAATACATAAAAATACACAAATAAACATAAATAAAGATGCTACTTTTTAGAGGGTAACATTGTACTCGTTCACGAAACTGGGAACAAACCTTCTATCCTACCGCAAATGTTTGGCTTTTATTTTTGTCAGCTTCGGGACTGGTCCCGCGACAACCCTTGGTGGTCGTTTAGGGATAAAATCTGAGGGAAGGATATCACTGTGTTTATTATTATCAAGGCATTTTTTTTTTGCCGAAATCCATACTCAGCTTCAGCCTCCTTCGCTCCAGCGAAACCAACTCAAATTTAACTAATAGTTCAGAATACGGAATTTCAGGTCCAAGGGAAATTATAACAAGAGCACGTTTCTGGATTCTTTCGATGCGGTTAGATTGTTCCAGAGTTAAGCCGAAATGCCACACAGGGGCAGCATACTCCAAAAGCGGTCTAATAAAAGTACAGTAAATTCTTAAAAGATGGGTTGGTGGAACGCGAAATTTTGTCATTAATTTTAAGATTTGTAAGCTAGCGTTACCTCTCTTCACCAACTCTGTAGTGAGCGCTTCCCACTTAAGATCAGAAGTAATGGTTATTCCTAGTAATTTAGTTTTATTTACAATTTGTTGTTCAGGGGCAGGGGGATCAAAAGTAGGGTTAAAATTCTTAAAAAAATAAAAATGGTAAAATGTTACTCTTTTTTTCATTCACGGTCATCAGTGAAGACGCCAACTCCTGTCTCACTTTTTCGATGATTGCCGCAGCTCTGCTGGAGTCACCTTTATCACATATTTCTACTATGCTTGTCATCGACGTACTTCCATCTACTTTCCATATCACTGGCAATGTTGTTAATCATGACTAGGAATAAAACGAATCTCCATTTTGAAACTAATAGAATTAGATCGTTGCTGTAATGGTGATGGTCCCTGTAATGGAATATTTCCCTACTTTTAGGGGAAACCCGCATCAGAACTTTCCAAAGATTCTTCTATATTCATCCTCTGCGCTAACATGATCAAGGTAACAAAAAACAAGAAAAACTTAGGTTAATAAAAACTTTTGGAAAAAAACTTCACTTTGGGACTTTAATCCAGCCTTCCACATTTCCAGCAGTTCCTGTTCGCATTGATGACTCAGAAGCCAAGACATCTGAAGCAGTTGAACTTTCTTCAGCCCTTACAGAATAAAAATCACAATTTGCAGGTACTTTGACGGCACACTAAAATGTATTTAAATTTTAAAACACATTATGAAAACTTATCTTATATCTCCTTTGCTCTTAAGTTTTTGTGTCATATAAAGTTTATTGAGTAAAAATATATACTCATAATGAAAAATTGTTTAATACTTAAAGCAACTAATTTAAGGAACAATTGGAAGACTAAATACAAATTGGAAGCAAAACAGGTTACATTTTTAGAAAGCCACGAAAGTTTGACAGGCTGCGTAATTCAAATTGACTCCAAATACGACTGACAAGCTGACTGTTTCATATTTCCCATAGTATTCTTAAACTACTTCACATGCTCGAAAAGCTAGAGAAGTTTTAGCATTGATAATTATGTCCAAGCTTGACCATTTTCATACCGTTCGACAAATTATAGCAATAACACTAAAAAAAAAAAAAAAAAAAAAAAAAAGCGACGAACGAAAAAAAGCGTCAGAGTAGTACCATACTTAAAATGATCACTTTCGCCGGCTAAATTTTATCGACTGAAATATCCACTTCTCTAGCACAAGTGAGACGTAAAAGTCGACGACAAACACAAATTATTCGCAACTTTTGGTCTTTTTACCCACAGGCACGAGAGATGTAAATACTGAAATACGGCATGTTAGTCTACAAACTCCAAGTAACTATTTCTACAATAGGTCTCTGTTGCTTCAGCAGTGTAACAACTTCTACAATAGGTCTCTGTTGCTTCAGCAGTGTAACAACTTCTTCAGTCAATTCCAAAAGATCTACCTCTCAATTAGACATCAAGTACCGTTAATTTTAAAAAAAATATAGATTGAGAGACAAAATTCCATGTCATTTGGAAATAACCGGTATAATTTGAAAAGAAAAATATTAAGCATTATTTATTGAGCTCTAATGATGGAGCACAAGCTTTTTCTATAATCTGTTTCTATTGTTTTGTTTGTTTGCCCATGTCGGTCACCTTCCTTGCACTGTTTCCCTAGCATTTCTTTTTTTTTTCAGCCTTTCATTTTCTAGTTTTGTGCCATCTTTATCCATATAATTTTTTTCGTCATGTCCATGAGTTAAATTTTATGTGTGTTAACCCCATCATTCATGAGCTCTGCTCTCTGTTGGGTGTGGAATATTACCCTGTTATTATGTTATACTACGTTGAGTTAGGAAGTATGTTCATTCATTTATTCTGGGTGCAGTCCTGCACAAAGACATTATCCTCAAATACTAATACTTGAATTATTACATAAACACACGAAAATCTCCAGAACTAATTATAAGCCGTAACCCTCGGCTGTTCAAAACCAAACCATTGACGTCCTGTTATCACGACTTTCAGCAACATATGTTATATTGTTATCAGACTTATTACGTCATTTGCTGAATCCCAAGAACCGCTTATCGTCAGTTTTCAAGTCGTTCAATTCAAAAATTACACTTCTTTTTTGGCACGGACCTTACTTGGATTAAATATAGTTAGAAGCTTTGTAAGCCGTAAGAGCGTAAGACAGTCATATGTGACCCAAGCTATGCATAATATACAAGTACTAAAATGCATGCAATTAACTACATTAAATATTTTCTGAAAAACGACGTAGTTAAATATTTCCTAAATAAAAACTGGTCATAAAATAGTCCAAATAACGACAAAGAAATGATTTTACCTGAGTGTGTGCAGTAAATTTACATTCTTTGCAGGAATTTACATACTCTCCAATTGGCACAATTTTCCTACACACTTGGCACCTTATAGCTCCTGTATTCATTCTTTGCTCAAACCTGAAAAATTTATAAGTAGGAAATTCAAAAGCATTCTTGGTCTGATGATTAATGACTACACTGACAATACAGAAATTAAACTGAAATTCTTAAAAATATTTTAATATTTACTTCAAAGTACTTGATTAACTACCAGGGGAGGGAATGAGTTCTTCAATCCCCTTCCAGAAGCAATAAGCAAAATTAGACAAAAAACAAAGCAAATCTATTAGCAGGAAAGACTAAAATATAAAAAAAAAAAACCTCATTACGATGGGAGAGGTTTATTGGCCCAAAAAAGTGCTGACGGACAATTTAAATAACATTGCACTACTAGCACTAAACATGCACTACACTCAAAAACTACTACTACTAGTACAAAACAACTCACGGCAGCAAGAAGCCACAAGCAGCTAAAACACGGTCTTCTTCCCTCCTAATTAAATAAAAACTCCACTAATTACCCCCTGGTTCTAGGCGTTTACCCCTGGTTCTAGGCATGGATGGCCAAAAGCAAAATTTTTGACTGTTTGTCATCCTTCATCCACTAAATTGTGGCCTAGCTATCTACGCCTTTTTTTAATTGTAGTCCTAGAAAGTGGGATCATTGCTTGATATACGATAAGCCAAACGAGTACATCTACGCATCACAGATTTATACGAAATCTGTCGAGAAATACAAAAGTATTTCCAAATAGTTTGGCCATACTGTTGGCTGAACTGACCAAAAGACAAGTAGGGGGTATAAAGGCAGTAAACTCACCATGATAAAATCCTTATTTTACAATAAAACAATTTAAAATAAACAATTTTTCCTTTTAGAAATCGATAACAAGAAGCTGTGAACAGAAACACTTGTGTATTAATCCTTTATTAGTCGTAAATGAGTAAATCAAATTTTATTTTAATAATCAAAACTGTGGGAAAGACTATAATAAAAGGGAAAATCACATTCAAAGAATAAAAAACAGTGCGACAAAAAAGTAATGGAACTGAGAAACAAATAAAAGCAATCTACCACCATAACTAGTAAGTGTCTGTAAATCTAGATAAAATCCTTTGATACGAGACCCGTTTAATATATACAGATAAATACACGAAAGGTAAAAACTCATTAACAAGGTTGGTTAGGTCACTGAATTGAGCACAGGACTCCCAAACTCAAAGCCACATGTTCTAGTTCTGTGTTTGAGCTAATTTCCCGTCAGTTTCCAAGAAATTTGAAATAAGGGCCTGAAAATGCAGTTTCTGGCGTACTTCAACAGCCACCCCTCCCCCTCCCAAGTCAGCCACCAAACTTCGACCCTCTGTGCGCCAATGGTAATAGGTGTCTAATGAACACTTAAAATATACATTAAAACTTACTTGTGTGGGACATCGTATCCAATTCTTTGTGGCTTTGGAGGAGGCTGAGTAACGAGCAATGGTACTCCATAAGCTGATTTTGCGGAGGCAATATTATCTCTGCCTAAATTTTTCACGCTTCCTCCCTTCTCACCCGTCTTTCGGTCGCACTCACTGTCAGCATTCCTTTTTAATATCCCTCCTTCAATTCCTGAAAATAAGCACTATATAAAATTTAATAACTGTACAGTGAAGGCAATGAATTAAACAATCTTTTTTTTTTCAATCTATGGGTGTTACAAACAATTACTGTACTAGTTCTAGACTTCTTAGTAAGACCGAAAGTTACAGCAAGGATGGATTGAATCTGGATATCATCTATTTGCAGAAAATATGATAACATTTCACGTCAACCTTGATGGTCAAAACATCTTTTCTCTATTCTTTCTTCTGTTTTCTTTTGCCAAACGGTAAATGTTTTTGAAGTTTCAAGGTACCTCTACAGGTTTTTTTCTAATTATTTTCCTGTTATATACTTTCCGCTTGAATTGGATTATATGCATCCAAACATTCAGACTCAGAACTCAAGAACATTAAATAGAAAAAAAGTTGCAACTCAGCAATAAATTTTTATCGAATAATCAAATTAACCACGGTAACCATTTGAGACACTATTTAAAGGATAAAATTTAGGATAACGCCATAATACAATAGCGTCATTATAATCTTGTATGAACATGAAATGTCAAATCTCAATTTTGTGGAATTTGTTATTGTTTTATCACATCTTTAAAATGTCCAGGATTAAAATTGACTTTTGAGGTGTGGGTCAGTCGATGAGTAGAAAATTTGAAAAACTTTTCTCAGCGATCCTTAATTTGGTCGTGTAGACGAGGCCTGTTGCATAACCAATTTGACATAACCAATATGTCAAATTGGTTATGATACCTGCTCGCTGAAGAAACATGCTATTTTTTGCTTAGTAATGATCAAAATTAATTGCAAAAGGTTAGTCAACTTATACCAATGCGTGTCAAGACATCAAGAAAAGCACAGACACACAGCACGCTCTGAATACCTGAAGGAGAAAATGCCTAGAAAGGGTACTTGAAACACAGCTTTTTATGGCGATACAATTCTATTTCGAGCCGCCTTGCTCTCTGTGTGTGTCGTCTCTGTGTGTTTGTGTCGTCTCTGTGTGTTAGTCGTCTCTGTGGGTGGGCTAATACTTCAAAGCCACCTGTTGAATTATTCAAAAACTTAGCGTAAGAACATTTGGTAGACGAACTCATCGAAATTCTCATTGAAATCAGTAGTTGAAATCAGTAGTAGAGGGCAGACGGGTAAAAAATACCTAATTCTTTGTACCGTCTAAATTACCGACAAAATAAAAAAATATAAAATCGCAATGGTTGATGACATCACAAAAGTTCAGGTAAATTATCTAAGTTCCGGTAAGTGATCTAAGTTCAGACACAGTAGAAAAACAGTAGCCTAACCTGTCAAGATAGTTGCTTAGTCTGGATAAACACTACTCTTAATTGTTTTTAATAGAAAATTTTCAGATTGCCCTTTTTTCTGTCCTATTTTTAAATTCATATAAACCGTTTCTTTCCTGAAAAAAACGTGTTAATTAAAGAAAAAAGAATTGTTGTGTGCCATCAAGGATATTAGAACTAACGCTAAAAATACCTTTTTACCAATTTGTGCATGCTACTGCTCTAAAAAGGATTTCTTAAGTTGTCTTTTTCAAGCTAAGCAGAGTAATAACTTCTAATAAAAAGTGAAAACAAACCTAGAACCGATTGAGGGCGCAATTTATTCAACTGGTCTTCAAGCTCTTTGATCCTTTGATCTTTTCTCTTGAGGAGGCATTCCGTTTCCTTATTTGCGATCGGAGCATATGGATTCTTCAGCCCATCTTTACTGCCAAAAATCTTATCAATCAAACCCTACGGATAATAAACAATTAGTAAATAAAGAAAGGGTAGGAAAAACATAAACGCTAAAAATAGCTTTCGGCTGTTATCCAACTGGAACCACCTCCGTGATCGGGCTATTCTATTAAAGCTAATTAAATATCGCGTCAGTTACCATTAATTACAGACCACTTTCAATCAAAAAGGGATAAGTGTGGGATTTCTAGTCCATCCCTTAGGAACCTCAATGTGATTTACGATTTTTCCCCCATTCCCTACAATTTGCTTCTTTTGAAGACTTTGGACCTTCCTCAGAATAATATTCAAGATATATAGTCGTGATATATCGTCATGATATATCATTGTGACGAAAACAAAAAGCAAAAATGATATCGTGAACTATTTTTCATACCTTTACGGGAAAGCAACAGAAGTTGTCAAGCTTTAAATAGAGGCCGTTTCCGCTCGAGGTATTAAACAAGACATGATTGATATATCGTGGCTATAAAAAAGGTTTAATTTCAATTAACTCAATACTTAGAACCATACTATTTAGTCTCTGAGTAAGATGTACCAAATCATTATTCCAAAATGTACTCCTAATCTTTAAGATTAATGTATCCCTGCAATTGGCATCAGGAGATAAAGGTCCACAAGAGAAATCTTTTTCCCTATGCAAATAATTTTCGAAAAAAAATGTAAGATAAACCCTTTCAACTTTTATCCAACGATATCGCTTAAGCTGCATCCTATTGTAAATAGACAAAACTCACTGGGTTTTTACCTTGTCCAAAATCATTACGTAGACAAAGACTCTTCTTCCATCTCATCCGATTTAACCCTAAGCTTTCCAAACCTTCCATGAATCCCCTGTGCTTTCACTTTTTAAAATTCGGAGAGCGGGCTTTCGACGGGGGAGGGGGAACGATTTTGGTAGAAAAATTAGGGATGAAAAATAGATAACTCTCAGCCATGGGGATCAAAAGCCCTTTTGATTAGAGGGAACAATGCAGACCTATCATTTCACACATTTGGAACGTTGAAAATTTTGCAAGGTTTGCCAAATCTTGCCTAGACGTTTTGTAATATTTGCCAAACACATGCCTAAAATACTGAAAGAAAGAAAATGATAGGAACTAAAACCATAAAATAATAAAAATGAGCCTTTGTCAAAATCAATAAAACTTTAATATTTTGTTTGGTGAATATTTTGGGATTTCAGTACAATAAGACGGGATTTCAGTATTTAATTTGGGGATGGAAAATACAACTAACCTATTATTATATTATTCACAGGCCTCTAACCTTAGAGGTTAGGTGAACTAAAAACTAGTCTAAGTTATAAGATGAACGGAGATGCACCTACACCTGAACCATAGATAATCGTTGCTGATCAGTTTTGGCACGGAATGGTTATACCCCATTACTGGATCTGCACTGCCGCTACCAGAATCAGTTAGTTTCATGGCGACGTTGTTGTTCTGATGAATTTCCAGTGTTTATTGGAGCTTCAAAAGTACAGAAATATGGGCTCCATTGAATTTGTTCCACGGAATTAAACATATAAACTTAAGCCAAACATGTTATCTTCCAAACATCCTTTACAAAAATATTCTTCTACCAATTAGGACTACAATTTAGATCTTGTCTATATCTACTAACCTTTACCATACACAGAGAAAAGACAATACCGGAAACATTTTTGGTTCACGCCCGTTTCATCAATCTTCCGTTTGTTCGTCCCAGACAAGAAAGATTAAATCCAGAGCCAGACATGAGTCATTTGCCGAATATCAAGCTCCCAGGAAAGAAAAAAAGGAAGTTATTTCGAGAAATTATCCATTTATGGAAGTATACTAACATAGTTTAACATGGCCACTCACTAACCCCTAACATCCGCTTCATCTTGGTTAGTTGTGCCTGGCAAGAATCAAAAAGCCGATTTAGCTTCAAAAACCTTTTGAAGCCGAAAGAAGTCTCATTTGGACTCGAAGGTGCTAGTAGTTTTCTTTTCCATGAACCAAACATCAGTCAACCAAGAGAAACAGTGTTCCAATTCTTCTTTATTTTGGCAAGCCTTTTCAAGCTAGGAATTCGTCAAGTGCTGGTTCGTGAATGTCTCTTAAATATAACTCAAAAATGAGAAAATGAACACGTAAGTCATTGTTGTCGAACATTTCTTACAGAATTAAACATCCCTATGTCGAAGCGTACCTCCAGGAGCAACTTTCGCAAATAGCCCACAATTAAATTTATGAAAACATTTCTTTTTTGGAACTTTCATTTTCCGAGATTCGAGGAGACCTATTTCCTTTCGGAGAAATTCCGACAAAATTTAGACAGTGAAAGCACCGAAAATACCCTGAGATTTACTGTCACTTTAATGACCTCCAAGGATATCCTTACAAGCCAACCAATGAAAAAATTGGAAACCTAAAAATTAGTTACTCAAAATTTAAGAAGTTTTCAATGAGACTTACTGATTTCTTCTTGGGTTGCTCTAATTGAGATTTCAAGTAGTCAATCAGCTTAACATGTTGACTCATTATTGCTTCGTCCCTTGCTTCTCTTTCCTTATTATATTGAATTTGATTTTGCATATCTGACTCGAGCTCATTGCACCTGTAATTAAAACAAATTAGCCATTATATTTGTATAAACATAATACACAAATAGCATTCAGTTTCAAATTAATTATTTTTGTGAAAAGGAAGTTGCCAGTGTTTTTTTTTTTTTTTTTTTTTTTTTTTTTTTTTTTTTTTTTTTTTTTTTTTTTTTTTTTTTTTTTTTTTTTTTTTTTTTTTTTTTTTTTTTGAAACAGTTTGTACACAGGGTAGTTCGTCAAAAATAAGCTTCATACCCTGCAATACAAACTGAAGAAATAACAACAGAAGCGATAAAAGACAAGTGAATCATATGTTTAGCTGCACGCAGAAGAGGATATAGGTAGACTCCGACCCTCAACTCCCCCTCAACTCCTATATTTCCCCAATTTATGGGCATTTCTTATCACAATTATAAAAGCATAAAACAAAATTAGTTATTTTGTTATTCTGTTTTTAAAAATAAAAACCACACTGTTCAAAATACATATCGTTTTCAATGAGGTACAAGTGCCATTCAAGCCGTTTACAGTGTTTGAGAGGGAGGAAGGGGAGTAGTAGTACCTCTTATTAACAAATATTGATTAGCCCTTAGATATTATTGTTTTGTCTTGTTTTTACTGATATTGTGACCAATGAAAGACACGCGCTACTCGAAATAAAAATCATTTCCATTGAAGCACAAAACACGCTCTGGCCTTTAGAACATCTGTGGGGCAGTAATCCTACTTCTGTAACAGGTAATTCCTGTCTGTGTAAGGTTTATTTATTATATGATTTTGCTTCTGTTTTCAAAGGTTTGAATGTTGCTTTTCTTTGGAAAATTCATTATTTGGAAAGTTTTTTTTTCAATTAATACTGAATAAGAGCAATTATAGCATGTTCACGGTTAAGCTCAGGCCCGAAACCAAGCTCAGGCCCGAAACCAAATTGGTAACTTTGAAAAATTTGATCAAAGAAGTCATAAAAAGTTACAGAAATCAGCTGATAATTAGACAGATTTCAAGGATAACCCCCCTTATTGATTCGAACTTAACGAAAACATTCTGAATCTAAACTTGACTTGAATCGTTCCCTTCATATTTCCCCTTCCCTGCGTCTCAGGACATTAGGCATTTTTTTTTGTAAACTTTTCTGGGTGCAACTATGAAGTAAGAACGTAAATGAGTATACCCAAAGCTTTGTGGGTAGTAATTTCAAACTATCATTTTGAAAAGAAACGCTTTTGTGATGTAGAATTATCCGCTAAAGCTTCAAAAGTCGAAATTCTGTAACTAAAAGTAAAATAGTAATAAAAAAAACTTCCAGATAAAGTTGTATGCATATCAAGGCCATCAATCCTTACGCCCCTAGGTAGCCCCACTTCAGGGGGCGAAGGAGGCAACTTCAAATGTGAAATGGCACACCCTGCGTAATTTTGTATAATTGAAACATCATTGCAAAAAAGGCAAATTCAGCTTGAAAAACATTATAGAAATTGCTTGATTTTTATCTTAATTTCAACCTTTTTATAGCTTAATTTCAATTCTAATATAATTCAGCAAAAAAAAAAGATCGAAATAATTATTTCAAAAAAGATAGAAATAATTATCTCATCTGAAAAACATCGGACATATATTAGCCCTGAAACTTACTACTACTTGCATATAAATGAAGAGAAGAGGAGCTCTGGGCATGCACCTCAAATCAAAATCCTGTTTCATTTTAGATTCGACCCTCCTCCCCCACTCAAAATATATCCTAGCTTGAAACGAATGCACTGCCATATAAGCGCAACAAGTTCAATCAAAATGGCTAGGGTACACAACAGTACATAGAGGGGGAGGGGTAAGATTGGGAAAATTATCCCCTTCGAGGACTGATCGTAAGAATCTCAAGGTTAAATTTGAAAATAAAAAAAAAAGGATTTATCATTTTTTTTTTACCCCAGTCTCATTCCCTGGGCTGAGGTCTTTGAGCCTTAATTCTAGGGTGTATTAGATACTTTTTCGTCTAGAAAGTAATTCCAGCAGTGGCAACAAACAAAAGGTTTTAACCTTATCGTCTTAAAATTTTTTGTTTTAATTACAAACACTAAAAACACTTTAAAAAGTGCGCAAAAGAAAAGCCATTATTAGTTCATTTTAAACTTACTTTTCTTTATATTCTTCCCCCTTTCTGATAGCTAGCTCCAAGGACTTCTTAAATTCTGAATTCTGCTCTTGAATGGCGTTCAATTTGGTGTATACCTTAGACAGCTCTTCCTTAATCCTGACAGTATCTTTCAGATTAGCGTCAAGATCTTGGATTTAAGTCCTCAATATCGTTCGATCTCTCAAGCACGGTCATCTTCAACTGGTCATTCTGTATAGAGAACATAGTATTGTTTTATGCATAATACTTGACATAGATAATCAATATCAAAGAGCATGTCGTTTGAACTGAAAGTATTCCGCATTTTTTCCGAACAAACCAGAGCTATTAAATTATTTCTCAAAATAAATATAAATATAAGGACTCCTAATAGTCCTGAAGAGGAACTTCCTCTATATGCCCTGCAGAAATGTAGATATTTTAAAAGAGGCAGGAGAGATTAGCCATGATCAGAAGACGTGCTGGAGTACCTCTAAAATGCAGCCAAATCACCAAGTATTTTTTTAAAACAATCTTTATATTCATTCTGGGAGAAACCTCTTTAAGCGAAAGCTAATTTTAATTTTTATCTCCTATGAGATGAAGGAAATCTGAGATGTGGTCTTAGTTTTTACCATAGAGTTAGTTTTTAGTTTTAGTCATAGAAAACTACAAAAAGAAATTATCTGAGATTAATAATAAAACTAGTCTTCACGGGGAATTTTCTATAATAGGCTACCAATCCTTGTTTATGTTACGAAATAGCAAAGACAGTCGTCCCTTATGTTAAAGCAATATAATCATAGGCAGCGCTATCGCGCTGCCTAAGTAAAGAATGATGTGGGCACAATGTTTTTTTTTTTTTTTTTTTTCTCCATACCCGGGCACTTCGTATCCAAGCAGTAGTCGTAGAAACTTCGAAAAGGGCTCATTCGATTGGAAATTGGAGTAGCTAGTGCACTTTTTAATAGGCGAAAGTGATTGGACGGCAACTAGCCCCCCCCCCCAACGCCCATCATTCCCCCAAACACATCCAATCAAAATTTTGAGATAGCCATTTTGATCAGCGTAGTTGATTTCCAGATAGAAAATATGTTTTTGAGGAGGATACTCCCCCACAACCCCCGGGGCAAGGGTTTTAAGTTATACCCTGGGGGCATACAAGATTTTTTATTGAAGACGTCGTCGTAGAAACTTCAAAAAAGGCTCATACGATTGGAAAATCAAAGGGCTAGTGTCCTTTTTAATAGTCAAAAATGATTGGAGGGCAACTAGCCCCCCCCCCCCCCAAGCTCATCATTCCCTCAAACACATCCAATCAAAATTTTGAGACAGCCATTTTGTTCAGCGTAGTTGATTTCCAGATAGAAAATATGTTTTTGAGGAGGACACTCTCCCACAACCCTCGGGGCAAGGGTTTTAAGTTATGCCCTGGGGCATATATGGTTTTTATAAAAGGCGTTGTCGTAGAAACTTAGAAAGGCTCATTCGATTGGAAATTCAAAGGTCTAGTGCCCATTTTAATAGTCAAAAGTGATTGGATGGCAACTAGCACCCCCCCCCCACGCCCATCTTTCCACCAAACACATCCAATCAAAATTTTGAGATAGCCATTTTGTTCAGCGTAGTTTATTTCCAGACAGAAAATATGTTTTTGACGAGGACACTCCCCCACAGCCCTCGGGGCAAGGATTTTAATTTATGCCCTGGGGGCATATAAGTGATTTTTATAGAAGGCGTTGTCGTAGAAACTTCAAAAAAGCTCATTCGATTGGAATTTCAAAGAGCTAGTGCCGTTTTTAATAGTCGAAAGTGATTGGATGGCAACTAGCCCCCCCCCCCCACGCCCATCATTCCCCAAACACATCCAATCAAAATTTTGAGATATCCATTTTATTAAGCATAGTTGATTTCCAGATACAAAATATGTTTTTGAGGAGGACACTCCCCCACAACCCTCGGGGCAAGGGTTTTAAGTTATGCTCTGAGGGCATAGAAGATCGGTGTTGGCACAATGTATCATTTATAATTTTTTTTTTCCTTTAGAGCAGGGCACTTCGTATCGAAGAAAGTTGTCGTAGAAACTTCGAAAGGGGCTCATTCAATTACAATTGGAGTGGCTTGTGCCCTTTTCAATAGTCGAAAGTGCTTGGAAGGCAACTAACACCCCTTCCACGCCCACCATTTCCCGAAACACATCCAATCAAATTTATGAGATAGCCATTTTGTTCAGCGTAGTCGATTTCCAGATAGAAATTATGTTTTTGACGAGGACACTCCCCCACAGCCTTCAGGGCAAGGGTTTTAAGTTATGCCCTGGGGCATATAAGGTTTTTTATAGAAGGCGTTGTCGTAGAAACTTCCAAAAAGGCTAATTCAATGGAAATTCAAAGGGCTAGTGCCCTTTTTAATAGTCAAAAGTGATTGGAGGGCAACTAGCCCCCCCCCCTGCCCATCATTCCCCCAAACAAATCCAATCAAAATTTTCAGATAGCCATTTTGTTCAGCGTAGTTGATTTCTAGATAGAAGTTATTTTTTTGAGGAGGACACTCCCCAACGGCCTTCAGGGCAAGGGTTGTAAGTTATGCCCTGGGGGCATATAAGGTTTTTATAGAAGGCGTTGTCGTAGAAACTTCAAAAAAGGCTCATTCGATTGGAACTTCGAAGGGCTAGTGCCCTTTTTAATGGTCAAAAGTGATAAAGAGGGCAACTAGCCCCCCCCCCCCCGGCCAACATTTCCCCCAAACACATCCAATCAAAATTTTGAGATAGTCATTTTGTTCAGCGTAGTTGATTTCCAGATAGAAATTATTTTTTGAGGAGGAAACTCCCCCACACAGCCTTCAGGGCAAGGGTTTGTAATTTATGCCCTGGGGGCATATAAGGTTTTATAGAAGGCGTTGTCGTAGAAACTTCAAAAAAAGCTCATTCGATTCGCAATTCAAAGGGCTAGTGCCCTTTCATAGTCGAAAGTGATTGGAGGCAACTACCCCCCTCTCACGCCCACCTTTTCCCTAACACATCCAATCAAAATTTTGAGATAGCCATTTTATTCAATGTAGTTTTTAGTTCTGTAAATTGGGTCTTTGAGGATGATTAAATAAAAAAAAGTTTTTTAAAACTGAAAGTAAGGAGCGACATTAAAACTAGAAAGAAATTATTCGTATATGAAGGGGCTGTCCCCCTCCTCAACGCCTCGCTCTTTACGCTAAAGTTTGACTCTGTCTCACAACTTTATTTTTTAAAACAATAAAAAACTTTAGCGTAAAGAGCGAGTCGTTGAGGATGGGGACAGCCCCTTTCATATACGGAATAATTTCTGTTCGTTTTAAGTTTTAATGTCGCTCCTTACTTTCAGTTTAAAAAACTTGTTTTTTTTTTATTTAATTTCTGATCGTTTTTTAGTTAAGCAGGGGATGTTTTCCCCCCTCTTTAAAAAATCGAGTAAATTTCTCAGGCTCGTAGCCTTTGATGAGTAATACTAAACTTAATAAAAATTTATATATTTAGAATCAGCATTATAAAACACATTCTTTTGATACATTTATTGACATCAAAATTCCGTTTTTAAAAGTTTCGATTACTATCCGTATCGCTTGTTTTTTTTATGTTTTTTTTTATTACGTATATGTATTACGTATATGAGGGGGGTTCTCCTTAGTCAATTATTTGAAAAAAAACTACGTTTTCTAAAGAGTTAAAGAGAGTCTGAGTTACAAGGTCGAACCTTAAAAAAAACGTACAGGGATTAGGAGGCACAGTTGGGGGGGCTGCCGCCCCCCAAACCCCTGCTTTCGCAGCCCTTAAATAAAAAAAAAGTTTTTTAAACTGAAAGTAAGGAGCGACATTAAATCTTAAAACGAACAGAAATTATTCCGTATATAAAAGAGGCTGTGCCCCTCCTCAACGCCTCGCTCTTTACGCTAAAGTTTTTATTGTTTAAAAAAAGAGTTGTGAGAAAGTCAAACTTTACCGTTAAAGAGCGAGGCGTTGAGGAGGGCACAGCCCTTGGCATATACGGAATAATTTCTGTTCGTTTTAAGATTTAATGTCGCTCCTTACTTTCAGTTTAAAAAACTTTTTTTTTATTTAAAGGCTGCAAAAAGCGGGGGGTTTGGGGGGCGGCAGCCCCCAAACTGTGCCTCCTAATTCCTGTACGTTTTAAGGTTCGACCTTGTTTAAACTAGCCTCTTTAACTCTTTAGAAAACGTAGTTTTTTCAAATAATTTCTGCACGTTTTTGTACAGTTTATTACTTATTATTGCTTGACTAACTGTTAGCTGATCGTGTCAGGAGTTTAAAGTTGGGGGCTGCCGCCCCCAAACCCCCCCGCTCTTGAACATTCTTGTGTTAAGGCTTTTAATTCCTGAATACTCAAATCACGTCGTACAGGGTGCCTCCTATCCTGTACGTTTTAAGGTTCGAACTTGTGACTCAGCCTCTTTAACAGCCCCCCAACTGTGCCTCTAATCCCTATACGTTTTAAAAGGGTTGACCTTGTAACTCAGCCTCTTTAACTCTTTAGAAAACGTAGTTTTTTTCAAATAATACACATAAACAGGTTAGACATTTGTTATGAAAATTGACGCGCAGATATTTTCATAACAAAGCATGGGCTAACCTGTTTATCTGTATTATTTGAAAAAAACTAGGTTTTTCGTAATGTAAATTCGGGGGATAATTTTTTTTTTCGGTCTGAAAATATCAAAAGGCCCTAAAACAGGTCGAATTCTGCTTCGAATGAGTCCTCATTCAACCCGGATCCGTTGCCAACTGTGGCCTGTAGGCGTGGCTAAGAAAAAAAAAAAAATGAATTTTAAGTGGCTATATTTGGTTTTTTGAAAACAGGGAAGGAGTGATCGGATTGAGCTGAAATTTTTCGAGGATAAGCTCCCGGGCCCTAGGAAAGCTTAACCTCTAAATTTCAGCCCAATCGGGACAACGTTAAAGGGGGGCTGTGGTGGGAGGGTCCAAACTTCCGGCCCAGTTTACCCCATGAAGATAAAGTCGGAGGAGGATGAAATTTTTGCAAGTTTCTTAGTTTGAGCTTGGGCTACAAAATGCGATTACCGCCGTCTCTCTGCGACCTCTAGGACCTGAAATCGCTTAACATTGTGGTGGGTCGCCTCTTTATAGAGACACAAGTGTGCCTCCTTGATACCAACGCTCTTTACGTTAAAAGTTAAAAAAAATTTTGATTCACAAACACCTGAATCACAAAGGCCGTTTAATTAGAATAGATAGCTCTTTTGAAAGCACCAAAAAAAACTGTAGCGTAAAGAGCGAGGTATTGACTTGGGGGAGAACCCCCTCACATACGTTATAATTTCTGTTCGTTTAAGTTCTAATATTCCTTCTTACATTTCAGTTGAAAAAACTTGTTTTTTTTTATTTAATTTCTGATCGTTTTTTAAATAATGCTTGGAATCCGGCGCCCCCCCTGTTCATAGAAATTTCCCTTACCCCAAAGAAACATCCTCACGGAAATATTCTCAAGATTAACCCCCTGTCGTCTAGCCCCCCCCATCCCTCCAGAAAAAATCCTTCCTGAAAATGGTTGTATACTTCCCAATAACCAATAAATAATGCTGGCAAGTCCGGCGCCCCTTCATGGCAATTTCCCTTCCCCCATGAAAACTTCCTTCATGAACAGATCCTCCAACATAACCACCGACCCACCCTTCCCTCCCACTACCAGAAAAAAAACCTCCTGAAAACTTCTGTATACTTCCCATAGCCAATACTATATGTTAACATTGGGTAAAGTTCATAACAGTTTAGCCCTCCCTCTGGGAACAAGGGGGATTAAGTCATCCTAAAAGACATATTTATCATATTTTTAGACCATGCTGAACAAAAACACAATGGCTATCTCAAAATTTTGATCAGGTGACTTGGGGAAAAAAATAAGCGTGGGAGGGGGCCTAGTTGCCCTCCATTTGGTTTTTTGGTCACTAAAAAGGGCACTAGAACTTTTAATTTCCGTTCCAATGAGAACGATATTCTAGGAACCACTGGTCGATACGATCACCCCTGGAAAAAAAAAAACAAAAAAAAACAAACAAACAAACAAACAAACAAATAAACACGTAAGCATCCGTGATCTTTCTTCTGGGCAAAAAATGTAAAATTCCACATTTTTGGTAGATAGGAGCTTAAAACCTCTACATAGGTTCTCTGATACGTGAATATGATGGTGTGATTTTTCATTAAGGTTCTATAACTTTTAGGGGGTCTTTCCCTCTTTTTTTGAAAATCAGCCAAATTTTCTCAGGCGCTTAACTTTTGATGGGTAGCACTAAACTTGATGAAATTTAAATATTTGAAAATCAGCATTGAAATCTGATTCTTTTGATATATCTATTGGTATCAAAAAACCCGTTTTCTAGAGTTTCGGTTACCATTGAGCCGGGTCGCGCCTTACTTACAGTTCGTTACCACGAACTGTTTGACAACCCCCTCACATTCCTCAGGACAAGGGTTGTAAGATATGCCCTGGGGGCATATAAAGTTTTTATAGAACGCGTTGTCGTAGAAACTTCAAAAAGGGCTCATTAGATTAGATATTGAAATGGCTAGTGTCCTTTCTAATAGTCGAAAGTAATTGGAAGGCAACTAACACCCCTTCCACGCCCACCTTTTCCCCAAACACATCCAATCAAAATTTTAGATAGCCATTTGTTCAATGTTGTGGATTCCAGATAGAAATTATGTTTTTGAGGAGGACACTCCCCCAAAGCCCTCAGCGCAAGGGTTGTAAGTTATGCCCTGGGGGCATATATAAGTTTTTTTAGAAACGCGTCGTCGTAGAAGAAAAAACTTCTAAAAGGGCTCATTCGATTGAAATTGAAACGGCTAGTGCCCTTTTTAATAGTAGAAAGTGATTGGAAGGCAACTAGCACCCCTTCCACGCCACCATTTCCCCAAACATATCCAATCAAAATTTTTTAGATAGCCATTTTGTTCCACACAGTTTAAAGTTCAGGAAATTACACATTTGAGCAGGACCACTCCCCCACACAGTCTTCAGGGCAAGGGTTATAAGTTATGCCCTGAGGGCATATAAGGTTTTTTTATTGAAATCTTTGTCGTAGAAACTTGAAAAAGGGCTCATTCGATTGGAAATTCAAAGGGCTAGTGCCCTTTTTAATAGTCGAAAGTGATTTGAGGGCAACTAACCCCCCTCTCTCGCTCACCTTTCCCCCAAACACATCCAATCAAAATTTTTAGATAGCCATTTTGTTCAGTATTGTGGATTTCCAGATAGAAATTATGTTTTGAGGAGGACACTCCCCCACAGCCCTCAGGGCAAGGGTTGTAAGTTACGCCCTGGGGGCATTATAAGGTTTTATAGCTAAACGCTTCGTCGTAGAAACTCAAAAAGGCTCATTCGATTGGAAATTGAAATGGCTAGTGCCCTTTTTAAGTCGAAAGTGATTGGAAGGCAAGTACACACCCCTTCCACGCCCTAAATTTCCCCAAACATATCCAATCAAAATTTTTAAGATAGATACCCATTTTGTTCACACAGTTTAAAGTTCAGGAAATTACACCTTTGAGCAGGGCACTCCCCCCACAGTCTTCAGGGCAAGGGTTATAAGTTATGCCCTGGGGGCATATAAGGTTTTTATTGAAATCTTTGTCGTAGAAACTTGAAAAAGGGCTCATTCGATTGGAAATTCAAAGGGCTAGTGCCCTTTTAATAGTCGAAAGTGATTTGAGGGCAACTAACCCCCTCTCTCGCTCACCTTTCCCCCCAAACACATCCAATCAAAATTTTTTAGATAGCCATTTTGTTCAGTATTGTGGATTTCCAGATAGAAATTATGTTTTGAGGAGGACACTCCCCCACAGCCTCAGGGCATGGGTTGTAAGTTACGCCCTGGGGGCATATAAGGTTTTTATAGAACGCTTCGTCGTAGAAACTTCAAAAAGGGCTCATTCGATTGGAAATTGAAATGGCTAGTGCCCTTTTTAAGTCGAAAGTGATTGGAAGGCAAGTAACACCCCTTCCACGCCCACCATTTCCCCAAACATATCCAATCAAAATTTTTAGATACCCATTTTGTTCCACACAGTTTAAAGTTCAGGAAATTACACCTTTTGAGCAGGGCACTCCCCCCACAGTCTTCAGGGCAAGGGTTATAAGTTATGCCCTGGGGGCATATAAGGTTTTTATTGAAATCTTTGTCGTAGAAACTTGAAAAAGGGCTCATTCGATTGGAAATTCAAAGGGCTAGTGCCCTTTTTAATAGTCGAAAGTGATTAGAGGCCAACTAACCCCCCCTCTCTCGCTTACCTTTTCCCCAAACACATCCAATCAACATTTTTAGACAGCCATTTTATTCAACGTAGTTGAAAGTGTTGGAAATTAGGTCTTTAAGGATGACAACCCATCCCCCCCCCCCACAACCCTCAGGGCAAGGGTTGTAAGTTATTCCCTGGGAACATGTAAGGTTTTTATAGAAAGCGATGTTGTAAAAACATCAAAAAGGGCTTATTCAATTGAAAATTGAATGGGCTAGTGCCCTTTTAATAGTCGAAAGTGATTGACGGGCAACTAACCCCCCTCTGGCGCCCACCATTTCCCAAACACATCCAATGAAAATTTTGAGATATCCATTTTGTTCAACGTAGTCGAAAGTTCTGGAAATTAGGTATTTTAGGATGATAACCCCATCAGAGCCCTCAGTACAGGGGTGGTAAGTTGTGCCCTGGGGCATACAAGGTTTATATAGAAAGTTGTTGTAGAAATTTCAAAAGGGGTTCATTTGATTGGAAATTGAAATTGCCCTTTTTATAGTCGAAAGTGAGTGGAGAGTAATTAACCCCCCTCTCACGCCCACCATTTCCCCAAAACATTCAATCAAGTTTAGAGATAGCCATTTTGTTCAACGTAGTTGAACGTTCTGAAAATTATGTATTTAAGGATGACAAACCAACAAAGTCCCCAGGGCAAAGGGTTGTAAGTAATACCCTAGGGCATATAAGGTTTTTAATGATAAAGTTGTCGTAAAAACTTCAAAAGGGGCTCATTCATTGGAAATTGAGAGGGCTAGTGCCCTTTTTAATTGTTGAAAGTGATTGGAGGGTAACTAACCCCCTCTCACGCCAACCATTCCCCCAAACACATCCAATCAAAATTTTCAGATAGCTATTTTGTTCAACATAGTAGAAACTTCTGGAAATTAGGTCTTTGAGGATGACATCCCCCCCAGCCCTAAGGCCGAAGGTTGTATGTTATCCCCTGGGGGCATATAAGGTTTCTATTGAAAGTGTTGTCGTAGAAACTTCAAAAGGGCTCATTTGAGTGGAAATTGAAAGGAATAGTGCCTTTTTTTAATAGTTGAAAATGACTGGAGAAAGACTAACGCCTCTCTCACGCCCACCATTTTCCCACACATCCAATCGAAATTTTGAGATAGCCATTTTTGTTTAACGTAGTTGAAAGTTCTGGAAAATAGGTCTTAAGAGGATGACAACCACCCTCACAGCCCTTAGGGTAGGGGGTTGTAATTTATGCCCTGGGGGCATATAAGGTGTTTATAGGAAGTGTTGTCGTAGAAACTCAAAAAGGGCTCATTCGATTGGAAGTCGAAAGGCCTAGTGCCCTTTTTAATAGTCGAAAGTGATTGGAAGGCTTGACATTTTTATAGTAAAGATCGATGTGGGCATAATATATTATTTTTTTGTTGTTGTTGTTGTTTAGACCAGGGCACTTTATATCGAAGGAGTTGTCGTGAGAACTTCGAAAAAGGGCTCATTCAATTGAAAATAGAAGGGGCTTGATGCCCTTTTTAATAGTCGAAAGTTATTGGAGGGAAACTAATCCCCCTCCCACGCCCACCCTCCCACTTGCTATGTTTAAAAGCTAAATGTTGCCATAAGATTAAATCAAAATGCACTGTGTTAATGCTAATTCCCAATAAGGCATCTCAGCAGTATCCCAAGAACGACTGAGGGTATTATGTTCAAACTTTCGGGGCTGCTTCTGCTCTTAAAATTTAACCAATTCAAAATAGCGTAAGTGTATCCAAGCTATCTAAGAAAGTAAACAGATTTTTCTGCGAATGGTATCAAGTTTTCCATTTCAGGTCAACTAGAGGAGGTATGAAACTAAATTAAACACTACTATTTGTGTCCAGATTTTTAAGAGGGTGTATGTTGTTAAAAATTGCTGAAACTTTTTCTCCAGCATACAAAACGCAGGCCAAACTATAAATCTTTAAAAAAAGAAAAAAGATTTTAAGTATTATTTTCTCTTTTCTCTGAAAAGACTATGTCAATACAAAACGAACAGAAATTAATTAAAAAAAAAACTTTTTTCCACAAAATAAGTTTAAAAAAAAAAAGTAAAGAACTCCATTAAACAAAAAATGAGCAAAAAAAAATCAAATAATCTACCAAGCGTGAAACTACCACAAATCAGCATCGATAAATAAATGAAACCCAGAACAAATAGAAATTACAATAAATAACCGAGTCAAAACTCAAAACGAGCAGAAATAAACATGAGTAGGGCTCAAAACCCCAATGCCTTCCCAAGGCCAGAACAAAATTTGCACTTTACTGAAAAAAATATAAATGTTTTTACTTTATAACTTTAATAAATCAAATAATATTAACATTTTGATTACTAAATATCAGGATATGTATATTAAACTGACAATACACATTCATTCGTACTTTTTTCAGTAAAGTGCAAATTATGTTCTGGCCTTGGGAAAGCATAAGGGTTTTGAGCCCAACTTATGTTAATTTCTGCTCGTTTTGAGTTTGACTCGGTTATTTATTGTAACTTCTGTTTGTTTTGGGTTTCATTTATTTATCGATGCTGATTTGTGGTTGTTTCACGCTTGGTAGATTATTTGATTTGATTTTTGCTCATTTTTTGTTTAATGGAGTTGTTTACTTTTCTTTGAAAAACTTATTTTGTGGAAAAAATTTTTAAATTAATTTTTCGAGAAAAGTCCACAACATTTTCATAAATTCTTCGGCCATTAGCACTAAAAAGGGACGACAAGTAAAAGAACTGACGGAACACGTTAACATTTTATAGCCATAAAAAACCTTCTAATAATTAGTTTTTCAGCGATATACTGAAGTTTTTTGAGGTTCAAAAGCATTTAATATGGCTTGAAAAACATCGTATCGAGAATCCAAGTAAATGCCTAAGTAGTAGTGTGCACATGACAATGCTCCTTTTATATTACCTTAATATGATCTTTGCTAATAACAATAAAATTAAACCAAATTAAATAATCAAACACCGCATGGCCAAACAGCCGAAAATGAACAGTACATCCATAGAATAGGAATGGACCTGCATGTGACTAATAAGTGCAGATATCCAACAATACAATATAACACCCAATGAATGAGAGGATTCCACTTTACAAAAATACAAGTAACCTGCATAAAAAAAAGGAATGACCATATTTTATGTTTAAGGGCTCACTAGGGAGACATCTGTACTCATGCATTGTTAAGATGGAAGTAGCAGGGCTGTTAGAAAGGTCTCAGGCGGAATTGAAGCAATCTTACCGGGAATTACAGGAAGTTCACCTAAAACGACAATTTTGACCACCCAAAAATATTATTTCAAGCCCCCGAGCAATGTACGCTGGACCTCAAAATTTAGCATGTTCTCAAAACAGAAATAATACAGAGCAAAAAAGAAAAAATAATAGATTTCCACCGTCTTGGAATGAAGAGTTATTCTGCATAGAAGGCTTACCAAAACAGACAAAAACAAAAGAAAAAGGAGAAAAGAAAACTTTCAGAATCCTTTTTTTTAATCTTTATTTTAGTCCATTTTTATCCCTTTGTCCAGGTTAATTTTCTCTTCGAGCTATAAACTTTTGTGGTCTGGCGCTTAAAAAGCATGCCTAATAAATATAAGATGAAATTATTGTGGAGCTTGTCAAAGCTCAACAATAAGCTGAAGGTTTGGAAAGTCAAAATTTCTGAGATACCGATACATGAACGTAACTATACCCAAAAAATATTCGATATAGTTATAGTTCTAAAACTACAATTTTAGAAACTATTCCATCAGAAACCTTTTTCTGGTTAGGGCCAATAGAACTTTTCAAATTCATTACTATTGGCCTTAACCCCAACTTAATATATTCAAAACAAAAATTAATGCACTTGAGAGCACCAAGTCTTAATCATGCACATGAAAACACTCCAAATTCTGAACATCTTTTTTATCAGATGATTGGTACATTAAGATGAACTCAGTATTTGGACACTGAAATAGCATTAGACTAATACATTCACATAACTTGCCTGAAAATACTCAAATGCAAATAGTTTAGAATCAACCAATAGCAGAGTCATTTTCCTTTTAAATTAAAAAAAAACTTCAGAGTATGTCAATAAATACAAAAAAAAAAAAAACTTTCAGGCCTTCTTGAAAGGAAGTAGTCATTTGTGTTGAATCATATTAAAAACTATTTGCTTCCCGATCTGTGCCTATGTAATTTTGTTATATACAGAGTATTTTCCGACAGCTCTTCGAATAATCTGGGTTCCACCGAAGCACACACATCATAATTTATTTGGGGGGGGGGGAGGGAGAGGGTATTCGAAAAAAAAATTCATTCAATTCTAACTTAAAAAACAAGTAATGAAGTTTATCAAAAGTTGGGATTCGTTTTCCTTTAAGGCAGGGGGGGCACTCTTTGATCCTGCAAAAGCCTATTGCTCCCTGGCCCAGGTTTGTTCAACATCTAAAGGAGGAAATGGAAAAATAAAATCATACTTCAGAAAACTGATTCGTCCAACAGTTTGCCTCAACTCTTCGTTGCTAGTTTTTAAAGACATAATCACGGCCTCGGAGTCATTTCCCATTGAAATTAGATTATTTTCGAGCTCTTTAATCTTCTTTTCATGAAATATTCTCAGAGACTTCTCTTCGTTGATAGAAACACGAGCTTTTCGTAATTCCTCTTTCAGTTTATTCGCATCTTCTGTATGTTGAGAACTAAAGGAGAAAAAAAAATACTGTAAATAGATTTGAAAATCTGGACAGATTGGAACACAACAAGAAAATTGCACAGAAACTCTGTATTATTGTGAGGTTTTGAAAGACATGTTACTATGGTGAAATAAACCTTGCGGGAGGGATATGAAATCTAACAGTGACCCCTGTCAGCCTACTTAACAAAATTAAAACAATATATTTGAAACAATAAGAGCAGAAGAAAAATGTAACCTCATAACTTGGTCGAAAGAAGTTCAACCACGATCGGTTAAATCCCATCCTTTAGTTATTTGATTATTGGTTCATTACAAGTCGAAATAAAAACAAAATACAGAACAAATTACATTAAAAAAAAGCGGGAAAAAATTTAACCTCGACAAAACCCAATAAAATCCATTAGCCCGAAGTGACTAGTATTGATTACATCAGTTTTAAATCTAGCAAGTCGTCTTTCAATAACTGGGAAAGGGTCCGTAATACGATATGTCTTAAACCAAGAAAAGGTTAAAGCCATTCTTATTGGCAATAAGTGATTCGTGTGACGCCTGATGAAGGGAACAGAAGAGGTGCATCAAAGCTAGCCGTCTGCCTTTTAACGTGGACACAATACGAAGACCCAAGTATATGAGTGAGTCGAAAAAATTGACCATTCAACCCTGATTTTACAGCCGAGTTTTCACCTCATGACAAAAATCTACAACTTTCATATGAACAAGTTGGATACAAATCTGTCCATTTCTCACGGTATTGATTTTGAAGTCGCAGTGCCTAACATAAACTCTGCAGTTTAACATCTTAAGAAAAGGGTTTTCCAGTGGTTTCGATGGTTTATGCGGCGTGCACCTAAAGTATAGACGTAGTAGTGTGTGTTAATGCACCCAGACATTATACATTAGATAATTTTTTTTATTCGGGTCTTGTTCCTGACCTCTACCGGTATTATGTCCTAGTAAAATTATCATGATTATTGTGTCTTATCCTAGTAAACTGAAGGACCTAATAGTTATTAACTAATTAAGTGTTTGCTGTTCTTTCTTGGATTCGCAGTTCGGATGCAACAAAGGTACGAGCAAGAAATATATCCACAGCCCTATCCAAATCTTTACCTGGATCGAGGGAGCTTTGGGAGAACGACCCTAATTTTCGGTAGCCGTGATGTGCGTCAAGTATTCGACTGCGGTATACATTCGCATTTGCCACTTTCAGTTCAGGGTTGAGGTCTTGATCGTTCGAGTGTTATATGTTTCAGAAATATCTATAGGAAGCTGCAGGCTAAAATTAAGGTAATTACTGATGGTGATTTTGTTATTTCTGATAGTCACATTCCTGTGCGAAAAGTCATTAGATAACGTGCCATTACCTCTCCTCCGCTTTATAATAATAGCGCCCTCAAGATATGTTCGCATATGGTCGCTAGCTGCATTTATCACGGACTTGATGGTTCGCTATTGAATTATAATGATAAACTTAAGCTGCTCCATGCTTCCCATTGATGAAAATTTTAATAAGTGCCGAATATGCTAAAATCGGTTTATCATTTCATGTGAGTACAAGTTTTCTAATTGTTTTTTTAAGAGAGTAATAAATAATTATCCGTCGTTTGGTGATCAAGAGTTTCTTTCTTCCAAATCGCTGACTTACCTTGGACTCTACCTGCCATACTATGAAGTCAACCCAGATGGTCTAATCATAAATTTTACTGAGAAGGCACGTAAGGCCTTCTCGTAAGGTGCTTTAATACCTTGCACAAAATGTTCTAACCGTAGTCATTGCTTGCGCTCGTTTATACGCAACACATTATTGCTTGTGCATTATTGCTTGTGTTGCGCCAACAATGTGCCAGCACTTTCGCCATATTTGGATTATTTTACAGATAAATACAAGAAGGGTAAAAGATTCTTCTCTATAAGTGTGCGAAGCATATTTCGGATTCACCTTTTTGGACACGTATTACCAGATTCTCAGATAAACAAGATTGATTTATCAGACCCTTTTGCAGTTGTTGTGAAACAAGTGCACCGATTCACATCTTTGCTCTACCAAATAAAAAGCAGAGTTTTTTAATATTTTAAAAACAAAATCGCATTCTAAAAAATGTTACAACACGTAAGATATCTCAAATAACCGCAGGTAAATCAAAGGATACAAGTGCATACTCTTCTGAATAATCGCAAAAAAAAAAAAAAAACGAAATATTACCTCCTATCGATTAATTCCTTTATTTCTTCTCTCAGAGAGCTAATTGTTTTATATTGATCTTCATTTTCGGCATCTAATTCTTGTGCAGCAATCTTAAGATTTTCTCTGTGCTAGAAAAAAATTAACAAGATATTACCCAGCTGGTTTGGGTTTTATCACTGGTTTTCAGAACTGTGGGTCACGCATCCCACTTAGGGGAGTAAGACATGTAGATAAGGAATTTTTTTTCTTCTTACAAGACCTTCTTATATCCAGTTTGAGTTCGCTCTCTTTTAAGTTACGTTAAATAGTTATAATTTATGCCTAACAATGGGTGAATAGAGTACAATCCTTTCTTTAAAGATAGTGACAGAATCTACTACAGTACTGACAGATCTGATAAGACTGACAATCCAGAATATACCTCCATCCAGGAGGGAAGAGTAAATGGTTTGAAGGTCCGAAAAAAAGACTCACAGTGCTTTTTTTTATATTTCAAACCCTCCCCTGATATTTGATAGGCAGTAAATCTCTTTAGTGGATAACTATTGTTAAAAATTGTATCCGAATTGATTTTTCGATCATATGACAGAAAGAAAGCACAATCTTTATCGATAATTTATACTAATTGAGGGACCCGAATGCACTAGATTACAAGAGGCTGATTTGAGTTATGCCAATGGGGTAGGAGCTACCTAACCTCATTAGAATAATACGGATATAGCCCTTCCGTTTGAAATCAATGCTTTTATCCAATTGGACTCGTCTTCATCATCATGTACCTTTCAGTGACATACCAAGGGCATTTATTCACAGCATGGTACTGTAAAAAGTCAAGCTAAAAACGAAGGGTTTTTACATTTATTTGAGTTTCCAAGCAAATAAGTAACATTACACCACCTCAAGAGATTTTTTCCATAAAATTAAAAGGGTAATAAAAAAAACAAAAATCTAGAAAGACAGAATTGTTCAAATTAATAACAGGGCTTGTATAATACTCAACCCCTCGAGTTTTTTAATACTACGACATTTCTTTTTCATACACTGGATACTAACTTCCCAATTCTTTCGTATATTTACTAATAAAAGCGTACGTTGGATAGGGATGGGGGATGCTACCCAAGAGAGCGGATCCAGGATTTTTGTTCGGGGGGGGGGGGGGGGGGGGGGTTGGGTGGGGGGGTTGGGGGGGGGGGGTGGGGGGGGGGGGGGGGGGGGGGGGTGGTTTTTTACTAATTTTCGACTCGATTTTCGACTAATTTTACTAATTTTACTAAGGTTTTACTAATTTTCGACTAATTTTCGACTCGGTCAAAAATTTCGGGAGAGGGGGGGGGGGTCAAACCGGGCAAACCCCCCCCCCTGGATACGGCCTTGATGCTACCTGTCTCCTGCTTGTCCAGTGACCTTATTGTTCCGACAACAAAAATGACGATGATAAGACAAAATAAAAATCATATTGCACTTAACAGCTTTATTCAATAGGATGAGGTCATTCCTCTCCAGGGAAGAGTAATTTACATGTAAGTGATTACTGGAAAAACCCCCTTTCGATCTGTTAATAGTGAAAGGATGCGGCCAAAATGTTTCTGATGCCATTGCTGATTCTACATCTACACCGTTATTGTGGTATGATTCCCTATTCCGATCTTAGCCAAATTTAGTGTTCTTTATTATCACAATACATGTTTATCTACACTTAATGGCTAGAATATAGGCTTTTTTTTCATTTGATCTTTGCTTATTTTTCTTATTTCTACATTAAGAAAAGAAATTTGTTACGAGAAAAGAACCTAGTTACCTTCACTTTACATTTTTTTTTTTTTATCAAATTTGGGTAATTTCGTGTTTCCTATTTTTATCCATTTTAATAATAATTACATGCTTATTTTAAAATACCATCAATTTTCTTTAAAAGTAGTTTGAGACTGAAATACAAAAAACCATCAAAATAACGAAGCACCAGCAACTAGACACAAAAAACTGAAGTAGTAAAAAAACAAACGAGAAACCTTTAAGGAAATTAACTAAACAAACAAGTTTTTTTAACTGAAAGTAAGAAGCGACATTAAAACTTAAAACGAACAGAAATTATTCTGTATATGAAAGGGGCTGTCCCCTCCTCAAACGCCTCGCTCTTTACGCTAACTGTCTACAACTTTATTTTTTAAAACAATAAAAAACTTTAGCGTAAAGAGCGAGGCGTTGAGAAGGGGACAGCCCCTTTCATATACGGAATAATTTCTGTTCGTTTTAAGTTTTAATGTCACTCCTTACTTTCAGTTAAAAAAACTTGTTTTTTAGTTAATTTCTGACCGTTTTTGAAGTAATATTTCTTTGATTTTGGTTCACCGTATATGAATAATTAAAACGAAATTTGCATATTAATTTTCCTTTTTTTGGCTAATTGGCTTTCTCGAAATTTTGTTCTGGCGTAACTTACGAATTAACTTACGTAACGAATTTCTATATTCGTATGTTTTTATTACGTATATTAGGTTCGAATTTTGTTCGAATCACAACCCCTGAATCACAAAGGCCGGTTAATTAGAATACATAGCTCTTTTGAAAGTATTAACAAAAAAATTTAGCGTAAAGAGTGAGGTATTGACTAGGGGCCGAACCCTCTCATATACGTAATAATTTCTGTTCGTTTTAAGTTTTAATGTTGCTCCTTACTTTCAGTTGAAAAAAAACTTGTTTTTTTATTTAATTTCTGATCGTTTTTTTAAATAATGCTGGGAAACCTGGCACCCCCTTCATGGAAATGTTTTTCCCCCAATGAAATATCCTCCATGGAAAGATCCTTGAAAACGCCTGTATACTTCCCAATAACCTATATGTAAACAATGGGCAAACTTTATAACTTGCAGCCCTTCCCCCGGGAACTGTGGGGGATTAAGTCATCCTATAAGACATATGAATTAGATTTCAGATTATGCTGAACAAAATGGCTATCTCAGAATTTTGATTGGGTGACTTCGAGAAAAAAATGAGCGTGGGAGGGGGCCAAGTTGCCCTCCAATTTTTGGTTCCTTAAAAAAGGCACTAGAACTTTTAATTTCCATTCGAATGAGCCGTCTCACGATATTCTAGGACTACTGGATAAAAAAAAAAAAAAAAAAAAAAAAAAAAAAAAAAAAAAAAAAAAAAAAAAAAAAAAAAAAAAAAAAAAACAAACAAATAAATAAACACGCATCCGTGATCTTTCTTCTGGCAAAAAATACAAAATCCACATTTTTGTAGATAGGAACTTGAAACCTCTATAGTAGGGTTCTCTGATACGCTGAATCTGATGGTGTGATTTTCATTCAAGTTCTATGACTTTTAGGGGTTGTTTTCCCCCTTTTTTCGAAAATAAGGCAAATTTTCTCAGGCGCGTAACTTTTGATGGATAAGGCTAAACTTGATGAAAAATACATATTTGAAATCAGCATAAAAATCTGATTCTTCTGATGTATCTATTGGTATCAAAATTCCGTTTTTTAGAGTATCGGTTACTATTGAGCCGGGTTGCTCCTTACTTACACAGTTCGTTACCACGAACTGTTTGATATACTCAACAAACAACTTTATTAACACTGCCCGGGATTCATCTCTAAAGTAAGATAGAACTCACAGTGGCCAGATTTTAAGCCTCTGTGGTTAACCTTAGATGGTCCTAAAATGCCATTGTAAGAGGGAACATAATTTTAAAGAATTAAAAAAACAAGGGCTTAAGAAGATAAATTCGTTCTATTCGTAAGTATTAGTGATTTTAAAAACTTGAACTTTGCAGGATCAAAAACTTGCATACCAAATAAAAGATTAGCCTTAGATCCTGACAGAAATTATGATAAATAATTTCTTGGACCACACTACCTTTCTATTAACAATTAAAACAGATTGAAAATTATATAAAAACGGGTGTAGTATTTTAATAAGACATTGGAAAAATAACAAAAAAAATCATTTTTAACTGGTAAATTATAAATGTCCAAATTTTTCGGCTTCAAGTCAGTAATATCCAAATTAGACTGCGTAGCCACCAGAAGTATAACATTAAACCCGTTTTCCTGTAAATTTTTTATTTCATTATAACAAAAATTATGAATTTAGCGTCCCACTCTAAATGACGCAGACAACTCTTCAATTCTAAATTAGGACAATTTAGACTGCATCCACCTCATTCATAAAGACGAAATAAGTAACTATAAATATGGTCTACAAAATAAATTATCTTCAGTCTGACAATTCAACGAGATAAAAATGGAAACAAAAGTTTACCAAAGAATCATTTTGAAAACAGAAAAAAAAAATTCGATTCTGATTTTAGGAAGATCCCAATTTTCCGATTCCTAATTACGATTGAATTCCCAATAAACCATTTTAACCATATAGTTAGTATTCAAAACCCACACACACCAAATAATAAAATGAAAGTATTGTACTTTGTACAGTTTAACATTCTAAGTATTTCACATCTGAGTACTAGGTATGAAGCTAAGATATTGACTTAACACGGTTATACGCCGTTTTGTTAATTATAGTAGCAATATATACAACTAAAAAAAGAGTATTACCTTCTTTATGGTTTCAATTTCCTTTGTCAACCTTAGTATTTCTTCTTGAGCAGCTCGTTTATCGTTGACTGCTGTTTTGATTTTATCATTGGCTGACGCAACTTCTTCATTGAGTGTTGATTTTTGTCTATTTGATACCCTAAGTTCGTCTTTCACTTTCGTCAGCTCATTTTTTAGATCTTTCAATGCTTCCACCTTCTTTTGTTCTGCTTCTAACAAAGCTTGCAACCTCTCATTTTCTTTACTTTTACTTTCTTCGATTACTTTAGTTGTTATGTCTTTCTCCTTAATGGTGTCCTCAAGTCTTTGTACATTTGATTGCAATTCAGCAATTTTGGCGGCCAGACTACTTATTTCTTTATTCTTTTCTGCTACCTCCTGCGCTGCACGTCTTTTCTCTTCACGTAGGAAATGATGGGTTTCCTTGGACGTTTCAAGCCTTTTGTCACGGGACATTATGTCAAACTTGGCAGCAGATAATTCAGATGACAATCTCTCAACATCCTTTCTCAACTTTAACAATTCAGCATTTCCTTTTTTCTCTCGGCATCATTTTTCTGCTCCTTCCGGCTTAGTATTTGTTCTGAAAAATTAAAAAGTACAAGTAGCTAGCATGTAAAAAAACTGGATATTGCTTTGAACGCTGAAAAAAATATTAAATAAAGTACTAGCTGCAAAACCCGCAATGCATTTCTTATCTGAGATGCATTAATCTCCATTATAATGGAAATTTCGTTCCGTGAATGAAGAGTCACGACCCGGTTAAGGAAACTAACTAACTAAAAAGTAAATAAAAAGTGATGGCTTTTGAGGACAACTTTTATGGCACCATATAATTGCCGAAAATATGCCAGATATACCGTCGGGCCAAGCAAGTTAGGCAGTTGTTTCTTTGTCCAAATATGCGCTTTTGATCTAGTTACTTTTTCTAGTCGTCAAACGAAGTTTTTCATCGGTTTCCCTCAACTCAATTTCATCTTGACAAGTCGAACAATCATAATAACCCCTCTACCTCTGAACGCTAACATCTATTTCATTAGATGTCAACTAAAGGCCTATAGCCAACTCAAGTTAGTAACAACCAAGTAAGGAGCAATTCTCACCCTATAGAGTTGAAATCAAATTACAAAATTTTGAAGACAAAGAATTTTGAACGATAGGCCTAGAGGACCCCCCTCCCTCACGAAAAAAAGTTTAAAAGCACATTTTATATTCTTTTCGAGAAACATTTCTCAACAACCTTCCATACGCGAAAAAAGTAAACATAAAGGAGCACAATATTTTCAATTTATCAAAGAGGTGATCCTTTGGCGAAACCTCATGGGATGGGAGGGGGGAGGTCTAATCCCTTATCGTCCCATCCAGGGTGCTACATTACAAGTTATTCAAGTGCACGAAACAGGCAAACAATATGAACAATTTAGGGAAATGAGCAAGATCCTATAGGGAGATGCAGGCAAGAATTCTTCCTTCCCTCCCCGAAGTAGCACCAGAAAGGGATGGCGTAAGATAAATTAAAAACTGATTGTTATTAGAGCATGCCTATGGTTCTGTACGCTATTTTTGGTCTGGTATTACGACTGAAATTGCCAAAAAGAGATGTATGAGGGCTCAGTTTAATCAAATGTGTGAACTTCGTAGTTTAAAAATCGATTCCGCAACGCGGCAGCGTTACTTCCCATCGGCATATATAAAAAAAGGAACCCGTGTGCTTACCTATTTTGGATCATATGCTCCACTGCTTTTCGCGTCAAATAAGGAAGGCGAGTCAGTTATGACAAACAAGAAAGACAGGCGTCAAATAAGGAAGAAAAAATCGGAGACCAGTTGAATATTTTTTTTGGGGGGGGGGGGGGACTAAGGTTTATTAGGAGCACTAGAGCGGTGGCGTCGCTGTATGGTTGTCGTACATGACATTCAAATGAGAGGAAAATGTATAGCTTAAGATTGAAATATCAGCCGAAAAAGTGATTAGTATCCAGGTTGCAGCAGCAGCAGCAACATAATCGAGATCAAAAAAAGGTCCATTGTAGCCAAAGTTAAAAAACGAGCTTTTAAAGATGATCTCAATTGGGAAATGTTTTTCATGCAGTGTTGGGGTTCCACGCCTGTTTCTTTTCCTTTCAGATAAATTATCTGTTTTCGTTCTAATTACATTTGCTTAGATTTACCTATAGTATAATTTACAATGACAATTTAAAAGTCTCGTTGCTAAGTTGTAGTTGTGTTACAATAAGTAAGCTTTGAGGTAAATTCTATTTTTGTACTTCCTGGTTTGAGTCATTGAATAATAGGGCTGGGAAGGTAGAATTGGTTTTTGAATGGAGACCCCGTTCGGGGAAACATATTTTTGTGGTATTATTGTGACCGTTTGGAAGAATACAAGTAAGGTATTTTCTACAAACTGTGTACTAGTTTCCGTAACCCAGGCAGGGTAGGAATAGAGCTACGAGGTACCGTCATTATTATATTGATAGGGGGGTTTGTTACCTCCAAGCAGAGAGTTAGAGATTTTCTAGCCGTAACCCAAGGCGGGTATATTTGGCTTTAGAAAGTGGCCATTTGACCACTCGATCGCGTTATCATACCCTGGGACAGGGTATACTGTAAATAGGGTAGTACCAAACCAGATATTTGCAGAACCGGTGTGGTAGACGCGGCATCACATTATATTTTGGGGCCGGGGCTTTCCCCTCCAATAAGTGGTGACACCCGTATATTACCACGCCAGTGGCGTTGTGGCCTACCGTTGTAACACTGGTGGCTAAAATACCACGAACATTGGTGGCAGCGAGAAAAGGTCCTATCAGTAAACCTGATAGTAAAAGAATTCCGCGTATTCGAAGAGACAAGTAATTTAGCCTACAAGAGTAGCCTATTGTGGTTACATATAAAGAGAAAAAAAATACGGAATCAATTAATAGAATTATGAAAATCTATTATGGGCTGTGCCTAGTTAGATCATATTTGAAAAATTTACGAATTAATATATCGCGCAACTAATTAGTGTGCAAAAATATAAGGCCAATTGACAAGCAGCAATTTTTCTCGAGAAACCGGAAGTTACATGGATAAAAGAATTTTCATGTAGACTGAAGAGGTAATTTAAGTTAACGGAATTTTGAAATTATGTCGGACAGATATATGAGATTAACTCAAGACCGAGAAGGGCGAGTGAATCCCATAGAAAAAGTAAGAAAATAGAAAGAAAGGCTAATATGGAGGCCATTGAGGGAGAGCACCGAGAATATACAAGAAAAAATGCAGGCTGAGAAAGATGAAATTAGAAAGAATAGAAAAGAGGACGAAAGGGCTAGAGTAGCCTATAAAGGAAGAGATAATAAGGATAGAGAACAAACAGATTCAGAAAATGAATTAAGAATAAATAATGACAGACAGAATCAAAGTAATCCAAGCAGAAGGAGCAGTGTTGAATCGAGATCCAGCAGGAGCTCGCGAAAAAGCACTCAAATAGATATGACACAACAATTATTAAATTTCATGAAGAAAGATAGATTGGCCAGAGAACGAAAAGAGGAGGAAGGTAGAAAAGAAAGAGAGAAAGAGAGGATAGCCAGAGAACGAAAAGAGGAGGAACATAGAAAAGAAAGAGAGAATAGCTAGAGAACGAAAGGAAGAGGCAGTAAGGGAGGATAGAAGAGAACTAATGCAAATAATTGCAGGGAAAAACTTTCAATTTTCAAACGTATAAGAGAACCGCATGGGTTAGAAGCCCGGAAAAATATACAACTTCGCTGACTACGGGGAAAGGTGGACCGGCCCATAAAACAAATTGGGAGGCTACGCCGCCCTGTCGGAAAAATGAAATACTTGATACTCGTGTTCAAAATGTTGATAATCCACAAAAAAGGGATGCAGAAGTAAACAGACCACATAATATTGAAAATAAGACGCGCAAAAATTATTTTTCTGGAAAATTTCCAGAAAATGGAAAAATTGAGAACACCTTTAACGCGTGCGAAACGCCGAAAAAAAAAAAATGCCAAAATGAAACACTGATTGTACCAGAGAAAAAGGAGACGAATTTTATTGTACGCGCTTTTTCTCGCAAAGTTCGGGAAATTATAGTACAATATGAAAAACCAAATGTCGGAATTCAGTTCCCATTTGATGACGAAATATTTGTTTCTGCGGTAAGAATAAAGAAGACTAAAAGAGAGAAAAGTTATTAAACGGAGATACAATGAAGAAATGCAGTCAAAGATGGACACTGGAATCCAATTCAGATTTCATGACGATTTATTTAATGCTACTACAAAAGAAAAGAAAACTAAGAGAGAGAAAAGAGATATTAAACGAAGCTACAATTAAGTAATGCAGTCAAAGATGGTGGACACTGGAGACCAAATCAGATTTAACGATGATTTATTATTTTGCGCGAATGACAAAATTGAGAAAAGTAGAGATGAAAAGAGGAGTGTATAAAAGAGATAAAATTTGGAGATTCGGCCTGCAGTGGCAAAAAATAAAAAAAAAATGTTGGATGGGCTGTGCCTTGATAACATAAATAATAGGGAGAAAAATAAAATGTTGGATGGGCTGTGCCTTGATAACATAAATAATAGGGGGAAAAAGAGGTCAAAGACCCATGGGGAATAAAACAAGATGGTTACAAAATAGAGATGAATGAACGGCAACGGGTGGGGGAAAGTTGGGAGATATTGAATGTCGAGTCGGATTGGAAAAACTTGGAAAGGAATCTGAGACTAGTATTATCAACTCAAAAGATATATCGATCCTTTATGAGGGGGAAGAATCCCTTGGGGAAGACCCCCTGCGGGAAGTCGCGAAAGATAGCCCTTTTTCTCAATGCACAACTGGCGGACAAGTTGTGATCCCTTTACCGAGATTTTGCCTTTCTGATCTGGAGTCCTTGGGGGATACTCTCTCCCAGTCACTTCACATTTCACCCAAACCTTTGTCCAGTAAACCTATTCATAGTTTTTACTCTTAATGGGAACTGACAATTATTTCTGGCAAATTGTATCCAGTGGGAGATGTATCTAAGTTTCATCTTCAATCAGCATCAACGCATATTCTGTATTTGATTATCCAAGTGGAGGGAACCCAGAAAAAAAGGCGATTCATGGTTCGCTCAAAATTTTACTTCATTCCCAGTACCCTTATCGTTTTCACAGGCCTTTGCATTTTCGGCCTTAGATTATTTGAAATTATGCCAAGGGGCAATTTACTTTTTTATTGAGATGTGGGGTTGTTTCTACAGATGGAAATTAAGAGGCTAGTGCAGCCAATTTTTCATGATGGCTGGCATCACCATATGTGCTAGAAACTGATTCTCTGCTCCTCTCAAATTTAAATTCGTGAGAGCGAGAAATTTTTTTGTTTTTGATTGTGCTGCGCACAATCATTGTCTTCGAATCCTGGGGACTTCAACTTTCAAAACCTAATGCGGATGCTATACGATTTAGACCATGGTGGTCCTACAGTAGAAACGTGTCGATGACGATCGATCCAGAGCCAAGCGGTGGAAGTAGCAGCACAGACACTGGTGGAAGAGAGAAGGCAAATGGATTTTGTAAAGTTGAGGTTATGTGTTTATGTTTGTAAGGGTGGACAAAGGTAGCGCGTGGGCGGTCCTTTATCTTACGGGGGAGGTGTTGGGATTCCACTCCTGTTTCTTTTCCTTTCAGATAAATGACCTGTTTTCGTTCTAATTACATTTGCTTAGATTTACCTATAGTATAATTTGCAATGACAATTTAAAAGTCTCGTTGCTAAGTTATAGTTGTGTTGCAATAAGTAAGCTTTGAAGTAAATTCTATTTTTTACTTCCTGGTTTGAGTCATTGAATAATAGGGCTGGGAAGGTAGAATTGGTTTTGAATGGGATTGAGATGATTGGTTGGGCCAAGTGAAGGTCCACCCCTATGAACAGTTGCTGTACCTATTATTATTATTTTTGATTTAGTCTGCGTTTAGACCCCGTTCGGGGAAACATATTTTTGTGTTATTATTGTGACCATTTGGAAGAATACAAGTAAGGTATTTTCTACAAACTGTGTACTAGTTTCCGTAACCCAGGCAGGGTAGGAATAGAGCTACGAGGTACCGTCATTATTATATTAACAGGGGGGTTTGTTACCTCCAAGCAGAGTTAGAGATTTTCTAGCCGTAACCCACCCAAGGCGGGTATATTTGGCTTTAGAAAGTGGCCATTTGACCACTCGATCGCGTTATCATACCCTGGGACAGGGTATACTGTAAATAGGGTAGTACCAAACCCGATATTTGCAGAACCGGTGTGGTAGACGCGGCATCACATTATATTTTGGGCCGGGGCTTTCCCCTCCAATAAGTGGTGACACCCATATATTACCACGCCAGTGGCGTTGTGGCCTGCCGGTATAACACTGGTGGCTAAATACCACGAACATGCAGTATTATTTTGGAAATTGTAATTTTTATTCAGATTCAACTAAATAGTAACTGTAGCTACGAAAAGAAAATTTGAGAACTTAAAAAAAAAACGAAACTAACTGTTCGTGAAACAACAGAAAGAAAACGGAAGTCAAACAATATTACCTCTTTTAATAGAGAGCCCTATGTACACGAATTAAGTAGAAAAATGATTTAATGCTACATAAAACAAAATCAATCTTTGATCAAAGTTAACCTGTTCCCAAAATATACAATTGGCCCACAGTCCGAAAAGCGAGTCCGGTCCTTATGTATTATACAGCCAACACTCAAGTTTACGCTATATAAAACTATAGAACAAATTGATTTTATCTGTCTGTATTAAGAAACAATGAGCTTACGCTCAGTGGAAAACAAGGGGTGGGTGACAATACATTGGAATTATATAATTTGGGCTATATATTTTGCACAAAAAGGGGGAAGTAGGTTAAGTTACCCCCCCCCCCCTAATGCGCAAATATATAGCCCAAATTTGTTTCTAAAGTATTATATTTTCACCACGTTTTGGTATTTTTTATTAGGATTAACCCAACTTCACTTCTTGAGTGTTGGCGGTAAAATACACAACTACCCGAATCCTTCAATTATAAAATCGCTTCAACTTCTAATAAAAAATTATATACTGTAATCAAAGAAGCGACAAAATCAATAAATATGCTCCTGAACTTAAAAGTAGTAACAGTATCAGATTAGCTGTCAAAACGCTAGCACTTCAAGTGAAATATTACATGAATGAATAACCCTTTTAAGTTCAGTTAGGCTACAGCAGTCGGCAGAGAGGGGCTGGGAAGTATATATTTTGTTTATATAATTTCATCACCCTCAAAATTTTTCCATATAAAAGTTTAAACTTATAGACCAATTATAAGCCCATGTCCACTTTTCAGCTTATATTTTGGTCAAGGATTTACTCCAGTAAGTTTTACCCAGCTTTTGAACTTGGTTTAGTCTTTATCCACTTATTTTCCCAGTATGTTCTTACCTTTAAAAAATAAAAACATAACTTAGTGATGTTTTTTTTTATAATTTTAATACATTCTGATTGGAATTGGAAATGGAATTTTCTATTTCTTTTTTTTTTTTTTTTTTTTTTTTAGTGCCTCTTACAATCCTAGGAAAAAAAAAAAACACCATTTAGGCTTTTTCTAGACCCTTCTTTAAACTCACCAGGTTAATCGAAATAAGAGTTACTTATCCCAAATCAGCTTCAAATGGCGATTCTTTTACAATTGACAGTTTTTTGTAATACGTTATTAAATGATCGGTTACCATGAGTAGAGTTTGTTCTTTTCTAGATTGCCCCTACGGTGAAAACCATTATAGTTCATTTTCCATAAAGGATTCAAAAGAAAACCTTGTATTTATGTAAGAATTTACCTGATTTTAACTGCATTTCCTTTTGTAAACAATTCAATTTTTCTTTCAGTGTTTTGGATTCTTCACATGATCGTAAAAGCTGATCTGACAGGTCATCAATTTTTTCTTTTAATTTCTCTTCAATGTCGGATGACTTCTGGGAAGACATAGAGGAGCTAAGATCATTCATGCTTCTTTGAAGTATTTTCAACCTCAACTTTTAAACTTATGACATTGCGAGCTACAGGTCACATACTTTTCTGTCACCGACTCCTTTTGGGATTCCAGATCTTTGACACGGAGTTTGAGCTCCTTGTTTTCTTCACCGAGAATTTCTAGGACTTGATGTTGAGCATCTTTGTCTGACAATTCACTATCCATGTCCTGGACAAGTGATTCCTTTTCCGCTATCACAAATTCTAGTTCTTCATTCAATTCTTCCATCTAAAATTTTAAATGGAAGAGTAATTGAACCATTCGGTCGACTTAACCTAGTTCATAAAATAAACAGTTCAGAACATCAGGGAAGGGATATCAAAATGGTAATTTTGCAAAGAAAGGGGGTCTGATTCCGAAAAAATGCGGCGTAAAGGAGGAAATATCAGGATTCTCACTCATCTTAATTTTTCCTGTCCCCGTATACAAGCATGGCGTTTAGACAAAAAAGAGAATGTTTATCATAGAAAAGGATAAATAAAGCCTAAACGATGCATACAAACGAAATAAAATACACCAATAAATAGAACGAAAGAGACGACGGAAAAAAGTATGTTTTCAGATTCCCTTGAGACAAAGGGAAAAAAACCTATGATGAAGAAAATGCCAAAGTGGCTTTGAACTAACTGAGCAATTTTTATATTCTCCAATGCCCCAGCTCTCGCCCCTTCCCCCTCCAGAAAAGGCCTCGGGGTCCCAATCGAAATTTCCAAATAATCTTTCGAAATTTTTTTCCGTCAAAAAATTAGCCAGTCCATCCAAAATATATTATTTCTGAAATTTTTGACAAAAAATCAAAAATTAATTTGGACTTTTCCCTGATGTTTAGGGAGATTCATAAAGGATTAAACAATGTACTTTGGGTTACTGTTTTTCGAGGTGTCATGACAGTTGTGTGAGCACTGTTTTTGCGTCACTGATTTTACAGTCATCTCTTGAAGTGCTATTGCAGTCTTTCTTTCTTCTTTTTTTTGTCATCTAAAAGTATAATTATTTTATCCAGTGTATCAACGAACTTTTCTTTTTTAATACGAAAAATATTCTTAATTAAAACTCTCGAAGAAAAAATTGGGAGGATGATGACTAGATTACCTTAAGGCGCAGTCTTCAGATTTGTCCCTAGGGCCCTGACTTGGTTTTAAACGGCCCTTTATGAAAGAACACACCCATAAAAAGTTAGAACCATGGAAACTCTCTCTCTCTCTCTTGCGCTCGTGGCCTCTTGCGCTCGTGTCTCTCTTGCGCTCGTGTCTCTCTTGCGCTCGTGTCTCTCTTGCGCTCGTGTCTCTCTTGCGCTCGTGTCTCTTGCGCTCGTGTCTCTCTCTCTCTCTCTCTCTGCGCTCGTGTCTCTCTCTCTCTCTCGTGTCTCTCTCTCTCTTGCCCTCGTGTCTCTCTCTCTCTTGCGCTCGTGTCTCTCTCTCTCTCTCTCTCTCTGCGCTCGTGTCTCTCTCTCTCTTGCGCTCGTGTCTCTCTCTCTCTTGCGCTGTGTCTCTCTCTCTCTTGCGCTCGTGTCTCTCTCTCTCTTGCGCTCGTGTCTCTCTCTCTCTGCGCTCGTGTCTCTCTCTCTCTTGCGCTCGTGTCTCTCTCTCTCTTGCGCTCGTGTCTCTCTCTCTCTTGCGCTCGTGTCTCTCTCTCTCTCTTGCGCTCGTGTCTCTCTCTCTCTTGCGCTCGTCTCTCTCTCTCTCTTGCGCTCGTGTCTCTCTCTCTCTCTCTCTGCGCTCGTGTCTCTCTCTCCTCTCTTGCGCTCGTGCGCTCTCTCTCTCTCTCTGTGCGCTCTGCTCTCTCTCTCTTGCGCTCGTGTCTCTCTCTCTCTCTTGCGCTCGTGTCTCTCTCTCTCTCTTGCGCTCTCTCTTGCGCTCGTGTCTCTCTCTCTCTCTTGCGCTCGTGTCTCTCTCTCTCTCTTGCGCTCGTGTCTCTCTCTCTCTCTTGCGCTCGTGTCTCTCTCTCTCTCTGCGCTCGTGTCTCTCTCTCTCTTGCGCTCGTGTCTCTCTCTCTCTCTCTGCGCTCGTGTCTCTCTCTCTCTCTCTTGCGCTCGTGTCTCTCTCTTCTCTTGCGCTCGTGTCTCTCTCTCTCTCTCGTCGTCTCTCTCTCTCTTGCGCTCGTGTCTCTCTCTCTCTCTTCTGCGCTCGTGTCTCTCTCTTGCGCTCTCTCTCTCTCTCTCTTGCGCTCGTGTCTCTCTCTTGCACCTCTCTCTCTCGCTCGTGTCTCGTGCTCGTGCTCTCTGTCTGCGCTCGTGTCTCTCTCTCTCTTGCGCTCGTGTCTCTCTTGCTCTTGCGCTCGTGTGCGCTAAGTCTCTCTCTTGCGCTCGTCTGTCTCTCTTCTTGCGCTCGTGTCTCTCTCTTGCTCGTGTCTCTCTCTTGCTCGTGTCTCTCTCTTGCGCTCGTGTCTCTCTCTTGCGCTCGTGTCTCTCTCGCTCTCTGCGCTCGTGTCTCCTCTCTCTCTTGCGCTCGTGTCTCTCTCTCTTGTGTCTCTCTCTTGCGCTCGTGTCTCTCTCTCTTGCGCTCGTGTCTCTCTCTTGCGCTCGTGTCTCTCTTGCACTCGTGTCTCTCTCTTTCTTCCTCTTGCGCTCGTGTCTCTCTCTCGCTCGTGCTCTCTCTCTCGCGCTCGTCTCTCTCTTGCGCTCGCACGCTCGTCTCTCTCTCTTGCGCTCGTGTCTATCTCTTGCTCTCGCTCGTGTCTCTCTTGCGCTCTCTCTCTTGCGCTCGTGTCTCTCTCTTGCGCTCGTGTCTATCTCTTGCTCGTGTCTCTCTCTTGCGCTCGTGTCTCTCTCTCTTGCGCTCGTGTCTCTCTCTTGCGCTCGTGTCTCTCTCTTGCACTCGTGTCTCTCTCTTACGCTCGGGTCTCTCTCTTGCGCTCGTGTCTCTCTCTTGCGACTCGTTGTCTCTCTTACGCTCTTCTCTCTCTGCGCTCGTGTCTCTCTCTTGCGCTCGTGTCTCTCTCTTGCGCTCGTCGTCTCTCTCTTGCGCTCGTGTCTCTCTTGCGCTCTCGTGTCTCTTTTGCGCTGTTCTTATTTCTCTTTGGCTCTATTGTCTTTATCTTGCTCTCTTGTCTCGTTTCTTGCTCTCTCGTCTCTTGCCCTCTCTTGCCTCTTCTCTTCTCTCTTTATCAACATGTACTTTATTTCTCTCTCTCCTCTCCTTCTTCTCTCTGAGTCCCTTTTCACTCTTATCCTTCTTCTATCTCACTAACTATCTCTCTGACTGAACCGCCCTCTTTTTTCTGGCACCATCTCGCTCTCCTCAAACTCAATTTTATTTCAGTCTCCCCTTTATGTCGTCTCCGGTTTCTCCCTCACTTCCTATCAATCTTCTCTATGCCCCTATATCTCGCTCTTTCTTTTTCTGTCACTCTAGAAAAAACTCAGATCGACAATTAACTCCTAAACTTTCTCTTTAAATGAGCATTGAAGATTCAGTTTGCTTACCTTTTTTATCAATATGCCATTTTGAGTTCTCTGATTATTCAGTTCATCTTCTGCTGCCTCTAGCTTGGCTTTTAGTTCATTGCTTCGAAATTCTACGACAGAAGGTGTGGGCCCCGGTGCAATACTAGTATCTAAAATACTTCTTCGAGATGTTTTATATCTTCTGATGTCGTCTTCGTATTTTTCTTGAAGTTTCTTATGTTGAGATGTTTCGTAGTCCAAATTTTTTCGAAGAGCTACTAGACTCTCCTCAGCTTTCACCTTCTCTTCCTCCAAAATACAGCATTTTTCTCTATAGAACTGTAATAATCAACAAAGTGTTAATACTTAGTGTGTATCCACTGTAATAATCTGTAATAATCAACAAAGTGTGAACACTTAGTGTGTATCCACTTGACT